>CM024760.1:26152108-26289571 GCA_014218235.1 Colocasia esculenta | reverse complement strand
CCTGGTTCGGACCTCCTATCCCAAGGAGTCCTACGTCTAGTCCCCACGCAACAACTTGGGATGGTCCTCATCGCTCCAGTCCATTCCCATTGTGAGTGTAGGATCATCATCCGACTTACCTGAAAACACATACACAATAGTGCAGGTGAGGATAACGCTCAATAGGACTTAATATCTCATGTAAACAAGCTTGCTTTAATAATTAATGTCTTATAAGGCAGGATAACTAAAAGAATGATCAAATATAGCCCAGAGTAAAGAAAATGATGAAAGAAACGGTAAAACTTCCAAACGAAATATTGCAAAACTATTATGATAAAGGTTTGGCCATGTAACGAAAAGTGTATATGGTTGCACACAGTGCACTAGTAAGATAGCACCCCCCGGTCGAGCATCTTGTCAACCCAGAGAATGATAGCATAGTGATTGATATATTGATTGTCATAGATTAAATTGTGATTATTATTAAATGGCGTTGGATGCATGCCGTACACATCCTGATCATGTTACCCTCGGCGAGAAAATAGCACTCTTTGGGCGCTCCCCCCAGGACCAGACCGGGCCCTATTGCACTGGCATATAGTATTGTTGTTATCTTAGACAATCAATTGTATGGCCAAATAGCGTACCAAAAGAATGAGAGTAATTGACGAAATAGATGAGAGTATAGAGTGAAAGTGAACAGATGAAGTACAAGATAGTAGATGAGATAGAGGTATAATCGTACAACAACGTTAACCACGATAGTAACAGTTGCACAACACCAAGTCGTTCTTTCTAATGCTCAAGTCAACGAAAGGTGTTGCCCAGAAAATCAATCCTCTCCAGCAAATCATAATAGGGATGCAATATGCCAGATCATATGTCAGATGAGACATTAGAGGCTATTAATAGAGCTGAGGCAGTATTGGAGTTCACTTCAACACCTTCTAGTAGTGAAGCTGATCGTGAAGTTCATTTATCTCGTGAAGTATTAGAGACACATTATGAAGAGATCAATGAGAGTGACTCTAACGCTCCAGAAACAACCTTTCCTTCTAATACTACTTTGAGGAAGACTAGAGGCCCATCCCAAGAGACAACAATTACTCCTCCCAAAGGGAAGAAGTGGAAGTGTTTAATCATTGATGGGCAACCAGTTGGACAGGCTGCCTCCAAACTTATAATAGTTCTTGGACTATATGCACGGATGGAGGGATACTTCCCTCCTCATAAGCTATGGAAGGATCAATCTCTTGAAAGCTTCAATGATGTTATGAAAGACATAATGGTAACATTTTTTTAAAATTTGTAGAATCATAATATTTCTTTTATAACAAATAGTACTGCTTATTTTTTTCAACGAGATTATACTTTTTGATCTTGAGGGGATGCAAGCAAATATAATGATTGTCCACTCGCTTCTACATGAATCATTAAAAAAGATTAAGAGATTGACGTTTTGGTTAAGACTCACTACTACATTGAAGGGGTTTTCTGATGAAGTGCTCCTGAAAGCTCCAAATAAAAGAATAACTCAGCAAATTGGGAGTTACTTTTGAAGTATTGGATAGGGAAGACAAAGTTTTAGAGGCAAAAGGAAACAAGAGGAATCGTGGGGAAATCGGCCAACACATACTCTGGAGCAAGTCCATAGCTCGTCATAATCATGATGAGGTAAGCTATAGTGATATCTTTAAGCAAAATGCATACATACCTCCAGAATGTTTACTATGTTTAATTTCAGCGTGAAACTTGGAGATGATTAGACAACACTCGGGGCATATTTCAAGGCCCACCAAACAAAAAATGGAGATATTCAGATGAATACACTCATGATATGTGTGTAAGTATATTATTAATTCATACTTCGATTGCCTTCAAATCATTTTTGCTAACTCATTTCTTTATTGTGTAGGAGAAAGTTATAGTGACGTGTGCTGAGAGACATCACAAATAGTTCAGATTCATGCATATTATCTCCTATCTTAGATGCAGTCTACAAGGGGTATCATGGGGGATATGAGAGAGGTCGTAGTTTGGGGTGGTCTAGAGCTGTGCCTTGGAGTAAATTGGAAGTTGTTGCTTCAAATGAACGTCTCCAACATGTTACACTTGAACTTCAAAATGCAAGGGCAAGATAGAAGCCATGCATATGCGAGACAAAGAAAGGAAGCACAGCAAATGGAAGAACTATAGGCTATGAAAGAAAGAGAGAGAGATATGTAAGAAAGCAACAAAGAGATGAAAGTACGTTTGGAGAGGATGGAAGCACTATTATCCATGCACTTTTCTAATGGCTCGATAAACTCTTATTTATGCACATTGCTCTTCATATACTTTTTCATAAATATGAAAAATCTCTATGTATTTATTTCTATTTTTTAATCTATCAAAAACACAAATTTACTATGATATTCAAGTTCACTAGATCTAAAATTATGCATGTAGTCCATCTCACGAAATCTAGGGTCCATTCCTTCACTTTGCTGACTATAGTTACTCTATTCAGACACCTGGAAGCACTTTTTCAGACATAGCAAAAAAATGCAGTATCAGATGTTTTTGCAGCATATTTGGACATGTTGTTTCCATTTTTAAAGAGGCAAGCTATCCTTTTATACGTAATAATATTAAGTTCTACATTAATGCTCAGCATCATTGTAATGCAGTCAAGAGAACTGCCATAACCTACTTGAATAGGTATTAACTAGTTTATATTCAATGTAAGGTAGAGATCCTTTAGCCTTTGGGCATTTAGAGCAAGAGAAAAAGATGTGTTCTGCTAAAAAGATGTCATTCTTGGTGTCCATCATTTGTTTGCCAGCCCAAGTCAGAACACATGATGCTTTCCCCCAATATCCTTGCTATCCCGATGTAGCCCCTCCTAGGATCAAATGCCAAATTTCCATCAAGCTTTATTGTAGCCTACATTTCTTTACATCATGGATATATACATGGTCTACATTTTTATTGCATCCCCCACCCCTTACCACTTGCAGGTACCTATCCCCCCCTCAGAAAAAGGAACTTCAACGGGGCTTTTTCTTCTTTGATCTAGTTTTCATATTTGGGCTCTGTTTTTTTCTCGAGTAAGAGCTTGGTTCAGCGGTGTCTTTCACGTTCCTTGTTGCATATTTCTATGTCATATTTTGTCCTCCATTTGCCTTTTATTTTTTTGTGCTACATACATGTTTAAAACTCTTCTTTGTACTTGATGTTCTTGTAGTTGGAGGTAGCACATCACATGGGGAAACGTCTCCTTCTCAGCTCTCATGTTGATCCGAAATGCAACTTTAAGTCCAAATTATATTGTACATGTTCATTTTAATTTTTTTCAAACTACGAAGAAACAATGAAATATATTTTTTGGAGATGCTGAATTCCTTGTAACTTTGTAGACCTGATTACTATCAAAAATTTTATGTATTAAGTTGAAGTTTACCTTGATTAGTATTAATTAAATTTCCTATCGACTTGATTAATGCAATATATACCTCTGCTATTGAAACCAAGTATTCTTGGAGTATAAAATGTGATGTCATGAAATTTAATTCTTGTATTTGTGGAATTATATGTCGGAAGAAATGGAGAAGATGTTGGGCAGGTTATTTCAAGTTATTTTTTACATGTTAATACAAGTGCCATTGCAGGTTTGGAAAGTTTTCATAGCTGGCATGTTTTGAATAATGCATCCAGGTTTAAGAATTATTGTGGAATGTGTAATGATGGCCAAGTTTAAAAATTATTGCACCGACCAAAAAAAGGTTTAAAAATTATTGTGAAATGTGCAATCGATGGCCAAGTTTAAAATTTATGTTAAGATGCACAATGTATACACATAATGGCCACCTATAAAATTTGTGTTGAAATTTTAGTCAGACCGCTGCTCACCCGAAGCCGGCGGTCCCCGTTGTCGGCGCTAATGGACTTAACAAAAATTAAAAACAGAAGATGGCCGGCGGTTTGCTATAAACGATGGCTATTTTTTGTCGGCAGTTTTGATGGGCGACGGAAGAATTGTCTACGAAAATGAGATGGCGGTTCCACCGTCGACGGTGGAACAGCCAGCGCAATATTACCGTCGTCAAGTGAAACTGTTGACCATGCCATATTTTGTAGCGGTGTCGGGGTGCGTTAACTCGTTCGAAAAGATTAAGTAGGTATTATTTTGATTTATGAAAACTTTTAGTAGTAAAAGAAAGTCATGACTTAGTAATTATATCATAAGGGTTTAAATCTTACATTATCCACGTAAGCATATATCATAATGATGACAAAGATGCACTTTTACGTGGTTATAGATGTTAGCCAATTTATTAACGTACGCCTGCTCCTCCCTATGGGGCTGAGGTGGAAAAGAACAACTCTGTATGCTAGTCCTTTTGACCTAATATTTTTACAATGGATTATGGTACACCAAAGTGAGAGAGCTTGACGTACGTGTTCCGGTGCTTTAATGTTTTTATCTATGCCATTTTCATTTTTGTTTTGACACTGATTAAGGCGATGTTGGAGCTCCAAATTATTTCTTAATATTTTGTTTTGACACTGATTAACACTGATTAAGGCGATGTTTGCTCATAATTAAGCGACTTTTGCCTCCTCAAAACCTGTTGATAGAGGAGGACAAGTGTAGTACAAGTGCAACTTTCTAGTCTTAATGTTCTGCATATAACAGTGTTATAACAAATACCTTTGCAGCTAAACTACAATTTTCACATTCATACATAAACAGATCCAGCTTAAAGTCAGTGAGGTCATATGGCCCCACAAAAATTTAAGATCCTAATAATATAGGTAAAAAAATTTCATTAAATTGATTTGGATAGAAATTTTCTAAAGAGAGTGACTCCACTAGATGAATTGTTGGGTCCGCCACTGTGTGTGTGAAATATATAATTGCAAAATAATATTATGCCACCTATCTTAAAACTGCATGATTGTCAATCATCAGTTCTTGATCCACATTTTTTAAACCATCTTCATAATTCCTGGTCTAATTATGCAAAAAACATCACTTAAATTTGATATTAAAAAGTTGCATGCATATCATATAATTAATATCAAACATAGTGCTATCTAAGTTGTAATCTATCTAAATATATAGTTTAGTAACAATCAATCGTGGTGATTGAACATGATTTTGAAGTAAGTAATACCATTCTTATTTTGCCACTATAATGTCAACGGAACCCTGCTATATTCAATCGACGATGACAAATTCAGGTTAAGTGGCCCAAGTCATAATGGTGAGCTGTAGTAATATATCTAGTTGGAAATCTAGGGCGTTTAATGAATATAATGATAACTACAAGTATATTTTAATTCTTATCTCTAACAATTTATCTCTTTTCTCATAGCTCTTATGCACCATCACTCTGATTAGGATGTCTTGAGAATGGGTTAGCATGCATGATGTGTTCTTCTATACCTCGTTGTTGTTTTTTTGTTTTTTTTTTGTAATAGTGAGGACCTAAATGGTTCCCAAAACCTGCATAAACAAACAGTTCGTACTAGCCTAGATCCTATGCTGTTTGCCACTAGGATAGACCCAGTGCCAAGAAAAAAAGCTCTGAACCAAGTTATAAAGAGTCAAGGTGGTTTTCTTTCACTGAAGTTTTCCTTCCTAATATCTTGCAAGCATATTTTCATGAGTTCCTTCTTGTTGTTACTTGTACTTTCGATTGACAGGCAGATGGAGTACTATGTGATGCTTTGGAGGGCGACATCTTACCATGTCTTTTTTTTCTCAATTTCGTTTCGTGTCTTTCACTTTGGCTGCTCTTGATTGGGATAGGACATGTACATATGTATTCACATCTTTATATATGTTCACTTGAATTACCAAAGAGATGCTGTCATGACACTATTTTATCACCACACCTTGGAAAAGGGATGCGGCGAGATAGAGCTAAGAGGTATACATCCTTTTATATTATGAACTAGTTGGACACCCATCGCACGGCGTTTGATTGTAAAATATATTAATAAATATAAATTATTTTTAAAAAATTATATAATTTTAATTATAAATTTGTTGGTTAAACTAATTTTAATTAAATATTTGAACATGAATAAAACAATTACACAATAGATTTACAAATTTGTTGGTTAAACTAATTTTAATTAAAATGTTGAACATGAATAAAACAATTACACATGCCTTTTTCTCTTTGACATTGTTTTGATTATAAAGAAAAGCCATCGAGAACATAACCCTGAATATCATGAGTGGCTATTCAGTAGTTCTCAGTTTGTCTCATGGGTATGGTTTGTTGTGCACATCAATTTGATAGATGAGCTGTTAGCTTGGTAAATGTTGTTTGGACGCTTTGGGAGTTACATTATTTGTTTCTTATGGATGATTTTTAGATGATGATTATGCTCTTCCTCAAATGTGAATACTGGACGCTCATATTCTATGATTGCATCTTCTGCTTTGGGTGGATCATGAAGACACTTTTGCAGATCCCTCGTTTATGGACTACCTTTTCTTCTTCTATGGTACTGCTTCTCTTCTTATTTCTGAGGTATTTACCATTGTCATTAATTTCATTTAGGATTGTTTCTGTTGTTGAAGAATTTTAGGGTTTTTTTTTTTTCTTTTTGTACCCAGCCAGTTATCCTACTTATCATAGTTTTGACATCTATAAGTGATAAGGTTTGATGAGGAATGGAAAATCCTTGTCTTCAAGTACCAGAATATGATGTATTTCCTCTGTTGTCATTTCACTGTGGAGAATGATGTAGGCGATCAAAAAACTGGTAACTGTAGAATCTGGCCTTATCTTTTTAGATATCAAGGCTCCTCGCAGCATGTTTTTCTCAAAAGCCAGACATCACTTTTTTTCATCTGATATTTATTCATCGTTTTCTTCTTTTTTGTATTATTACAGTTTTGGTAAAAAATCTCCATTCTGCACTTGCATATTGCATCTTTGCGTGTATGCTTCTTCTCCATGAAATTTGTGGACTGTAAACTTATGGTCATGGCCTTCATTAGGTCCCAATATTGTACATCTTGTTTGTTGTTTCTGTCTACTGTTTCTTTTTTTTCCATTTTGTCAACACAATGAAAAATGATACAAAGCCACTGTTTCTTTTTTGTGTTTGTCATGACAACTGGTTTCGTATCATTCTTTGATTTACAACATTTCATGGTGGTCTTTAATCCCTCTTGAACATTAACTAACATAACTAACTAATTGAGGCAAGGGACCTTTCTCTCCTCAATTAAGTGATGGACTTCCTCTGTTTACGAAATAAAATGCAGGTACAGTTGACGTGTATGAAACAAAATGTACCAGAATTAATTTGTCACTGGTTATCCTTCTAACCCCAAATGTAGCTGTCGGACCCGTTATTTTATCGGGTTACTTTTAAAAAGCCTCAAACGATTAAACAGA
This sequence comes from Colocasia esculenta, assembly GCA_014218235.1. Taxonomy (NCBI): domain Eukaryota; kingdom Viridiplantae; phylum Streptophyta; class Magnoliopsida; order Alismatales; family Araceae; genus Colocasia; species Colocasia esculenta. The sequence continues at coordinate 26,282,183 of CM024760.1, read as the reverse complement.
ATAGTCAGAGAGTGTGTGAATAAAATAAAAATTCAGGATATCTGATTTTAGTGCTCAGAGAGTGTGTGAGATAGTGAAAAAAAAAAATCGGGATGTACTTAATCATGCGCACAGAGAGTGTCTGAGAAGATCTGTAAAATATTAAAAAGAAGAAGAAGATACATTCTTGTCAATCATGAAGTACTATTTTAGTGCACAGAGAGTGTGTGAGAAGATGTAAAAAAAAAATCGGGACAGTGCACAGAGTGTATATGTTACATGACATTGGCTTAATTTTAAATTTCAGACAGGATCTTCTTCCAATCAAGAAAGTGGTTTTAGAGGTTACCAGGTTCTAACAGAATAAGAAGAGGTTATGTTCATGTAGATATTTGACAGTATCCTTCTGGAGAGGGGAATGGGGTCAAGATTACATCTGGACTTCTGCTTCAAACAGGATGATGATTTTCTAACAACTCTATGGAAGAAGATCCTCATCTCTGGCAAGGAAAGTTGAGAAGCTATGTGCTGAGGTGCTGAACTCTGAGAAAAAGTACAGGGTATGTGATCATCCTAGAAAAAAGAGAACACCCATTCCAGTGGGACGATGAAATCAATGATATAAGTCCACATGATAATGTAGTTAATTAATTTTGCATTTTATTTATAAGATGGTCTCCATCAGCGGGTATGTGCAGCAAAATGCTCTAGACTTACCTGCACTTGTTTGGCAAAGGTGAGTTGGTCATTTTAGAAACTTATCCTCAAGCTGCTGAACATGGGGCAGTCTGGCTACCTGCTGGTGAGGGAAGAAGGGAGGGGACTTCCATGCTTACCAAAATAAAAGGACAACAAAAAAGAGGCTTAGGATCAGACGGTTCCTCCAGAATGGCCAGAACAGGTTATAGATCATCTTCCTCTACTATGAGATTGAATTAATTGATCTTAGTTTGGTTAGCCAGTTTTCAGATCCATTTTGGTATTGTCATGTGAATCAAATGCTAAGATCAATACAGGATCACCTATAACCAAATGTGATAGCAACCATACATGTCAAAGCATAGCAGAAATTACCATGCACAATCATATGCAAAGCAGTTCTCAGTGCAAAAGGAGAAACACTTAGATACCATTTGATGCATACTATATGAGTATTATATGAGTATTTCTTAATGTTTTTGCATTAGGTGCTTTGAACCAGGACTTTTGGTATATAATTGGGACAAAAATGAATAGTCAAAAGCTAATAATTTCAAAAACTTTGAACTTTGCTTAAAGAAAAAGAAAATGATCTTGCTAAAGGAAATATCTATTGAGGCAATGAGTAAGTGGATAGAAGGTGAGTAGTAGGCTACTTTCCCTGCACATTAAAATTTTTTTTAAGGTTCTATTCGGTTCCGTAGGTGTCTATGAAATGTAAAATATGTATATAAAATACAAATCGTGACATGCACATCAAAATTATAAACTCTGTCGACCCTAATCTGAATGGGATTGGAAATTTTATTCCTTCCGCATTAGTCCTTGCATATGGCATAAGCATGAAACTATGACAACATGTTAAACCACCTAATATTTAGATTTTCTGTTTTCTTGGCCCTGTTGTTTCCACAACCATTTAAATTTTACTACACTTCTTCATAATTATAATAGACAGAAAAACTATATAATAGACCAAATTTCATACTTTCACCTATCTTTCCACTATGATAAATACAATATTATGGGAATAATAGTTGGGAGACTACCTGCTAGGAACCCAAATAAAAAATAAAATAAACTACCTGCTAGGATCAAAATCAATGATTTCTTTTTCAAGAATCACAGAGTGTTAGCTGTGGCACTATCGAGAAAAATTGTTTACTTTAAATTATGCATATCATTATTTAGTGAATTTAAATGACTAATTAACCAAAAGAAAGCTACATGGTTTGGCTGAGGTAGCCGATCCCATTGGTTTTCAAATAATCCAACATGGCCCTGAACCACTGTACAATCCTCACTGGGGATTGGCTATAGATCTGGATGATCATATCCTTTTTGAGGATTGCCTAGTGACAGTGCTGGTTTATGCAGAGGTTTATGTTGTTCTGTATCTGTCGTGTAGGAGGAGAAGGAGAGGGGGGGTTTGAAGGATGGGCATTCAACATTGTGCTTCAATGTGTTCCTCAACGTGTAGATGTAAGATGTGTCAAGGACTGATAAATGCAGATCGATTTACCGGTGATTTTAGATTCTTATTCATCTGCTCAACATAGATTTGCACATCCTCAACTTCAGAAAACTATGTAAAAAGTTTAGAATCTAATTCTTCTGGTGTTGTTTATCTGTAACAAAGGTTTGCACATCTACCTGGTCGTTTTGGCAACTTTAAGTCTCACATGAGGAGACATGATATATAGGCAGAAGCTTTGTGCACATCCCACCAGATGCTCAGGGTGATATTGTCCAAACTCAAGAAGTCTATATGAATAAGGGGTAAAACAGAAATCTAAAATGTTGGTACCTTCTGCATTCCCATTATTAAGATTGTTAGCTGGATGCCCAATTAACTTTGCATGGAGTCAAACCTCATGGTTTATGTTCTTGGGCTATGCAACCCCTTGTTGCCATTGTTCATATGATAGAACTTAGGTCAGTCTGCACATGAGGGGTCTATTAAAATGCTCCTACATGCACATCAGGAGGTGTTACAGTTGTCATGCACTAAGGGACAAAAAATAAAGCTGTACTGAAATCAGAAAACCAAAAATTAGAAATCAGAAGAAAAACACTGAATATGATTATCTATTGAATATCATTATCAACTCTTTAAAAATCTGTATTGAAACACCCAGCAAAAATCTGTATTGAAACACTCAGCAAAAATAAAAATTAACCTCCCAATTATCGATTAAATATAGAAATTCCATAAACACTCAAAAACTAAAAATTCAGGGGAATCTGTGATGGGTGTTAAGGGAGAAAAACTATATAATAGACAACTGAAAATATCAAACCTAAAAAAAATCTCACAATAATTGAATCCAGCCACAAAACCAATCCTCATCACCTAGCTCCCAACACATTGAATTAGTTGGACATCTACTTCAAAACGGACACTTCTAAACTCTTTTAACTACTACAATTGATCTTAAGGGCCTTTTATAACAAATATATGATCTACTCTGGTCTATTGCATATTTCTAGGCTTTTAAGGGCCAATGGGTGCGGTGAGTTTTTTCTATTCAACAGTGGAAAGCCCGGTAATATAATACAAAGTCAAAATCTGTAAGCCACTTCATACTCTAAATTGCCTCCTATACTTGTACCGAGTGCCATGCACAACAAACAACAATGTTTTTCTAGAGCTTTCTATCAGTTGTATATTTTCTATCTTATGATATTCAAAAAAAAAAACTGAAACAAAAAGTAAAGTTGTTAGAAATGTAAAGACATCTGAAAATCCTAAAAAAAACGAAAACATAAGTATAGACTATATAAATAGCCAGTTCTTGCATATAAAATGTTGACATGCACATCAAAACTATATTTAGATTTACTTAAAATTCTAATCTGTGCTTTAAAAACTCATGACAGTTAAGAACATCAACCATAACTGAATAGGGTAAATGCTTTTGTGTGCACTCAAGTTAAATTTTTTTACTTTTTCTTCTATTTAATGAATGATAATGACACATCAACCATTGTAAACATATAACTTATGATATCTTTCTCTGCCTTATAGTGTTTTAAAATAAACAAACTCCCAATAAACCTTCCACTCAAAAACACACAGAGACACACATTAAATAAACCCATGGACAGAATGGTGTCAATAAAAATTGATAACTAGAAGTTGAAATTGAATCTAACATTCCATAATATTCTAAACTAGTTGATAAGAAATATGTTGAAAATTAAATGAGTAATATATAAAATAAAAATACATAGACTAAAAAATGACAGGCACTACCTATATAGGCATACTTTAGGTAGCAAAGCCAATCCAATATCAAAGGAAAAAATTGAAATGGCATGACAAGTTTTGCAGTAGCAATCATCACTCATGTTTTACAGTGGTTTTGTAGTTTTCTACCTCTCTTTCCCATTTAATGGCGTTGGCTCCCATGCAGCCAAGTAACATGTACATGATGAACAGTCCATCCCCATGTACTTTTAAATTAATTACTTGCCTATTTTGGTGATAAACAAAACACTGTCAAAAGTTTTTCTAACCTTGTTTATCTAGCCATAAGCACAGGAATTACCCAAAAAAGTCAAGCATTTGTGGTAAGTCTTCCATACATCTTCTTTCAGAAGAGCCATAATAATTCCTTCATTAACTATAACGATTTCCTCACTAGAACAACGATTTACTTGAAAGATTGAATAACCTTGCTGGTCAAACAAGTCGATATTATAACGACTCTGTAAGTTATCGTAACGACTTCTTCAGAAGTTATAACGACTTGCTCATTATAACGACTCTGTAAGTTATCGTAACGACTTCTTCAGAAGTTATAACGACTTGCTCATTATAACGACTCTGTAAGTTATCGTAACGACTTCTTCAGAAGTTATAACGACTTGCTCGTCATAACGATTCTGTAAGTCATCGTAACGATTTCTTTAGAGAGTTTTTAACGACTTGCTCGTCATAACGATTCTGTAAGTCATCGTAACGATTTCTTTAGAGAGTTTTAACGACTTGCTCGTCATAACGATTCTGTAAGTCATCGTAACGATTTCTTTAGAGAGTTTTTAACGACTTGCTCGTCATAACGATTCTGTAAGTTATCATAACGATTTCTTTAGAGAGCTACAACGACTTGCCATGTTTCATAACGATTTCTTTATCATCTGTTATAGAACGACTTGGTTGTGGTAACGATTTCATAAGTTATCATAACGACTTCTTATCAGTCTACAGCAACTTGATCATAACGATTCTATCAGATTTTCACAACGACTGCATAAGTCATGTTTCCATAATTAATGTTTTCCTTGATTTAAGCTACGTTGAATAGTCAAAGTCGCATCTCGTCTGTTTGACTGCCATGCATTTAATAAAGACTGAACGTATCTCTGCATGGACACAGAACATATCTTCCATTCTCGTGTATTCTCTGCATGCATCTTTTAGAACGATAAAGTGTTACTACTATATTTGTGTCTATCTGCTCTGACGTTGATTGACATCTGGAGATAGTATAGCTGTCTACCATTAAAGCTCAACCTTGCAGAACCTTAAGGATGTAATCCTACAACTCTGGACACAGAAAGAACTACAAGCAAACTCAGAAGATCTTATCACTTTGCGTTCCAAAGAACAAAAGACTGCTGACAGGAAGCTTCCTCAAATCCTTCAGTCTAACGTACACCAAAGCTGTGAGACAACGGTCATCTCTTTGTCCTCATTCAAATTGGAGATACAAATACAAGATGAAGCTCTGAAGACAATATAGGGATTCATCATATTGAAGAGCGGCTAGACTCTGCAGTTTTAAGTCTTCGAAAGTTCTCTAGAGCCAGAAATTCACTCTTTTCGATCTTGCTCTTAGCTCTCTGTGCTGTGAGAAGAAAATTAAGGAAGAGCTAGTTTAGTTCTGAGAGAGTGCACTTGTGTAGATCTTCGACTCTCAGTGCTTGTAGCTTCAGATTGAGTTTTTGTAAAAGCTTGATCTAGGGGCTAGTCTTTTTCTTTCAAGAATTTCCTGTGTTTTTCCCTTCGTGTGTGAAGGAAGACCTGGTGGTTTCCAGGGTGGTGTTTTCCCTTCAGGAGTAAAGGAAGACCTGGTGGTACCAGGGTGTTGTGTTCCCTTCAGGGGTGAAGGAAGACCAGCTGAGCTGGGTGGTTGTTGTTTGTCCATAGGGGGACTGTACCCTAGTTAGTGAAATCCTGAGGTTGCTCAGGGACTGGACGTAGGACTCCTAAGGAGAGGAGATCCGAACCAGGATAAATCTCTGTGTTGTGTGATTGTCTTCTTTGTGTGATTGTTGTTTTACTAACCATTACTAATCCCTTTCAAGAACTCTTTATGTTTGTTTTGAGTTCAGGTTTTTATCAGCTAGGATTATTTAAAAAACCCATTCACCCCCCCTCTGGGTTAGCCAACCGGGCAACAAGTGGTATCAGAGCGAGTCTCTTCGACAAAGAACAAGATCCAACGATCTGAAGAGTAAAGATCCATGACAGCCCAAGGTCAATTCGAAGGTCAGTCTGTCAACAGACCTCCTTTGTTCGACGGTGAAGATTATACGTATTGGAAGACCAGGATGGAATACTTTCTACAAGGCCACGATTATCAAATCTGGTCGATAGTGGAAGAAGGTGATCTGGTCGTCACAAATGAGAAAGCACAATGGACAGATGAAGATAGAAAGAAAATCTCCTTGAACTGTAAAGCTAAGAGCATTCTATGTTGTGCTCTAAGCAAGAAGGAGTTCAACAGAGTCTCAGCATGCAAATCCTCCATGGAAATGTGGGAAAAGCTAAGGATTACATATGAAGGTACAGACAAAGTAAAGGAGACAAGAATCGACATTCTTGTCACTCAGTATGAAAGATTTCAAATGCAAACAGGTGAGTCTATTACCCAAATGTTTAGTAGATTTACTGACATCACTAATGGCCTAGCAAGTCTAGGAAAGTCATATGAGATTGCAGACATGGTAAGGAAGATTCTCAGATCCTTGCCATCTTCATGGACGGCAAAGGTCACAGCTATCGAAGAAGCTAATGACCTTAAGAGAATGTCAGTAGAAAAACTCATCGGGTCTCTCATGGCCCATGAAATAAACATGGAAAGACTAGGAGAATCCTCCAGTAGAAAGAAGCAGTCAAATGCGCTTAAAGCTAATGGGGACTCATCAGAAGAATCCTTGATAACAGTGAAGATAGCAAAGATAGTGATGATGAAGAAGCCATGCTCTCAAGAAGATTGCAGAGAATCTTGGCCAAGAAGAAGAAGTTCCAGTCTGGTAGGAGGTACTTCAAGAAAAACAAAGATCTCAAGAGACCAGATGGAAAAGATCAGAAGAGGAATGAGCCACTTTGCTATGAATGCAAGAAACCTGGACATATCAAGGCAGACTGTCCAATGCTAAAGAAAAATGATCACAAGAAGAAGGACAGCTCCAAGAAGTTCAGAAGATTCAAAAAGAAAGCCATGGCAGCTGCATGGGAAAACAGCAGCGACTCAGACAGTGAGTCAAGCTCCAGCAGTGAAGAAGAAGAAGCCAACCTGGCTCTCATGGCAAATACCGAGGATAAGGTAACATCTGATTCCTCTTTCGATTCCTGTAATGACTCAGATTCGGATAATTTGGAAAGTGCATTTAATGAACTCTACGATAAGTATAGAAGTGTCTAAACTACTTAAGCTAAGCAAGAAAAATATCACCTGTCTCGAAAATACCAACTCAGATTTAAAATCTGAAAATGAAGAACTAGAAAACAAATAATGGAGCTTAAGAGAGAAATGAACTATTATGTGAAAACTTAAAAGACAAGAACAGACAAATCATTGACCTAGAAACAGGAAAGCTCAGATGATTTAAGAAAAACGGTAAATGAATTAAATGAAGAAAACAATACACTAGCAAGCACCTTAGAAAGTTTACAAATGGAAAGAATTCCTTATTATTAAAAGGTGCTAGAAGATCTGGTAAGAATAAACGTTTAGGTACATACCTCCAGTAAATGAAGAAGAAATATCTATCCAGAAAAATATCCAACTCCTAAGTTCACTCCAGAACAAGATGTGCATATAAAGCGAATTTTAATACATAGAAAGAGTAACAATAACATCATGTTGTAATCACTGTAATAAGCTAGGACATTTAAAATCCACCTGTCCAACAACATAAGAAGTGGATAATAAAAAGTAAAAATGATGATACTGACCCATCAGGACCCAAAAGAACTTGGGTACCTAAATCTTGATGTCTTTATTTCAGGTTAACCTCCGAGCATCCAAATGGTATTTGGATAGTGGGTGCTCAAGGCACATGACAGGAAACCTGAAGCTTTTTCCCATCTCCAAGATGAAGGAACAGTCACTTATGGAGATAATGGAAAAGGAACTGTAGTAGGCAGTGGTAAAAACAGCAAAGGAAAAACAGTCATAGAAGATGTGCTGTTAGTCAAAGGTTTAAAGCACAACCTCATAAGTATTAGTCAGCTGTGTGATAGAGGACATCAAATCAAATTCAAGAGTCAAAATGCAGCATACTAAAGGATGGAGCAGTCATCTTTGAAGCAAATAGAGAAAAGAATCTGTACGTGCTCTACCTTGAAGAACTCAAAGAGCAAAATGTGTGTCTGGCAGCCAGCAAAGACAAATCAACTGATCTGTGGCACAGAAGGCTAGGCCACTGCAGCTTGGATGGCTTGAGCAAGCTCAGAAAGAGGAACCTTGTGGAAGGTCTACCGAAAATCAATGGTAAATTAGAAAGTTTGCAGACCTTGTGCTAAGGGAAAGCACACAAAGAGTTCCTTCAAGTCAAAGACGGTGGTGACCACCTCAAAACCCTTAGAGCTCCTACATATGGATCTATTTGGGCCAATGAGAACTACCAGTCTTGGAGGAAAGAATTTCGGATTTGTTATAGTAGATGACTACTCAAGATTCACATGGGTCTTTCTTAGAACATAAAAATGACACTTTTGATAATTTTGTTAGTTTCAGCAGAAAAGTCCAAAAGATCAGAAGTTCAGCATAGTATCCATTCGATCTGATCATGGTGGTGAGTTCCAAAATGAAAAGTTTGCTAGATTCTGTGATGATCAAGGAATTCAGCACAATTTCTCAGCACCAAGGACACCGCAGCAAAATGGTATAGCCGAACGGAAGAACCGAACTCTCTTTGGATATGGCAAGAACTATGCTTTTGTGAATATGAGTTACCAAGATATTTCTGGGCAGAAGCAGTCAACACAGCCAGCTACATTGTCAACAGAGTCATGATCAGGCCAATCCTGAAGAAGACTGCATATGAGCTGTTTAAAGGGAAGAAACCAAAGATCAGCCATTTCAGAACCTTTGGATGTCCTTGCTTTATTCACAACACGGAAAAAGGATATTGGTAAGTTGGATGCCAAATCAGATGAAGGCATCTTCATGGGGTACACCTCTAAACCCAAAGGCTATAGAGTGTTTAATAAACGTACCTTATTGATTGAACAGTCTGTACACATTATTTTTGATGAAACTAATCCCTCCTTGAGAAAGGAAGTAGAGAGTGATAATGATGACGCAGATGAACTGTCCAATAAACTGAAAGACACATCACTTGAAGATAAGGATGATCCGCCTCTGGAAGAAATGCAACAAGAAGAAATTTCTCATGAAACTCTTCCAAAGGAATGGAGATACAAGAAAGATCACCCACCTGAAAACATTATTGGTGATCCATCGGTAGGGGTAAGAACAAGAGGTAACTTGATTCCTTGTGATTACCTTGCTTTTGTTCTCAATTAGAGCCTAAGACAGTCAATGAAGCCCTAACTGACGAATCTTGGATAATAGCAATGCAAGATGAATTAAATCAATTCAAGAGAAACCAAGTATGGTCACTTGTTCCTAGACCATCAGACCATCCTGTGATCGGCACTAAATGGGTGTTCAGAAACAAATTGGATGAATCTGGTGTAATTCTAAGAAACAAGGCCAGACTGGTGGCTCAAGGCTATTGTCAAGAGGAAGGCATAGATTTTGATGAAACCTATGCACCAGTGGCTAGACTTGAGGCTATTAGAATGTTACTTGCTTATGCTTCTGCATTAGATTTAAAGTTATTTCAAATGGATGTAAATCTGCATTTCTAAACGGTTTTATAAAAGAAGAAGTTTATGTGGAACAACCGCCGGGTTTTGATGATACAGACTTTCCGAATCATGTTTTTAAGTTGCATAAGGCTCTATATGGTTTAAAACAAGCACCTAGAGCCTGGTATGAAAGACTTAGTTCTTTTCTCACAAACATGGTTTCAATAGAGGTCAAGTAGATAGCACTCTTTTTATAAAAACAAAAGCCAAAAATATACTGTTGGTTCAAATTTATGTGGATGACATCATCTTTGGATCTACTGATGAATCCTTGTGCAAGTTTTTGAAAAGCTAATGCAGGGAGAATTTGAGATGAGTATGATGGGAGAGCTCAACTACTTCCTTGGACTTCAAATCAAACAAGGAAAGGAAGGAACTCACATCTGTCAAGCAAAGTACACCAGAGAACTGCTAAAGAAATTTGGATTTGAAAACACCAAGCCACTGTCAACACCAATGAGTACATCAACTAGGATGGACAATGACAAGGATGGTAAGAAGGTAGATCAAAAGATCTACAGAGGTATGATAGGTTCATTACTTTATCTAACCGCAAGTAGACCTGATATATTATTTAGTGTATGCGTGTGCTAGATATCAAGCCGACCCTAGAGAATCACATTTAATTTCTGTCAAAAGGATTTTCAGATACTTAGCCAGGACTCATGATCTAGGACTATGGTATCCAAACTCCTGTGATGTAAAATTAGTAGGATATTCTGATGCTGATTATGCTGGATGCAAGGTAGATAGAAAAAGCACCAGTGGATGCTGTCAATTTCTTGCAGGGTGTTTAATCTCATGGTCCTCAAGGAAACAAAATTCAGTAGCACTATCTACAGCTGAAGCCGAGTACGTAGCTGCTGGAAGTTGCTGTACACAACTCTTATGGATAAAGCAACAACTTGAGGATTTTGGACTCAAAGTCAAGAAAATTCCTCTGCTATGTGACAACACCAGCGCTATCAACCTCACCAAAAATCCAATTCAGCACTCCAGGACCAAACATATTGAGGTCAGATACCATTTTATTCGTGATCATGTAGCAAATGGCAATATTGAAATATCGTTTATTGATACAAACAATCAGCTAGCAGATATTTTCACAAAGGCCTTACCTGAAGAGAGATTTACATCTCTTAGAAGGGAGTTAGGCATGTGTATTTTGTGAAAAGATCTTCATTTAAAGCTGGTATAAAAATTCTCAGAATTTAAGAAGGTTCTCTCTCTCTCTTTTTGTGTCAAAATTCAAAAGTCTCAGTTTAAGCGTTCCGTCCGATAAGTCATAGTCCTTCAAGGCGGTCAACCTCGCTTGTCGTTTTCTGACGCCTCACCTTTTGGAGCATTTATATTCTTTAAATCGATGCGTTAACGATTCCTCTTCCTCATTCACCTTTTTCCCCTCTTTCGTCCCGACGCATGAGCCGATGCCCTAGCGACTCTTGCCTCTACCCTCTGCAAATTTGAAGCTTCCATCTCCTTCCCGCGAAATCGTTTGAGTTTCTTCTCATCACCCTTCTCTTCAACCCTTCAAACCTTCTCCCACCTGAATCCATGGCCGCACCAGCTATTGCCGAAGTGTGGGTGGCTACAGCGCCGAATACCTCACCCCAGCGCAGGAGGAGCGTTTCACCTTTGTGAAGACAAAGCTCTGTGGTCACAAGGAAGTAGATGTTTCAGATCTGCAGAAGAATGGAATGAGCAGCATCATTGAGAAGATCAACCAGATGAAGTGGAAAGGGCTTACCACTTGCTCAGAGGTAAGTTATCCGGACCTGGTAAAGGCGTTCTTTGTGTGCTTAAGAACAAAGAAGATGGGGCCCTCGTTTCTTCAGTCAAGGGCACCCTAATCAGAATCGACCAGGAATTGCTTAGGATGCTATTTGGAGTAAGCATATCGGGCTTCAGTGGAATTCATTCAGTAGAAACCCAAGAAAAGGGTTTGGGGATTGTTGGGCCAGGGTTCAAGATGAGGGATGGCAAGCTAGATATCAATCAGTTAAGTGCCTTCAACCGCCTCCTTCACTTTATTGTTTGTCAGATTTTGGTTCCCCGAAGTGCAACCTTCTCCTCTTGCACTAAGGCTGACTCCGACCTGATGTACTGGGCCATTAAAAATGAGGAAATCAATATGGCCGCAGTGATGATGGAGAGAATGAAATTTGCCAGGGAGCAGATTTGGGACACTAAAAGCAAGTTGAATGTGTCCCTGCCCTATGCCCATTTACTCACCAGAATCTTCAGACACTTCGGTGTAGATGTCTCAGGGGCAGTTGTGGAGAAGATGGGCCAAGCTATCAGGTCCAGAAATTTAAAGAAGAGCGTTTTTCAGTAGTCAATGGGGTCTGGTTCAAGGCCTCAGTTGCAGAAGGTGAAGGTCTCATTGGTGAGCCTTCAGTTGCTCAAGCCCAGTTGGAGGCAGATTCTGTGATGCCCGAATTGCCACTGGAATCAGGTTCTGTTCCAGTCTTTGTAGAAACAGAGCAGGAAGGGCCATCTATGGCCAGAAATCAATCAGAGGCAGCAACAGCAGTGAGGGCAGAAGAAGACAGGCCAGCTGCAGCAGATCCAGTTGTGCCTCCTGCTGAAAGGAGAATTGAGGACATTCTTCCAGAAGACATCTTGCCTGTTATGGAGCAGTCTGTGGCATCAGGCCACATCTTTGAAGAAGGTCCAGTGGAAGAAGAGCAGCAATTCCTCAGGATAATTCGATGGAAATGGATGCTCCCTGTCAGGGGGAGACTGGTGCCGTTGCAGAAGATGCTCCACTTGAGGGGGAGCAATCCCAAGAGACACCAGATGTTGCACCTCCAGCCACCAGAGATCAGGAGGAAGACCAGAGAGAGTCTGAAAATTTGGATGCCAGAGAAGGGGAGACAGCTAGTTCATCAAGTTCTGATGAGGACAATAATCCACCTCCTCCAGCTACAAAGGGCAAAGAGAAAGATATAGCTCCTGAAGTACCCCTTTTAGCTGATGCACCATTTGAAAGACAGGTCAAGCAAAAGATTGTCATCAATTTAAAACCTGTGATTGAGAGGTTGGATGCTCAGGGTGAGCTGCTTTGCTCACTTCAGTCTGATGTGAACTCCATCTTTCTAAGCCAAGCTTCAGCCCGCAAGGAATTGGTTCAGATTCGCTCTGCCATGACATGGTTCCATCAGGAAATGGGGACCATGAAGAATATGCTATCTGACATCCTTCAGGCTGTTGGAACTCAAGCTCCTGCTCCTCCAGCAGCTCAGGAGCCTCACTCAAGTGTACCTGAGCCCTCCGGGCAGTCAGCAGCTGCAGCAGCAGAAGCCCCAGCAGAAGGGCCAGCTAAAGAGTCAGGGCCATCAGGGCCAGCTGAAGAGTCAGGGCCATCAGGGCCAGCTGAAGATCAGGGCCATCAGGCCAGCTGAAGAGTCAGGGCCATCGGGCCCTGAAGATTCAGGCCATCAGGGCCATTGTGATGGAGTCAGGGCCACCAGGCCGGCAGTGTTGGACACCTTGTCTTCCTTGCCTGAAGAAGTGGTATTAGATCCTCCACCCATTGCTCCCACTTCTACCAACACTCCCATTCCTCCTTCTCCACCCACTAACTCCACAGCTCCACCTGCTCCACCTCCCTTCAAAAAGCCCAGATCCAGGCCCATTTCCTCTCCCACACCTTTTCCCTCCTCATCCTATCACATCCTCTCCTGTTTCTTCTACTTCTCATCCTTCTTCTTTCAAGAATTTGAGGCCCCTCCAGCATCCTCAGCTGGAGCCTCATCCTCTTCTGGTACATCTTCATTTCCAGAAGTAGGATCTCTCAATTCTGATGCCTTTCTCAACCCCCCTGCTCCTCCCTCCTTTATCACTATTATTCCTAAGAATGTCCAAATCGACTCTCCCTTTCTTGATAAAATTAAGGATGAGTTTGAAGAGGTTATCCTTAGGTCTGTGCTAAAGGTAGGCGACCACCTTTCCAAGACAGACTCTTCCAGTACTGTCTCCAAGACGGAAGCTTTCTTCTTCCTCCACCTCTCCTCTTTACCCTCCCTTGTGGTTTTCTCTTACAGTCACCCACAAGCATACCTCTCTGTACAAAGAATATCTTCAAAAGGTTGTCTTTGCCACTCTTCACAATCTTCCTTTTCTTAACCTCTCTGACCACTTAGATGTCATTCTTCCCTATACTCCTCTGTCTAAAGCCGACAAATCCAAAATCTTCTCCTCAGCCCACTCCAAAACTGAGGAGCAATGGGCTAAATCTCATAAAGATCTGTACAATCGCTTCCTTCAGGCTAAGGCAGCAAGGTTTCCTCCCAGGATCACTCCTTGACCCTTTCTGAGTGGTTCAAGTTTCACACCACCAAAAACCTGGGCTCCTGCCATTCAGAAGCTCATCAAGCTGGTCAGGCATTTCCAAACTTCAACAACTACAGGTATCTCAACAATTACCTGAAGTTCAGCTCAGCCAGTTCAAGAGAGCCATCAAGGTCCTAACCCACTCTGAGCAGTCTGAGGAAATCAGAGTAGATTTTGCAACTCTTCATTTACCTGAAGAGATTTTCCTGCCTCAGATTCATTTCTTGATCATGGAATCTTCGGTTGGTTCAATCATTTTTGAGCGTTTTGCAAGAGTTATGGGCAGAATCAAGATTCAGAAAGGCCTTCAAGTTGGTTTTCCTAGATTTCTTTTCCGGGAATACCATAGAGGGTTTGTCAAATCTGATGTCCTTGCCCCTCTCCTCTCAGAATGTGAAAGGCTGAATGCCTCCGATTGGTCCAAGCTTTACTCTCTGTCTGCTCAGCAGCTAGCACATCTGAATGCTGCTCAAGCCAGGGAAGGAAAGCTCCTGTCTCTCCTGCAACCTTCTTGGATATGAACAATCCAGCTGGTCCTTGATCCCTACAAAGTTTGGGCTGAAAGATACAAAGTGTTTTTAGCTCTTCGCCAGGAACTCAAGGACAAACAGATTTTCTACCCTGTCACCATGGATCAGTTTCTTGCCTGTGCAAGTTTTGGTAAAACACTCATCATCTGCTCCTCCATGGATCCAGACGAGTATGACCTGTTTCTTACCAAGCAGCGCAGCCTCTATCTATCCAATGGCTCCAATCATGGGACCATCCTTCTCCATTGAGAGTGGTGCCTTTAGGCAATTCTTCAAGCGTCAGGAAGAGCAGGCCTGGGAAGCTATTTCTCATTATGCCTCCCTTCTCTCTCCTCCTGCTTATTATTTGCCTGTACCTCCTCAATCTTAATGAATGAATTGTGCTCCTTCTCCTCATTGTCTCTTATTCTTTGTCTCTTTCCTTTGCTTTTTGCTTAATGACAAAAAGGGGGAGAATGTTTACCTACTTGTGTCTGACACATTCATACTTTTAATTCCTGTTTAATATTAATACTACTACTTAATATTGATCATAGTTTTGTCATCACCAAAAAGGGGGAGATTGATGAACAGTCCATCCCCATGTACTTTTAAATTAATTACTTGCCTATTTTGGTGATAAACAAAACACTGTCAAAAGTTTTTCTAACCTTGTTTATCTAGCCATAAGCACAGGAATTACCCAAAGAAAGTCAAGCATTTGTGGTAAGTCTTCCATACATCTTTTTTCAGAAGAGCCATAATATTCCTTCATTAACTATAACGATTTCCTCACTAGAACAACGATTTACTTGAAAGATTGAATAACCTTGCTGTGTCAAACAAGTCGATATTATAACGACTCTGTAAGTTATCGTAACGACTTCTTCAGAAGTTATAACGACTCTGTAAGTTATCGTAACGACTTCTTCAGAAGTTATAACGACTTGCTCATTATAACGACTCTGTAAGTTATCGTAACGACTTCTTCTTCAGAAGTTATAACGACTTGCTCATTATAACGACTCTGTAAGTTATCGTAACGACTTCTTCAGAAGTTATAACGACTTGCTCATAAACGATTCTGTAAGTCATCGTAACGATTTCTTTAGAGAGTTTTAACGACTTGCTCGTCATAACGATTCTGTAAGTCATCGTAACGATTTCTTTAGAAGTTTTAACGACTTGCTCGTCATAACGATTCTGTAAGTCATCGTAACGATTTCTTTAGAGAGTTTTAACGACTTGCTCGTCATAACGATTCTGTAAGTTCATAACGATTTCTTTAGAGAGCTACAACGACTTGCCATGTTTCATAACGATTTCTTTATCATCTGTTATAGAACGACTTGGTTGTGGTAACGATTTCATAAGTTATCATAACGACTTCTTATCAGTCTACAGCAACTTGATCATAACGATTCTATCAGATTTTCACAACGACTGCATAAGTCATGTTTCCATTAATAAATGTTTTCCTTGATTTAAGCTACGTTGAATAGTCAAAGTCGCATCTCGTCTGTTTGACTGCCATGCATTTAATAAAGACTGAACGTATCTCTGCATGGACACAGAACATATCTTCCATTCTCGTGTATTCTCTGCATGCATCTTTTAGAACGATAAAGTGTTACTACTATATTTGTGTCTATCTGCTCTGACGTTGATTGACATCTGGAGATAGTATAGCTGTCTACCATTAAAGCTCAACCTTGCAGAACCTTAAGGATGTAATATCCTACAACACTGGACACAGAAAGAACTACAAGCAAACTCAGAAGATCTTATCACTTTGCGTGTTCCAAAGAACAAAAGACTGCTGACAGGAAGCTTCCTCAAATCCTTCAGTCTAACGTACACCAAAGCTGTGAGACAACGGTCATCTCTTTGTCCTCATTCAAATTGGAGATACAAATACAAGATGAAGCTCTGAAGACAATATAGGGGATTTTCATTCATATGAAGAGCGGCTAGAACTCTGCAGTTTTAAGTCTTCGAAAGTTCTCTAGAGCCAGAAATTTCACTCTTTTCGATCTTGGCTCTTAGCTCTCTGTGCTGTGAGAAGAAAAATTAAGGAAGAGCTAGTTTAGTTCTGAGAGAGTGCACCTGTGTAGATCTTCGACTCTCAGTGCTTGTAGCTTCAGATTGAGTTTTGTAAAAGCTTGATCTAGGGGCTAGTCTTTTTCTTTCAAGATTTCCTGTGTTTTTCCCTTCGTGTGTGAAGGAAGACCTGGTGGTTTCCAGGGTGGTGTTTTTCCCTTCAGGAAGGAAGACCTGGTGGTACCAGGGTGTTGTGTTCCCTTCAGGGGTGAAGGAAGACCAGCTGAGCTGGGTGGTTGTGTTTGTCCATAGGGGGACTGTACCCTAGTTAGTGAAATCCTGAGGGTTGCTCAGGGACTGGACGTAGGACTCCTAAGGAGAGGAGATCCGAACCAGGATAAATCTCTGTGTTGTGTGATTGTCCTCTTTGTGTGATTGTTGTTTTTACTAACCATTACTAATCCCTTTCAAGAACTCTTTATGTTTGTTTTGAGTTCAGGTTTTATCAGCTAGGATTATTTTAAAGACCCATTCACCCCCCCTCTGGTTAGCCAACCGGGCAACAGTACCAAGTTTGGTATTCCAACGCCTCCGGGCTTCATTTCAAGTCTCAACCTAATCTACTAGAATGGAGTCTCCTTGGACCAATGATGACAATTTTTCACCCTGCAGCAATGCACTACTTGGGTAATGTTTCGGTGATACTTTTCATTGATATGATTCTACAATCGATATGATCAAGTGAGCTGATCTCGGAATTATCTGTAAATCATTTTGGGGACTTGAAATGAAGCCGAGGCGTGGGAATCCAAACTGTGTACATGTTCTGGGCTGCAGGGAGACCAACGCATTAACATGTTAAAGAGAGTAAAACTACAAACCACTGTAACACCCTGAGTTTCTGATTTACCTGTTCATACCATATGGGACATCTATACGCCCAATTTGTCTTGTCGATATACTTACCCGATTTGATCTCTTTCGGCAATGATCTATGGGCCTCTTTCGGAACAAGGAGAAACGAATTGGTCTTGGAATTTGACGTGTAACCGGCATGATTTAATGTATTGGTAAAGTGACAAGAAATAAGTGCTGATTAAATATTACGCAAGTGGGATCATCTATGTGGCATGGATTGATCAATTAATTTTTTCTTCTGCATTCAAAGCCACTTTTTTTCTCTCTTTTTTCGTTTTTTTAGCCGTCGATTGAACTATGGATACATCCTAAGGAGATCAGGATATATAGAATCAAACAAATATATTTTTATCTTTTTTTTTTTCCTTTTACAGCCGACATATTTCACACAGCATTTTCATACTCATATAACGACTGTAGCCGAGTAGGAAAATGAAGGTCGTACGTGTTGAAGGAAACGTGATATAGCGGTTTACTTGTAGCCCTCCGTTTACAGCTGGCATCTCCATAGGCAGATAGCTTTTCTATTCATCTATTCCTTCATTTGGAAACCAATTGGGAAAGAAATATAAAAAACAACATTTATGCGGTCGCAGGACAAAAAGTGTGCATCCTTGCTCAGGTCGCCGCATTTGATTGGTCAGCGGCCGGAGTCTCATGCGTCAATAGATGTGGATCTGTATGATCATCGATCAAGTAAAACGTTAAGTAATCAACGCATATTTTGTCCCATTTATTAGATAGAAATTTTTTTTCAAGAAATATAATTGGCTGAGCCTTCGGACTTTGATCTTCCAACTCTTGGACAAATTTTTGCAACTGATGGCCTATGTTTATTAATATAAAAGTATATTTAGAATTGCAGTTTCCTAGTTGTGAAGTGGTTTCATTGTACGCTTTGAGCCTTTGACGAGTGTTCAAACTGATAGTTCCATATTTATCTATTTTGAATCCTCTATCTTTTCTATAAACATCCCACCATTCACACTCAAATAAAACAACACATCTTTGATTATCGAAACATATTTCCAATACATCATTTAGACGTCCATAATATCCATCACATCCAGATTCAAGTTCTGCATTAACAATAACTCCAGACAACTGAGTGACCTTTGTTGCATCAATAGATGATGTACGAAACCTGAATCCATTGACAATATAGCCCGAGTGTGAACGTGCAAACCTTGAAGGTGTTCATGCCAGACAGTATATCAGGAGTACACCGAGGATCATTTACATCGTACAAATCTTTAACATAACTTTGGAACCACTTCAAGAAATTCATTTCTATATGACTTGAACTCTCAACACATCTTCTGTGTTTAAAAAATATTCATCGATATCTTCAATCTGTTTAAGAATGTACAGATGTGCCTTCTCAACTTCTTCTTCAGACAATATACAACTATTACCATTTCCTGCTAAGAAACGTCCTGAAGATTTGAATATCGAACAACCTCCTTCATTATTGTCTTCAGAGGGCCGTCATAGTTTCTTTCCCTTCGGTTAAAGCAATTGTCAATACCTTCCATATACATTGAACAAAATGAGATTGTTTCCTCCATAAGATAGCCTTCAACAATTGAACCTTCTGGATGTGCCCTATTTAAAACATAGTCTTTCAATTTCTTCAAAAATCTCTCTATAGGATACATCCATCGGTATTGAACTGGTCCGACAATTCTCGCTTCATATGCAAGATGTACAATCAAATGAACCATGACATCAAAAAAAGACAGTGGAAAATTTTGTTCCAACTTACATAATGTTACTGCAATATCACCTTCCAATGTAAGCAAACGATCAGATTGAAGAATTTTGGAACAGATATCTCTAAAATATATACTTAACTCTGTAATTGGGTCTGTCACATCTTGATTGACAATACCACGAATTGCCAAAGACAATAATACTTGCATGTATCTTGGTTGTGTCTTCTCTTCTTGTTCTTTTTGGTCTCTTTTCTAATCTTCTTGGTTGTCCTTAAGGCTCCTTCCAGTAGTTGGGCGGCTTTCTGACATGCCCGAGCTAGCTCTTGAGTTAACCTCATTTCGTCTTGCAGTGACGTATGTTTGGCATCCATTTAAGAGTTCTTTCAAGAATAAGGCTGGCATTAGGATGCTAAAGTAATATTTAGTTGATACACATATATATAGATAAATGTATTCAGATCTTAACCATGGTTCTACCCAATCCTCACATAGGTATGGTGGTTGACTTAGACACGTGTCAGGGCAGTTCACCTAGAACATTCTAGACTTAAATATCCTGATAAGGACATCCTAGGCTCTGATACCAACTGTCATGCCCCGCCAATTTAGCAGCGGAATAAATCGGGAAGGCATGAACAATGTGTATGGTAACGTAAATTGCACATACAGTCGCCAATATCAGAGCATCTAAATAAACAATAATTGCAATAAACTCCTTATTTTATTGATAATTCATCTAACTATTACAACCACTAATTCTGAGCCAAAACATAGGGCTCAATAACATCATTACATTTAGAAATGATAACTAAGCAAATATCTAACTAATCTCTAAAGTACTAAGGACACTTCATTGCTATGACTCCTGGTCGCTCATCGCTCCAGTCCATTCCCGTTGGTAAGTGTAGGATCATCATCCGACTTACCTGAAAACACATACAACAATAGTGCAGGATGAGCGATAACGCTTAGTAGGACTTAATATCTCATGTAACAAAGCTTGCTTTAAATAATTAATGTCTTATAAGGCAAGATAACTAAAGAGAATGATCAAATATAGCCAGAGAGTAATAGAACATGATGGCAAGAGACTGGTATAACTTCCAAACGAATATTGCAAAACTAGTATGATAAAGGATTGGCCATGTAACGAAATAGTGTATATGGTTGCACAACAGTGCACTAGTAGAGATAGCACCTCCGGTTGAGCATCTTGTCAACCTAGAGAATGATAGCATAGTGATTGATATATTGATTGTCATAGATTAAATTGTGATTGTTATTAAATGGCGCTGGATGCATGTTGTACACATCCTGATCATGTTACCCTCGCGAGGAAATAACACTCTTCGGGCGCTCCCCCCAGAACTAGATCGGGCCCTATTGCATTGGCATATATTATTGTTTGTTATCTTCGACAATCAATTGTATGGCCAAATAGGGTACCAAGAAGAGATGAGAGTAATTGATGAAATAGATGAGAGTATAGAGTGAAAGTGAACAGATGAGAGTAATAAGATAGTAGATGAGATAGGGGTATAATCGTAAAACAACATTAAACCACGATAGTAACAGTTGTACAGCACCAAGTCGGTTACCGACAGTCTGGTAGAAGTCACATCTGCCCACTAGTCGTGCTACAAACACAGGCTAGATGGTCCGGCGTGAACACAAGATAAGAGAGAACACACTAAGGCTGGTTGGATTGTACTGATCCCTAGGGTGTAACAGGTATTAAGGGTACAACCAGCTCGTTGGCTAAGGATGTGCGCCAAAGCCAAGAAGACTTACGAAGGCCTTGACAAGGATTCCCTTGTCCAGTCAGGAGTCTTCCCAGTGGAGAGGTGGTCCATGTCAAGAGAAAGTGTGTAGAAACTGGTCTGTCGTGCCTCGAGTGCTCGAAGGCCGAGGGAAGCGGTAACGGTGTATAAAGCGCGCGAGTAAAACGAAGACAAGTGTAAATAATAAAATAGGGTAATTTAAGTGAATTAATTACACTTAATAATTACCATATATATTATTGGGTATTTTAATAAAGTCTCGTGGCAATAATAATGTTTAGTGTGTGCACGTGAAAAGAAATTATGAGAGTATGATAAATCGTGCATTTGGCTTTTAATTAATGGAAATTATATAAATATTTCCGATTAATGGTTAATCAGGTCGGAATGTTAATAACATGTTCAATTAAGGCTAAAGAATGGCTAAATAGCAATTTGAGCAGGGGTATATATGCAAAATTGGGTTCTGACAAAAATCTTCAAAACGCAACGGGGGTGCCCGTCGCGGTTCAGGTCGCGTGGGGACAGCCTGGCGCAACAGTCGAACCGGCGCTGAGAACGCGACGTGGTTGCCCATCGCGATTCATGTTGCGACGGAGGGCCTGGCACGTCAGCCGAACCAGCCGACCTGGCCCGGTTCGAGGGATGAGAACGCGACGGCGCGGGCCATCGCATTCAGATCGCGATGGTCCGGCCGGCCGCGACCCCTCTGAGGTCGCGACGGGTCGGGCCGTCACGAGTTCAGAGAGGCTACCCAACCCAGAAAAGGGGCTTTGCCCTTTTCTGAATTAGGTCCTTCCCTCCCTTGCTTGATACAGAGCTCTTCTAAAATTCATATAAAATTGCACGGTGATCCAAAAATCATGAAATTAGTTTCAAATGAAAGTAGACTCATAGATCTATCCACGGGCATGAGTAATTAGGAAACGAACAAGGTTTGTGTATGCTTTAACAAGGTTACATTTTGGTGACCTAAACATGCGCAGTCATGGAAGAACGATTTAATTAGCAACTAATACATTATGGAAATTAGGGAAAATAGAGGTGTTTGAAAGCTAACAAATGTAGTATTTATGATAATATTTGCATGGCATGGGATCATGTACATGCATGGATTGAAAGTAAAGATGTAGGTTCGGATGCAAGATAATGACAGGGATTGATACATTTAATACTCCTTCATGGAGTCACGAAAAATAGGGAAATCATGAGGCTTTCAAAGAGGATCATGTGGGCTACCTAGGTTAAATTTACATGATTTTTGCTTGAGTGATTGCCTACCTTTTTGCGCTGTAAAAATCCTAGGGTTTGGGGGTGATGAATTTCCAAGTTCTTCTTGCTCCAAGCCTCCTTCTTCTCCTTGCTCCTCGTCCTTAGCCTCCTTCCCTTGTGCTCCAAAGCTCCAGCAATGTAATGGGGCTTGGTAGACATGAATTAGAGGTCTATTAGGTTGCGTAAGAGTCTTTCTTTCTTAAAACTCCTCTTTCCCTTCAAACTCTTAATTTCTACATTTATCACCCAATTTCTTGCCTTTATCTACCTAATAGGCTTGGGGAGAAGTCTAAATTCGTGGGTAATAGTTTAGGATAGGATTATGACTCTTGTTAGGATATTTATAACCCTTTTTTAATATTTATCTTACCCTTATTTAATTTATTTACTAATTAACTCCGAATTCCCACATTTATCTCTCCATATTCTAGCATTTATCCTCCAATTGGTTTGGGAAGTGATCTAATTTCGTAGCTAATGGGTTAGGATGGGATGAGGACTCCTTTTTAGGATAATTATGGGTTATTTAATGATTATCTTAACCATTTTCTATTTATTACTATTTTTAGGTACGAATTTAGCTTAATTACTTCCCATCCTAAGATGGGCTCTTCATATTTGGGCCAAACTATTCATGTTAGGTCCATTAGTAAAATCCATTACTAATTTAGCTTAGTAGGTATTGATTTAATTCTATTTATTCACCCTTTATTCCAATTTGTCACATTTATTCACTAATGTCTTAATTTATTATTTATCTCAATATCTCTTAATCTTATCTCTCATTTGGGCTCTTGCTATTGGCCTAATACCTTATGTATGGCTCCATTGTACAACTATATACTTAATTCACTTAACGGATTTTAATTATCCTTTATTAAAGAATATATTCATGGCCAAATTTGTCAATTGGTCCATTTATCATAATGAGCTATCATCCCATATTATTTAAAAGTCTACCATATGTTTATTTTAATTTATAACCCACCTTGGCTCATATATAATGGGTTTTCCAACTTATTCCTTAATTACGACAATAGTCGCATAATTCTTAAACTACGTCCAAATGATTTTTCTATGCCCAAAATTCTTAATGAGTCATTAGAGAATATTATTTAAAGCATAACCATTATTTTTACAACATTTTTATATGGGTTTTTACGCATGCGATAATGATGCGTACCCTTTTTAACTAGTTTGAATTTATTAATTGATAAATTTTCAATTTATCTTTATTTTTGAATTAATAAATTTTCCGGGGTACTACAATATGTTTCAACACCGTTGTCCCACAAATCTTTCAATTCTTCTATCAACGGTTGTAAATAGACATCGATATCATTTCCAGGACTTTTAGGACCTGGAATAAGTAATAACATCATCATAAACATCTGCTTCATGCACATCCATGGCGGAAAATTATAAACTACTATCATCACAGGCCATACACTGTATCTGCTACTCGTCATCCCAAATGGATTGAACCCATCAGTCGCTAAGCCGAGTCTCACGTCGCGTACCTCTGCAGCAAAATCTAGATATTGATCATCGAAATGTCTCCATGCTTCAGAGTCAGCAAGATGTCGCATAGTTCCATTTTCCGAGAGACTTCGGCCATCTTTGTGCCATGTCATCCACTTGGCTATCTTAGAAGACATGAACATTCTTCGCAATCTATCTTTTACTAGAAAATAATGCAATATTTTGTATGGCACCTATTTGCGACATCTCTTCTTCAGGTTACCTTGTTGCATATTTTCTTTGTACCTAGGTGCATTACATGCTGGACATCGATCCCTATGTTCATGTTCATTTCGAAACAAGACACAGTCATTCTGACAAGCATCTATCTTCTTATGACCTAACCCCAAATCTTTCATAGTCTTCTTCACTTCATACCATGTTCGAGGTAAATTAGCTCCTTCTGGTAATACTTCTCTAAGCAACTCAAGAAATATTCCCATACAAGAAGTTGTCACTTTGTTCATGCTTTTAATATGTTTCAACAAAAATGTCAATTTTGAAAATTTGACACAACCAGGATATAATGGTGTTTCAGCATCTTCTATTAATTTATAAAAATCTCTTGCTTCCTCATTTGGTTCATGTTCCTCTTCTATCCTCTCATTTTCACCACTTGTAACTCATACAACATTTCAATTGTTGTATCAATTTGATCTTCTATTTGTGCTTCATTAGCAGACGGGCTAACTTGCTGAACATCAACTAATGGTGCCTCTCCATGACATACCCAATGGTATAACCGTATCCAAAATCCATCTACTTTAAGATGAATTTCAACATCCATCCGGGACAACTTCAATCCGTTAACATAGTTACGACACAGACATTGTATGAACTCATGATTTCGTCCATGCCTAAAAGATTGTCTTTGTTCATCAAAAGAAAATTCCAAAAACTCATCTACTCCTTTCTCATATCTAGGATCCAAACGATCTCTAAGTTGTATCCAACTCTTATCAAGTCTCGTCATTTTAGGATGCAATAGTTCTGCATTGACAATAACCCATCAGTCTAAGTTGTATCCAAACGATCTCTAAGTTGTATCCAATAAATATGAATTAATCGACAATTCAAACAAAATTTCGACAGCACCTCCCCTATACCAGGAGCATTTTCACATACACATTCCACACACATACATGTCTGTATAGATTCCTACAAAAAAGGGGGTGCCTACAAAAATTCGTGCCCATCTATGGATATTTGATTCATCTGTTCTTCTTAATTTATTATATGTGTATTGAGACTATCTTAAAATTTAGGTAGCACCTCCCACACTTCTCCAATATACCCCAAATATTACTAATTTTACTCAGAAAGTCACTTGTATAAATACAAGTGACAAGAAGAGCAGTTAAACTTAGTTGGTATATCAGAGAAGAGCGAAGAGACGCTACCAAAATTTTAGACATCTTAATACACATATAATAAATTAAGAAGAACAGATGAACCAAATATCCATAAACTGTCCACTTGGACAATTCAAGACTCTATGCTTGCTATATGACATTACTATCAAAAGACAGTAAAAACATATATCCTAACACAAGTCTTGAACGGACAAAAATTAAAAAAAGGTCCACTCATCTCACTCATTGACATTCATGATTTCTCCGTCTTATCATTCATACATCTTGTAAAGCAGTTAGTGTACATTTACACATACAATCACATCCTGCAAAAAATATGTGCACCACCCAGGCTCGCTGATTAAATAAACATGAGGCACCACCCAGGCTCGCTGTTCAACAATATATATAGACAGGATGGAAGGATTACCTGAGCAGAAAAGAACACCAAAACCTGAACAATTTGTACAATGAATACATACATTGAATAAGAAAAGTAATATGAGCGCTTGTGTAACTTTCTCAAAGTAATATGAGTGCTTGTACAACTTAAAAAAAAAAAAAACAGAAAAAGTCATGGTCTAGTAGGCTAGGAGAAAATAGTGCAAAGAACATGTTATGACCGAAAGAAAATTAACAGGATGGTGCACATTTTATTGGATAGCACATGAAGGCTACATTTCATATGATCTAAAAAATATATTGTATATATGCATATGGATAAATAAAATAGAGGGGCACAATCGAGATTGCCAATATTTTTTTGTTTAAGTTGTATTTAAATAAGCACATGTTGTCTTTAAAAGGTTTCAGCTAGAGATGTAGACATGAAAAGGAGAGAAACATGATAGAGCATGGTAATCACTAATCACCCACAACCTCTAGATCAAAACTACCATGACTGATTGGGAGTAAAACTATGAATGCACAAGAATTTTGCACCATATAAAATTGGCAGTAACTCGGGATTTGGTTTCAACCTCCATAATTGCGGTTGATTAATAGTAAAAATAAAATAATAATAACACTTTTTGTCGACATCCCTGAGGTGTAACCCGTACTACTGTGTGGAGGCTGTTCATGTGTTCACAAAATAGGATCACAGTTCTCCCCATTTCCAGTGTTTTTCAAGGTTCAACGAAACGGATATGACCGGTTTCCTCTTAAATAGGTTACGAACTGGCGTTGGCATCGGTATGTTTCTGGTTCAGTCTATTCACACTTAAATTTAATAATAATAAAAATTAAAGAAGTGTTCCTTTAGCCTTGCAGAGCTTGTTCTACAAACTTCAGTATAGTGACAATAGTGTTGCTACAAAGGAGCTTACAAAATCCTTTGGATGGGACACATGATTCATTCATGCAGCATGATGTGCAAGAGCCTAATAGGGTTCTTTGTGAGAAGTTGGAAGATAAAATGAAGGTGCGTATTTATCTTTCATCCCCCCCAAATCAGACAGTCCTGCTTTCACATTTTCTAAATCTATTCCATTTGCATTTCATCAGGGAACTGTTGTTGAGGGGACCATTCAACACTTGTTTGAAGGACATCATATGAACTACATTGAGTGCATCAATGTGCATTACAAGTTTACTAGAAAAGAATCGTTCTATGGTGCTTACTCTAACAATGCATCCCATTTCAAGCTTAGAAAAAAGAAACATTACTCATATATTTCTTACAATATCTTTTTTCATCATTATTTTACAGATCTCCAGCTTGATGTGAAAGGCTGCAAGGATGTTTATGCTTCTTTTGACAATATGTTGAAGTTGAACGT
Source organism: Colocasia esculenta (assembly GCA_014218235.1). NCBI lineage: Eukaryota > Viridiplantae > Streptophyta > Magnoliopsida > Alismatales > Araceae > Colocasia > Colocasia esculenta. The sequence goes on along the minus strand of CM024760.1, from coordinate 26,255,169 downwards.
CTTGAGGGTGATAACAAATATCATGCAGAACAGTATAACTTGCAGGTGGGTTGGTCTTTGGCAAGGCTATTTCAATAGATGCTTAACAGTTAAGCTGGCTCAGATATTTCTGAGCTGAGCAAGGCAGCATGTGAAACACTTGGGAACTAGGATGTGTTTTGTCTTTTGTAAAGAGATGAAAATTTGATTGAACTGTGTTATGTAATATTTGACATAGTTTTAATTGTTTTAAAATTTTAAACACTTGCAAAATTCTTTTGGTGCAAATTTTCATACGTTCTATATTTTTCTCAAAAGGACATAGATCATGGTATCAGCCAAATGGCCAGATAATAGTGAATTAAGCTAGAATTCCCCAGTAGGCTATTTGGCTCAGGTCACCGATCTGTTCTCATTGACCTGCATGTCTTAGAGTCTAAATTCTCTAGTGATCCTGTTGCATTAGCATTATCTGAATGTGCATGTCTTCTTTATTGTGCTTCTAGTGTTTATTTGGATTGTTAGGGCTCTCTGCATTCCTTCATCATAAAGAAAAGAAAAATAGCGATCAAGCATGTTTCAAATGGTAGTCTAACTAAGACAACGAAAAGGAGGATATGCTTATTATCGTTGTCCTTGTTTATATAATTTGTGTCCTGCTCTCTTCCTGTTATGAAAAGAAACAATAGTGACAGGAAATAAGCACCCAGTTGCCACTGCAAACTGACGGGGTGGTTTGTTACTGTTGTTCGAACCCTCTAATAGTCATGAGGGAATGATATCTCACAAACGGGATATACATTGCTAGACAGTACATGTCCAGTATGTTAATTGCAGCCTTTTTTTCATTAGTTCATTAGTTCTTGAGAAATTATCTTCCATCGGTATCACATATCTACCATTTCCTATCCTCATCACAGAGATGACCAACTTCACAGTTACACACCCAGAAAGTGAAGAACACGGATAGAGAGAGGTGACCAACTTCACAGTTACACACTTGCCAGAACTTAATATAGAGGTCTCAGCAGAACCCATCTCTATTAGATTTAGAAATGTTAGTCATGCAGCAAGTAGTTTGACCACCAAATGTGTTAGGTTTAACTTGGTTGGATTAACTCAGCTAAATGATTCTGCGCCAGGCAATGTCTGCACAACATACCGCCAGGGGCATTTTTCAATTGTGGTGAATTCTAGTGAGCTTGCTTCTGCTCCCTCTCCAAGCACAGGTCCTGTTAGTGCTAAGAAAGGCAATTCGAATACTTGGAAGATTGTCATAGCAGCAATTGGCGGGTTCCTGGCCTTATTGCTTCTGTTACTGCTTGTGGTATGGATAAAAAGATATAGAAGAAACAAGAAAATGAAAGAGATGATGCAGCATGCAGAATCTGGAGAAGTGTTGGAGAAGCACAAGATTGGGATGCTCAATTGCCTATGGTACCTGCTGTGAGGACAAGGCCGACCCTTGAAAATGATTTAACACCACATGTTTATGTTGTTGAGGATGTGTACCTGATGCGGAAGCCATCCCACATGTGAGGAGCAAGACGACGCCGGTAGACGAACAACGTACGGACGTCGGGAAGAGAGACGCGTAACCCGCTGCGCTCTCTGTCTGGTTTCCTCTCTCTATGTGTCTGTAGTTGTGTGTATCACTACAAGAAAAATCGGAAATAGAGATCGAAATATTCGGTCCCTAAACAGCTCAGAGACCGAATAGGGACCGAATAGTGACCGAATTTGTCGGTCAAAAACTTCTGGTCACAAATCTGTGACCGACTAAATTCGGTCCCTATTCGGTCACTAAATAGGGACCGAATTAGATCGGTCCCTATTTAGGGACCGAACGTATTCGGTCCCAGTTCGGTCCCTAAAATAGAGACCGAATAGGGACCGAATATTCGGTCCCTATTTAGGGACTAAACTAAGCCGGTCACTATTCGGTCCTATTTTAGGAACCGAATATTCGGTCCCTAAATAGGGACCGAACTGAGTTGGTCCCAATTCAGTCCCTAAAAATAGGAACCGAATAGGGACCGAATCAGGTCGGTCACTATTAGGGACCGAAATAATTCGGTCACTATTCGGTCCCTATTTAGGGACCGAACTAGGACTGAATAAATTCGGTCCCTAAATAGGGACCGACCTGATTCGGTCCCTATTCGGTCCCTATTTTAGGGACTGAATTGGGACCAACTCAGTTCGGTCTCTATTTAGGGACCGAATATTCGGTCCCTAAATAGGGACCGAATAGTGACTGATTATATCGGTCACTAATCGGTCTCTATTTTTTAAATATTTTTTTTAAATATATACATTTTTAGGAAAATAACCTGCGTAAAATAAATAATATCCACAGCAATAATAATTGTCCACAATAAAAATGTCTACAACACAAAAATAATAAAAATATTCACAACAAAACAATAATAAAATGTCGACAACATCAACAATAATAAAAATATCCACAACACAACAATAATAAAATGTCCACAACATCAGAATAATAAAATGTCCACAACAAGAATAAAAATATCCACAACATCACAATAATATAATGCCAACAACAATAAAAAAAATGTCTACAACAATAATAATAATGAAATGAAAATCATGATGCCTCGTCTTCGTCTTCATCCTCGTGCTCGTGTCTTCCCACTCCACCCGATGAAGGAACCTACAATACATATATAACAATAATAAGTTAAAATTAAATACTATTATAAGCAATAACTTATTTTAGAAGCATAAATTAAACAAAACTATAAGCAATGGAGGTCAATTAGATGAGTATTTCTAATTTTGGTCCCTCAAATCGAAGTTTTTCATTTTTTAACAAAAATAACATGGTTAAGACGACTTGGAGCGTCGAGCTCAAACCGGGAGTCCGAATTGAACTCCGTCAGTTTCCACAAGTCACACTCATCGACCCGGCCGTGCTGGAACAAACCGGAGGCCAATTGGAAGAGTATTTATAATTTTGGTCCCTCAAATCGAAGTTTTTCATTTTTTAACTAAACTAACTTGGTTAAGACGACTTGGAGCGTCGCAGTCAAACCGGGAGTCCGAATTGAACTCCATCAGTTTCCACAAGTCACACTCATCGGCCTGACCGTGCTGGAACAAACCGGAGGCCAATTGGAAGAGTATTTCTAATTTTGGTCCCTCAAATTGAAGTTTTTCATTTTTTAACTAAACTAACTTGGTTAAGACGACTTGGAGCGTCGCAGTCAAACCTGGAGTCCGAATTGAACTCCGTCAGTTTTCACAAGTCACACTCATCGGCCCGACCGTGCTGGAACAAACCGAAGGCCAATCGCAAGAGTATTTCTAATATTGGACCCATAAACCAAAGTTTTTCATTTTTTAACTAAACTAACTTGGTTAAGATGACTTGGAGCGTCGAGGTCAAACCAAGAGTCCGATTGAACTCCGTCAGTTTCCACAAGTCACACTCATCGGCCCGACCGTGTTGGAACAAACCGGAGGCCAATCGGATGAGTATTTCTAATTTTGGTCCCTCAAACCGAAGTTTTTCATTTTTTAACTAAACTAACTTGGTTAAGATGACTTGGAGCGTCGAGGTCAAACCGGGAGTCCGAATTTAACTCCGTCAGTTTTCACAAGTCACACTCATCGGTCCGACCGTGCTGGAACAAACCGGAGGCCAATCGGATGAGTATTTCTAATTTTGGTCCCTCAAACCGAAGTTTTTCATTTTTTAACTAAACTAACTTGGTTAAGACGACTTGGAGCGTCGAGCTCAAACCGGGAGTTCGAATTGAACTCCGTCGGTTTCCACAAGTCACACTCATCGCCCCGACCGTTCTGGAACAAACCGGAGGCCAATCGGATGAGTATTTTTAATTTTAGACCCACAAACCTAAGTTTTTCATTTCTAAACTAAACTAGTTTGTTTATTGTGACTTTGAGCGTCGAGGTCAAACCGGGAGTCCGAATTGAACTCCGTCGGTTTCCACAAGTCACACTCATCGCCCCGACCGTTCTGGAACAAACCGGAGGCCAATCGGATGAGTATTTCTAATTTTGGACCCACAAACCTAAGTTTTTCATTTCTAAACTAAACTAGTTTGTTTATTGTGACTTTGAGCGTCGAGCTCAAAACGGGAGTCCGAATTGAACTCCGTCGGTTTCCACAAGTCACACTCATCGCCCCGACCGTTCTGGAACAAACCGGAGGCCAATCGGATGAGTATTTTTAATTTTGGACCCACAAACCTAAGTTTTTCATTTCTATACTAAACTAACTTATTTATTGTGACTTTGAGCGTCGAGCTCAAACCGGGAGTCCGAATTGAACTCCATCGGTTTCCACAAGTCACACTCATCGCCCCGACCGTTCTGGAACAAACGGAGGCCAATCGGATGAGTATTTTTAATTTTAGACCCACAAACCTAATTTTTTCATTTCTTAACTAAACTAGCTTGTTTATTGTGACTTTGAGCGTCGAGCTCAAACCGGGAGTCCGAATTGAACTCCGTCAGTTTCCACAAGTCACACTCATCGGCCCGACCGTGCTGGAACAAACCGAAGGCCAATCGGAAGAGTATTTCTAATATTGGACCCATAAACCGAAGGTTTTCATTTTTTAACTAAACTAACTTGGTTAAGACGATTTGGAGCGTCGAGGTCAAACCAGGAGTCCGAATTGAACTCCGTCAGTTTCCACAAGTCACACTCATCGGCCCGACCGTGTTGGAACAAACCGAAGGCCAATCGGAAGAGTATTTCTAATTTTGGTCCCTCAAACCGAAGTTTTTCATTTTTTAACTAAACTAACTTGGTTAAGACGACTTGGAGTGTCGAGGTCAAACCGGGAGTCCGAATTTAACTCCGTCAGTTTTCACAAGTCACACTCATCGGTCCGACCGTGCTGGAACAAACCGGAGGCCAATCGGATGAGTATTTCTAATTTTGGTCCCTCAAACCGAAGTTTTTCATTTTTTAACTAAACTAACTTGGTTAAGATGACTTGGAGCGTCGAGCTCAAAACGGGAGTTCGAATTGAACTCCGTCGGTTTCCACAAGTCACACTCATCGCCCCGACCGTTCTGGAACAAACCGGAGGCCAATCGGATGAGTATTTTTAATTTTAGACCCACAAACCTAAGTTTTTCATTTCTAAACTAAACTAGTTTGTTTATTGTGACTTTGAGCGTCGAGGTCAAACCGGGAGTCCGAATTGAACTCCGTCGGTTCCACAAGTCACACTCATCGCCCCGACCGTTCTGGAACAAACCGGAGGCCAATCGGATGAGTATTTCTAATTTTGGACCCACAAACCTAAGTTTTTCATTTCTAAACTAAACTAGTTTGTTTATTGTGACTTTGAGCGTCGAGCTCAAAACGGGAGTCCGAATTGAACTCCGTCGGTTTCCACAAGTCACACTCATCGCCCCGACCGTTCTGGAACAAACCGGAGGCCAATCGGATGAGTATTTTTAATTTTAGACCCACAAACCTAATTTTTTCATTTCTTAACTAAACTAGCTTGTTATTGTGACTTTGAGCGTCGAGCTCAAAACGGGAGTCCGAATTGAACTCCGTCAGTTTCCACAAGTCACACTCATCGGCCCGACCGTGCTGGAACAAACCGAAGGCCAATCGGAAGAGTATTTCTAATATTGGACCCATAAACTGAAGGTTTTCATTTTTTAACTAAACTAACTTGGTTAAGACGACTTGGAGCGTCGAGGTCAAACCAGGAGTCCGAATTGAACTACGTCAGTTTCCACAAGTCACACTCATCGGCCCGACCGTGTTGGAACAAACCGGAGGCCAATCGGATGAGTATTCTAATTTTGGTCCCTCAAACCGAAGTTTTTCATTTTTTAACTAAACTAACTTGGTTAAGACGACTTGGAGCGTCGAGGTCAAACCGGGAGTCCGAATTTAACTCCGTCAGTTTTCACAAGTCAAACTCATCGATCCGACCGTGCTGGAACAAACCGGAGGCCAATCGGATGAGTATTTCTAATTTTGGTCCCTCAAACCGAAGTTCTTCATTTTTTAACTAAACCAACTTGGTTAAGACGACTTGGAGCGTCGAGGTCAAACCAAGAGTCCGAATTGAACTACGTCAGTTTCCACAAGTCACACTCATCGGCCCAACCGTGTTGGAACAAACCGGAGGCCAATCGGATGAGTATTTCTAATTTTGGTCCCTCAAACCGAAGTTTTTCATTTTTTAACTAAACTAACTTGGTTAAGACGACTTGGAGCGTCGAGGTCAAACCGGGAGTCCGAATTTAACTCCGTCAGTTTTCACAAGTCAAACTCATCCGTCCGACCGTGCTGGAACAAACCGGAGGCCAATCGGATGAGTATTTCTAATTTTGGTCCCTCAAACCGAAGTTCTTCATTTTTTAACTAAACTAACTTGGTTAAGACGACTTGGCGCGTCGCGGTCAAAACGGGAGTCCGAATTGAACTATGTCAGTTTCCACAAGTCACACTCATCAGCCCGACCGTGCTGGAACAAACCGGAGGCCAATCGGAAGAGTATTTCTAATATTGGACCCTCAAACTGAAGTTTTTCATTTTTGAACTAAACTAACTTGGTTAAGACGACTTGGAGCGTCGAGGTCAAACCGGGAGTCCGAATTGAACTCCGTCAGTTTTCACAAGTCACACTCATCGGCCCGACCGTGCTGGAATAAACCGGAGGCCAATCGGATGAGTATTTCTAATTTTGGTCCCTCATACCGAAGTTTTTCATTTTTTAACTAAACTAACTTGGTTAAGACGACTTGGAGCGTCGAGCTCAAACCGGGAGTTCGAATTGAACTCCGTCGGTTTCCACAAGTCACACTCATCGCCCCGACCATTCTGGAACAAACCGGAGGCCAATCGGATGAGTATTTTTAATTTTGGACCCATAAACCTAAGTTTTTCATTTCTAAACTAAACTAGTTTGTTTATTGTGACTTTGAGCGTCGAGGTCAAACCGGGAGTCCGAATTTAACTCCGTCAGTTTTCACAAGTCACACTCATCGGTCCGACCGTGCTGGAACAAACCGGAGGCCAATCGGATGAGTATTTCTAATTTTGGTCCCTCAAACCAAAGTTCTTCATTTTTTAACTAAACTAACTTGGTTAAGACGACTTGGCGCGTCGCGGTCAAACCGGGAGTCCGAATTGAACTACTTCAGGTGTCCATTCATTTTCTTAATGATTACTTTACTCTAACAAAAAAAAATCTCATCACTCATTGACAAAAAATAAATTACAAAAAACAGATTTTAAATCCCCAAAGATTTCTACATGTATAATAATCATTCTTATAAGTCATACATACTTAGTTGCAGTTTGTTCTGCAGCACCTTCGTGGCTTCTTCAAACAACAGCTTCACTGCGAGATGTGAGAGCAAAAGATTATACCCCTCCTAGAACCAACTTTCACATATTCACCGACCCCAAAAAAAAAAACACATCACGTAAAGAAGAAAACATGAGCAACGTAGAAGTAGATGATATTACCCACTGCTGTATGGAATTGCACAGCAGAGAACAAGAGAACTATAAAATATCAACCAATCATTCTCACTATGAAAGAGGTCTATGATACAACATCAAGAAGAGATTAGTTAGTGGACACTTCTGGTGAGCCTGCGAAGTTGTGTAAGATTTCTGCAGCATCAATAAGACACAATAGGTAGAAGTATATCAAAGGTATACATTGACACACAAGAAATAATGCAAGCAAATGTGCAGAAGAAATATGGCTAGGTTGGAAGAGATTATTAACATGCTAAAACTAGCATAGTATTCTCTATGAACTAAACAGTGATGCACAATCTTATAAAATCACAAAAAAGCAGCATAACCCTTACTTTCTCAAGGATTAGAGTCTGGTCACCAGGGCTATATTTACGGATAGACTTAAGCATCTCCAGTTGCTGCATCACATATCACAATTAATAGATTTCAATAAGTAAAGCTAATATCTTAAGTTAAATGATGCATAATAAGTACCTCCTCTTGCAATTTTGTTGCATGTACATTTTTTCTACAAATTCATCTGGTTCAAGCTCTGCTTCATCACAAGCCAATTCCTCCCTGTCATGTTCAAAGATATTTATAGAGAGGAGGGAGTCTCACACATATTTATAGAGAGGGGGGACCAGTCCCAATGGGCCTTAGCAGGATCCCACCCATAACAGGATCCAATTGGGCACTTAATGGGTTAAGCCCAATAATATGTTCCTTTAACTGGACCTAATGGTGTGTCTTAAGATGTGCTGCCCAATACAAGTGGACCACTAATATTGGGTAAAACCCAACATTCTCCCACTTGGTCCAACTTGTCACAAGTACATCAAATCTTCCTTTGAAAACATACATATAATATAGACTGATATAGTTTTAAAAAGACTCTTGAAGATTTGATGTCTTGGGCCTGCACCTGAAGGGAAAAACACTGTACATGCGTGCATGATTAAAACCAAAACTACACACCACTCCAATTAATGGAACCTGAAGAGTTCAAATATAGTAAATCAAATGGCATGGGTCATGGCGGTAAATGCATTCAAATCATACACCACCTTCCATGTACCACAATGCCACCAACTCACTACAATTGAACATCAAACCTGAAATCATAGATAAACTCAAACTTAATGTTTATCTACTGGTCACCACTTAAGTTTGCATTCTGCCAAACCATAGCCAACATGTATACACAAATAAATGGAATAGGCAGAAAACAATAGAAGAATCATGACATTGATGTGATCACAAATAACAACATAATGTCAACTGAAAGTGTTATAACATATCGAGAGAGCTTACAAGACCCATCCGAATCACATGACTACAAAAGACGCTAGCAGGTAGTCCTTTAGTGAGAGGGTCAGCAATCATAAGATCTGTCCCAATATGTTCTATACACACTTCATGATTCCTCACTCTATCTCTAAGAGCAACATACTTTATATCCAAGGCTCTACCACCCTTGGATGCTTTATTGTTCTTAGAGAAGAAAACTGCAGCGGAATTGTCACAGTAAATCTTGATAGGCCTGGAGATAAAATCAATAAACGGTAGACCTGTGAGCAAATTCCGCAACTGAATTGCCTGACCACTAGTCTCAAAACAAGCAATAAACTCAGCTGCCATAGTGGAAGTCACTGTAACACTCTGCTTTTCACTGCACCAGGTAATAGCTCCCCCTGCCAAGAGGAACACATAGCCTGATGTGGACTTCCTCGTGTCAAGTCAGCCACCAAAATCAGCATCAGAGTATGCAATGACCTCTAGCTGTTCTAACCTTCTATATGTGAGCATATAATCCATTGTGCCTTTCAAATAACGCATGACTTTCTTGGCAGCCTTCCAGTGATCTATGCCTGGGTCACTCTGGTATCTACTGAGCATACCCACAGCAAACGCTATATCTGGACGTGTACAAGTCTGAAGGTACATCAGGCTCCCAACGGCTGAAGCATAAGGAATAGATTCCATTTGCTTCCTTTCTAAGTCATTCTTGGGACACTGTAATTTACTAAATTTATCACCTTTAACAATGGGTACTTTATCGGGTGCGCAGGATTGCATGTTAAACCTTTCTAAGACCTTTGAAATATAAGCCTTTTGGGAAAGACCTAAAGTTTCAGATGGTCTATCCCTGGTGATCTCAATGCCCAACACATATTGAGCTTCACCTAAATCTTTCATCTCAAAGTTTTCAAAAAGAAAAGCTTTTGTTTCATGTAATAAACCAAGATCACTACTGGCAAGCAAGATGTCATTTACATACAAAAGCAAGATAATGAACATACTCCCACTGACCTTTAGGTATAAACATTCATCAATAATGTTTTCCTTAAACCCAGAGGACAGTATGATCTCACTAAACTTAATGAACCATTGACGGGAGGCTTGCTTAAGTCCATAGATGAATTTCTTTAACTTGCATACCAAGTGTTCTTTCCCTTCAACATGAAACCCGTGAGGTTGTTCCATATACACTTCTTTATCTAGGTCCCCATTAAGAAATGTCGTTTTCACATCCATTTGGTGCAACTCTAAATCAAAATGAGCCACCAAGGCCATGACTATCCTGAAAGAGAGCTTCTTAGAAACAGGAGAGAAAGTCTCATCATAGTCAATACCTTCCCTTTGAGTGAAACCCTTAGCCACCAATCTGGCCTTATATCGCTCAACTTTACCTTTAGAGTCCACTTTAGTTTTGAATACCCATTTGCATCCAACAAGTTTGGACCCTTTTGGTAAGCTGACGAGTTCCCAGACTTGATTTTTAGCCATTGAGTCAAGCTCTTCCTTCATGGCTTCAAACCAATAAGTGGATTTTTCACTCTCCATAGCTTGTGAAAACGTCACTGGATCATCAATATCACCCCTGTCTAAACCATCTTCCTGTAGGTACACTAAAAACTCATCAGATATGGCAGGTTTCTTGACTCTCTGAGATCGACGTATTGTTGGCCCCTGATCCACCTGAGGAGGTGGTTGGTCAACATGTGCGATATCTACTGGTTGTGGAGTCACTTAGGTGGACCAACTACAACTTCTTGTTCCCCAACAATGTCATTCTAAGGAATGAACATGGGAACAAAGTTGTCAGTTGCTACAGGTATATCAGCCTGATCCTGTAACTCCTCAAAAGAAATCTCTCGAGAAGGTCCACTCCCACTGACTCCACCATCCTCAAGAAATCTTGCCTTATATGTCTCTATAATGATGGGGACATGTGATGGACAATAAAACCTATACCCCTTTGATCTCTCTGGATAACCAATGAAGAATCCACTGGTTGTTCTAAGATCAAAAGCTTTCTCTTGTGGATTGTATGGTCTGGCCTCAGCTGAACACCCCCATGTGCGCATGTAGCTTAATGAAGGTTTCCTACCACACCATAGCTCAAAAGGAGTCTTAGGTGCAGCCTTCGTAGGAACCTTGTTCACAATGTGTGCAGCTGTCTTAATGGCCCCCCCCCACAAAGACAAGGGTAAGGTAGAATGACTTAACATTGTCCTGACCATTTCTTTAAGCGTTCGATTCCTTCTTTCTGCAACTCCGTTCTGATATGGACTGCCAGGGGTAGTATATTGTGGTATAATACCCTCCTCCTTAAGGAATCTTGATAATGGTCTGGGCCTTTGTCCCATCTCAGTGTACCTACCATAATACTCACCGCCTCTATCAGACCTGACTATTTTGATTACTTTTCCTGATTGTTTCTCCACTTCCTTCTTGAAATCCTTAAAGGCATTGAAGACATCTGCCTTTTCAAGAAGTAAATAGAGATACATGAATCTAGAATAGTCATCTATAAAGGTGGCAAAGTACCTTTCGCCAGACAAATAGGGTGGAAAGGGACCACATATATCAGTATGGATTATTTCAAGCACTTGAGAACTCCTAGTGGCATCCTTATTAGGCGTGTGTGTTTGCTTTCCTTTTATGCAATCAACACATATCTCAAAGTCAGTGAAATCTAGAGTAGGAAGTACTCCTTCCCCACTAACCTCTTAAGCCTCTTAATGGAGATATGACCCAATCTCCTATGCCACAACTTAGATGAGTTTTCATTAACTCTACCACGCTTGTTGCCAACAACTGAAGTATGCAGGATATGTTGAGATTGTACATTTACATTGCTAAGACACAATTTATATAAACCATCAGATAAAGAACCAGTACCAATAACAACAGAATCCTTTATTAATTCAAATGAAGAGTTTCTAAGACATATACGAAAACCTTCTGAATCAAGTTTTGATACTGAAACCAAATTTCTACTAAAAGATGGTACATAAAAAGTGTCTTTCAAATCTAGAACAAATCCTGATCCCAAAATAATCCTATAAATCCCTATGGCCTTGACTTGTGAGCGCGTCTTATTTCCTGAGAAGATGCTTTGCTCACCCTCATTCGGAGGCCTTTGGGAAAGAAATCCCTGCATAGAAGTGGCAACATGCACAGTAGAACCTGAGTCAATCCACCATGTATCTTTAGGAACATTTACTAAATTAGACTCATAACAAACATAAGATGAGAAATTACCTTTCTTTTCAAACCATGCCTTCCTTTTCAGACAGTCTTTCTTAACATGTCCAGGTTGTTTGCAGAAGAAGCACTTGTCAATTTTGCCTTTCGACTTGTTCTTCTTCTTGCCCTTCTTCTAGACACCCTTCTTCTTTCCTAATCCAGAAGCTTTATGAGAGGTAAACATGACTGTATTGTTCCTCTCTCCTCTTAACCTCTCCTCCTCCTGAACACACATGGTCATCAATTCATTGACAGACCATTTTGCCTGATGTGTGTTATAGGAGATCTTGAATGCCTCATATTCATTTGGCAGAGAGTTTAAGATGAAATGGACTAGGAAAGTATCTGAAATGGTAACCTCCATGGCATTGAGTTGTGCTGCAATATCTCTCATCATCATGATATGTTCCCTAATGCTACCACTGCCAGTGTATTTCATTGAGGAAAGCTTAGCCATCAGAGTGCTGGCTTTAGCTTTATCTGAACTTTTAAATTGTTCCTCAATTGCCTTAAGAAATTCACTTGCTATGGTCTTATCTGGGATAGATCCCTTAATGCTTTGCCCCACATGTCCCTGAAGAAATAGAAGGCATAAGCGGTTGTACCTTTCCCATTTTTCAAAATGAGTCTTCTGTTCCTGAGTGCTTGTAGCTGTAATAGCAGCAGGCTTATCCTCACGCAATGCTAAATCTAGGTCCATGCACCCTAATGCAAACATTACCCTTTGTTTCCATTCAGTAAAATTTGTCCCATTAAGATACGGTACTTGACCAGTGAAAGGGGCAAACAATGGAGAAGAACCTGAAAATAACCAAATGCTGACATATAAATGATGACTGAATAGCAAGTTTTTGAGACAGTGAACTGAAATAAAGTAATTCTAACAACTTAATGAATTACTTTAACTAGTTGTCCTGATGCATCATTATAATTCCTCCTTTGGGTGGTAATTACAACATGCTAGTGGACAACCTCCCCAAGAAAATAACTTAAGTGATAGAACTAAAATTTATATACACTTTGATGTAAAGAGAGAGTACCTTTGGATACATACTCTCAATAGTCTCCGTGCACACAAATTCTATTCTACCCTATTCATGGCATGAAAATAAAATACTCCTTTGGGAGTTAAATTTCACATTCAAGCCAAGAACACAAAGTTTGATGTTATTTTAATTTCTTAATGAGAATAATTCATTATCCTTCATGCATAAGGCCACTTTGGTGATCTACTTATACATTCGGGATGCAAATATATCCTCCCCACTAATTAAAATGACAACAAACAACCTATAATGCTCATCATTGATACTATTAAAACTTAATTGAGTGCACACTAACACTGGGGAACTTCATGGTACAACCTGCTCATCGGCCATGTGGGAATCCATGGCCAGAGGAGACTTACGGAGGTCTTGCACAAGGAGTCACTAGTCCGGCAGAAGGAATATCCGACGGAGAGTTCATCCAAGCCAAGAAATAGGTATCTATTGTGCAAGTGTGGAGAAAGTGCAAGGTGAGAGCTTACATTTTATCATTCTTCATGATTAGTGCTACTTTGGTGATCTACCTAACCATTTAGAAATCAAAAAATCTCACCAAAACTCATAATAGCATCAATGTAACTCTTAATATGAGCAAAAGGACATAAATACAATAATTATTGCAATCTGAAAACAGAGATATTCATGCATAAATAAAACTGTAATGAGGTTAAAACTCAAAAGAAATATCTCTAATGATTATTGCAACAATTATCAGTCTATAAACAAACTTTAATCATGCTAAGACTAAATTAAAAAGGGGTTAAAAACATAAGTTTAAGCATGCTGTTATATAAATATCCTTTCTGTTTGCAGAAATAACCACAGAATTGCAAACATATCTCCAGAGTTGCTTCTATATCCAATGTTTTGCAGAAATACCCTAATTACATAACAGTTCAAATTAAAAGGATATAAAAACAATACTAGATACTTAATGGATATCATGTAAATACAAATTAAGTTCTTAATGGTATCGAATATGGATCCCTAATGGTTCGGAAATGAACCCAATATCTAAACTCGCATCCATATCCGATACCCAAAACTAGAAACCCCAAAATCGGATCTATTAAACTTAAAGAAACCGAGTATATAATTTAAAGAAAATAGGGGTGTAAAACTAATTACAGAAAATCTTGGAGCAAAACTGTAAAACTGTCATCTTCTTCCCCATCCTCCCAACCCTAATCGCAGGGGAGGGGGAAGAAGGCGCCGCCGCCATGGCGGTTTGCTGCAGGGAGGGGCCGGCGGCCCCCTAGCCTCCCTCGCCGGCCGGAGAGGGCGCCGGCGGCGCCAGCCGGCGAGGGAAGGGCCGCCGCCGCCCGAGGAACCCTTTTTTTTTTTTTTACTTCAGTGGGTGCAGGACCAGCCGACGGCGGCGGGGTGGGGGAGCAGCGGCGCCGTCTGCCTCCCTCTCCGGCCGGAATGGCACCGGCGGCACCGTCCGGAGAGGGTGGGCCCGCCAACCGCCCTGCACACCCTCCTGCAAGACCCCTTGCGCGGCGACCACGGGGCAGGGGCACCTTCGCCGGCCAGAAACGGTCCTGGCGGCTCCGTCTGGTGAGGAAGGGGCCGCTACCGCCCTAATGCACCCTACGCTTACCCCGCGGCTACAGACCACCATGAGCAAAAATCGCCCTGCTGTCATCGGTTCTAGTCTGCGGTGGCAATGCCGTGCCATGCACGGGAAGCCGTCCTCATCCGACAAGACCGAATCGAATGCAGCAGTGATCGAAGAAAATCGAACGAGAGATATCAAAGCCCAACAGATCGAAACACGGGTTTTGATACCACATGTTGAGGATGTGTACCTGATGCGGAAGCCATCCCACGTGTGAGGAGGAAGACGACGCCGGTAGACGAACAACGTACGGACGTCGGGAAGAGAGACGCGTAACCCGCTGCGCTCTCTGTCTGGTTTCCTCTCTCTATGTGTCTGTAGTTGTGTGTATGACCTGATGGGGAGTCTCACACATATTTATAGAGAGGAGGGACCAGTCCCAATGGGCCTGAGCAGGATCCCACCCATAACAGGATCCAATTGGGCACTTAATGGGTTAAGCCCAATAACATGTTCCTTTAACTGGACCTAATGGTGTGTCTTAAGATGTGTGGCCCAATACAAGTGGACCACTAATATTGGGTAAAACCCAACATCTGTAGCTAAATGATGAAAGAAAAGTTTTCTCCTGTGTGTCACCGTTTTGAGAACAAGTTATGGTTTGTTTTTCCCCGGCTGAAGTGTTTGATATGTACAAAGATATTCAGCAGCCATAACTACATTCCCTTTTGGATCTAATGGATTTCAGCGAAGAATTTTCAGGGCCATTACCTGAAAGCTTGCTTAAATTGGACAAGCCCCGAGGAGCGCCGCCCACGTGGAAGCCTCCGCACCGCCGACTGTAGGAGCCTCCGTCGGAGGGGAAGGGGGGGGGGGTCGGCCCCCTCCCTCCACTACAAGAAAAAGCAAAAATAGCGACCGACAAGTTCGGTCTCTATTCGGTCTCTATTCGGTCTCTGTGAGCAGCTGCGACCGAACAGCCACCGCTTTGCGACCGAATATTTCGGTCGCTATATATGGGTCGCTATACAGCGACCGATAGGTATCGGTCGCAGCATCCGTCTCTGATAGCGATCAAAAGAGGTCGGTCGCACGTTCGGTCGCGAATAGAGATCGCCCGGCATGGTCGCAGGACAGTCGCTCACAGCGACCGATAATTGGTCGCTATATCGGTCTCTAATGTAGAGACTGAGCTAGCGACCAAACAAGTTCTGTCGCTATGTGTGTAAAGTCAGCGACCGATACGCGACGGAAATATATCTGTCGCTATTCGGTCGCTAATTTTACAATTTTTTTATATATAAATTTACATAAATGGCTATAAATCACCTGATAAATAACAATACTATAAAAACACAATAAATCAACTACACAAATCACAATCTCCACGAATCTCAAATTCATCACATAAAATACAAACATAAACTAATCATACATCCATAATAAAATGACAACATGCACACAACTAAAATGAAATCACAAATCCTCCGCATATGTGTCATCCTGGTCGTCGTCTCGTCCAACATCTCACGACAGATGATCTGTATATTATTTAAAAAAATTAAAATCAAATACTTAATAAAGAAATCAATTTTTCTTGAAAATTAAAAGCAAGATGTTTTCATTTAACTGAAATTGACGAATGACAGTTTTAAACGTTTTGCTCAAATCGGTAGTCCATTTGGACTCCGTCAGTTTCTACAAGTCACTCTCACCTTCCCGGTCATGTTGGAGTCATTGACAAATTAATCGGGCGTATATTGTTTTATTTTTGACCCTCTTAAACTCGATTAAGTTTGTTCTTTTTTTTAGGAAATGTAAATTTGAACATCGAGCTCAAATTTGGAGTCCAATTTGAACTCCGTCAGTTTCTACGTGTTACTTTCACCCCCCATGTCGTGTTGGAACAATCGATAGATTGATTAGACCTTTCTTTTCAATTTCGGACTCTCAAACCCAAGTTCATAGATTTGAAACTAAAGTAGTTAAGAAAATGTAAAATTGTTTGTCCAGGCCATATCGGGAGTCCAATTTGGACTCCGTCAGTTTCTACAAGTCATTCTCACATTTTCGGTCATGTTGGAGTCATTGACAAATTAATCAGACCTATTTTTTTATTTTTGACCCCCTTAAACCCGATTAAGTTAGTTCTTTTTAGGAAATGTAAATTTGAGCATCGAGCTCAAATTTGGAGTCCAATTTGAAGTCCGTCAGTTTCTACGGGTTACTTTCACCTCCCATGTCATGTTGGAACAATCGATAGATTGATTGGACCTCTCTTTTCAATTTCGGACCCTCAAACCCAAGTTTATAGATTTGAAACTAAAGTAGTTAAGAAAATGTAAAATTGTTTGCCCAAGCCATATCGGGAGTCCAATTTGGACTCCGTCAGTTTCTACAAGTCACTCTCACCTTCCCGGTCGTGTTGGAGTCATTGACAAATTAATCGGATCTATTTTTTTATTTTTGACCCTCTTAAACCCGATTAAGTTAGTGTTTTTAAGAAATGTAAATTTGAGCATTGAGCTCAAATTGGAGTTCAATTTGAACTCTGTCAGTTTTTACGGGTTACTTTCACCCCCCATGTCGTGTTGGAACAATCGATAGATTGATTGGACCTTTCTTTTCAATTTTGGACCATCAAACCCAAGTTCATAGAGTTAAGAAAATGATATTTTTCCCTCCTCAATCTAAATTCTTATATTTTGTAAGATAATATTTAGAGTTAATAAATAGAAAATGAATCAAATAAAATACTTACCGGAGGCTGCTGTGCAGGAGGTGCTCTATTACTAGGAATTCCCAATTCATTGAGCATCTGGGAGACGGTCTGAGAGACGATGGTTGACATATTCTGAGAGACGGTCTCATTGACGATCGCCCTAAACATATCCGGAGTCATGGTCAGGGCGGCACTGGAAGAACCACCTGGGGCTGCTGGTGTGGTAAATGGAGAGGTCGCATGTGAGACCGAACTCGAGCATGATGATATCACCCTAGCCGTGCCCAAGCTATGTCCAAAACCATAGACATGGCCTTTCTTGGGTGCCCCAGATGCTGCAACCCAAATGTCAGGATCCAACTCTGGATGCTGACTGTCATCCCCGTACCTCTCATCCATTCCTCTACTATGACTCCTGCAAAAAAAAAAAAAAAAAAATTATTCTACAGTTTACTTTTAAATGAAAACTATTAGTGTATACACTTACCGCTACCTCCCGAGCTTTCTCACTAATGTATCATTTGTCCCTTTCTTCTTATGAGTTTCATCAAAAAGTTCTTGAAATTGAGGTGGCCGCTTGAGCTGTACTTCCCGTTTTTCAAATAAATCATAGTTTATTTTTAGATTAAAAAAATTCACAAATGTATAAGTGTACTTACCAATCTCGCTTTATGCGTTGCAAAGGAGACAGAGCCACTCGTGTGTACATTCGCTTCAGGATGCACTGCTCTGTTTTGCTTTGCTTTGCTTAAATTTTCATTCCATTTCCTCGCTCCTCAAATGTCGCACAACTCCGTCCAATACTCCTTTCTCATCCACACAGGCCCATGCTCCTTCCATTGGTTCTTATCTGTACTTGCACATGCTCTTTCTGCATTTTTTCGAACATTGTACATAAGATGTTTGAAATTTGCTCTTGCAGTAGTTGTCCATGCAGATCTAGCACGTAACTCATCTGAATGCACTGTGAATCAATGATTCCTCTACATATTAACAAAAAATAAATTATATGTTACATAACAATAAGTGTGTTAAAATAAGAATTGAAAATGACTTAATATGATAAAATAAGATACATACCAAGAACATAGAGAACAATAAATCCTGAACATCCATCGGAAAATCAGAAAAACGATGGATGGGGCTTGGAAAATGTGCTTGAATTGTCTTTGTAATAAATTGTGATGCTTGGGCTAGCTCTATTTTATTCCTGAAGTTGAAAATATTAATACCACAATGACGAATAGATAACAAAAATAATGTATTACATACCCTTCATTTATCCACACTGCCTGCATCATCTCATTATAACTGCCCTCCCCCTCGTGATGACTCGTCTCATCATTAGCATGTACTATACAAATTAAATAGTATAATAAAACAAACTATAAAAAAAAAAATAGAAATGTAAATGAACATACCTGGCTCAGATGGAGGAGGTGTAGATTCACTCGCCATGTGTGATGGAGATGCAGAGGCCGTCAATCTACCTACTGTCAGTGGTAAAGGTGCAGAGATCATGGGTACCACAAAAACATAAAGAATTATATTAAACAAATACTACAGTGCATTATACATGACATATTTACCTGCTACAGGTAGTAGCGGTGCAGAGGTCGTCAATCTACCTACTGCCGGTGGTAAAGGTGCAGAGGTCGTGGGTCCTGTAAGGATAAGAATAAGATACCATAAAAACATAAAGAATTATTTTAAACAAATACTAAAATGCATTATACATGAAAGTATACATACCTATTGTCGGTGGTAGCGGTGCAGAGGTCGGTGATACCGCTACAGAGGTCGTAGGTCCTGTGAAAATAAGAATAAGTTACCACGATGACATAAAGAATTATATTAAATAAATACCGCAATGCATACAAATCAAAGTATACATACCTACTGCCGGTGGTAGCGGTGCAGAGGTCGGTGGTAGAGGTGTAGAAAAGGAAGTAAATCTCCTCCCACTACCCTCTCCCCTCCCACCTGAAGAAGTCCCACGTCATCCTCGAACCATATCTTCAACTGGTAATAAAATACATGCATATTCATCAAATAGTGGAAGAAAGAAAGTTATAGAGTATTAAAATTGTAGGTAAAATTATCTACCATTAATCAAGCATTCTCCATTTCATCTTCAGATGTTGGAGATATATCAAATTCAGCATTCACATAATATATTCCTCCTCATCGGAGTCCCCCAACTGTATTTCAGGTTGTTCTGGATCGACTTCTTCCACTTCATTCTCTTTAGATAAAGACAGTGCTTCCACAGATTCATCACTAGAAGCAGGCAACTCTACATCATCACCCAAGTCTGATTGAAAGAATTCGGCATTCACATCCAACTCTACTGTTTCAGTCAAATCCAACTCATAATCCGGGAAAAACCTTGTCTTAACCTTGCAAACTGCCCACCAATCATTTCTTTCTTTATTTCTAGACGATGGATACTTTGTATAATAGACCTGCTGGGCTTGTGCAACCAAAATGAATGGATCATAAGTATTCAATTTGGACTTATGTCTGATATCGACAATCCCATATGTTGTGTCATTTCGAACAGAATTAGGATCAAACCAATGACACTTGAACAAAAATATATGGTTGTCATCTCCGAGATATTACAATTCTAAGATCTCCTCAATAATACCATAATAATCACATTCATTTTCATTATATGTACTTCCTTTCACACATACCCCGCTGTTCATTGTTGACTTATTCTGCCCATATTGTCTAGTGTGAAATCTATACCCATTCACAATAAATGCTGGATATGTATGTGCAACTTTCTATGGGCCATAATTGATCTCTCGAATTCTTTGATCAGCAATAAAACCATTTTCAACCTACATATGGAGAGCACACTAGTCAAAATTGTCATTGACCTAACAAGGAGAAAGAGTAGTAATAATACTTACATGATATTTCAACCAAGAAGCCAATGATTTTTCTCGTTCTTTTTCAACCTCCATGTCAGTGAGATATGGACATCTTTGGATTAATTCTGAGTCAAATTGTCTGTATTACAAACATTAAAGCATTATAGATGGAATGAAAAATAACAAGTTATGAACATAACGTAATGTGAGCAGAGCACTTACGCAACATAAGATTCAACCTCCATACAATTTAAAAGGATGTAAAGTTCTGCACAGTGCAATTCTCTATCATTTAGCATCCGACTCGAAGAACGTCCATACGCACGTCCAGGATACTTAAATATAGAGAGCGATCAGACTGAACGGAGTCTCCCCCATCATCATTACGTGGTGGCCGAGTACGACGAGTTTGTATCTCAGGTTCAAAGTACATTGAACAGAAATTTGATATTTCTTCCATAATGTACATCTCCGCAATAGAACCCTCTACCTTTGCCTTGTTGCGAACTTTCATTTTCAATTCATGCATGCACCTACCAGAATGTTCATAGGATAATGAAAAACACATCAAAAGAAATTGAATTATTAGGAAAATATATATAAATTACCTCTCAAATGGATACATCCATCTAAATTGTACTAGCCCTCCTACTTTAGCCTCATATGGTAAGTGTATAAGCAGGTGCTCCATTGAATCAAAGAATGCGGGTAGAAATATCTTTTCCAATCTACAAACTGCCGTGATCACATTCTGTTCAATAGTTTCCACATCTTCATACCTGAGCTCTGATGCACATAAAATTTTGAAAAACTGACTTAACTCAGTCACCGCTCCCCATATCGACTTCGGCAGCATATCACGAAATATAATAGGTAGCAACCTCTGCATGAACACATGACAGTCATGACTTTTCATTCCATATATTTTCCCCTCATTTGTATTCACGCAATGAGCAATGTTGGACACATAACCATCTGGAAATCTCAATTGTTTTAGCCAAAAGCTTACTTCTTTAATCTGTGCAGCTCTAAGGGCGTAAATTGCTTTCGGTTTAACTGTTGTACTATTTCTATCAAGAAGTTCTAGTTCTGGACGTTTACAATATATTTTCAAGTCTAAACGAGCATTCACATTGTCCTTTGTTTTGCCTTTTATGTCCATAATGGTGTTGAACACATTATCAAAGGCATTCTTCTCAACATGCATGACATCGAGGTTATGTCGTATAAGAAGAGTTGACCAATAAGGCAATTCCCAGAAGATACTTTTTTTGACCCAGTTGTGATCCTTCCCAAATCTAGGGAGTTGTCTTGTACTGCTCGACAATTGTGCTATATCTGGTAAGTTCTGTACCCTTGCTGCTAAATGTGGACCAGACAACTGTTCAAAATCAGCTTCTTCCAATTCAATTTTGTTCTTTAAGAATGCATCTTTTTGCCTTCTAAACGGATGGTCCCTTGGTAGAAATCGTTGATGACAATCAAACCAGCATGACTTGCCACCATGCTTAAGTACAAATGATTTGGAAATGTCCATACAGTAAGGACATGCTAGTTTTCTATGGGTGCTCCAGCCAGATAACATTCCATATGCAGGAAAGTCACTTATTGTCCACATCAATGCAGCCTTCATAGTGAAATTTTGCTTTCTAGATGCATCATAGGTAATAACCCCATCGGTCCATAACAATTTCAACTCATTAATGAACGGCCTGAGATATATGTCTAGTTTTTTTCCATGATTTTTTGGACCAGGGATCAATAATGATAGAAATAAATGCTCTCGTTTCATGCACATTTTTGGCGGAAGATTGTATGGTGTCACGAAAATTGGCCAGCAAGAGTAGGAAGTCACTGAACCTCCAAATGGATTGAAACCATCAGTACATAAACCCAGCCTTACATTACGCGACTCTTTTGAGAAAGTAGGGTGAGCACGGTTAAAGTGACTCCAAGCTTCGGCATCTGCAGGATGACTGATTACATTATGTTGTCGACGTACTCTTTCTGCATACCATCTCATATGTTGAGCTATCTTTGGTGACATATACATTCTCTGCAATCTCGGTGCAATAGGAAAATACCGCAATGACATATATGGTATATCTTTTTGTTTTGAATTGTCCCCTTTCTTAGGCTTGAATCTATCATGACCACATATGGAACATGATACCTTACTTTTATCCTCATTATAATATAACATGCAATGATTAGGACATGCATCTATTTTCTCATATCCAAGCCCTAAGTCAGTGACCATCTTCTTTGCACGATAAAAATTTTCAGGTAACTTCTCATCTTGTGGCAACATACTTTTGATAATCAGTAACAAACGATCAAAACAAATCTCACTGATGTGAAATTCAGATTTCAAGTTCAATAATTGTGACACCATAGACAGTCGAGAGTGATTTTGACATCCATTCCACAATGGCTCATCAGCATCTTTGAGTAGTTGATAAAATCTTTCAGCTATCTTGTTTGGCGGTTCTTCATTGTGTACATGCTCCTCATGAACATTGAATCCTAGACCAACAGCATCTATGACCATATCAACATATGAACTTCCACTTCCAACATTGGCAGGCTCGTAGGACCACAATGTTTCACCATGACATATCCAGTTTGTATAATCTTTAACAAACCCCTTTATGTATAAATGACGTTGTACATCCCATGTTGTCAGCCACTTCAAATTCTTACAGACTACACAAGGACATCGGATACGACCCTCACAATCTACAGCTTCAATAGGATTTCTCAAAGCAAACTGAATGAATCTCTCAACTCCATTTTTAAATTCCATAGACACCACCTGATCAACTACTCTACGGTACATCCATGAACGATCTTCAGACATTTTCCCTGTGCGAATGAAATGTAAACACACAAAACTTTAACATGTTTAACAAAATAAAAAGTCTACCCTTTCCTCACATCGTCCATCTCTGCCATTTTAAATAGGAAGGAAATATCATTTAGATTTTCACTTTTTAACCCATCTGTGAAGATTTGATCGCACGATTAATTACTATATGTGTTGTGTTATTTGCTAAAAATTTCGGCAGCATCTCCCCACACCTCTCCGATATACCACAAAATATTTATTGATTAAGAAATGTTCTTAAACACTTACTAATAAGTGGTAAGAAAGTAATCAAAATCAATAAAGGTATATCAGAGAGGAGTGAGAAGACGCAACTAAAATTTTTAACAAACAACACAAACACATATAGTAATTAACCACCTAAGTTCAATCAAACATTCACAGACTGTCCAAACGGGACAATTCAAGACTTTGAGTTAGATATACACGTTCTCATCATTCAAAATGAGAATGTGCACATCAATCCTAAAGTCTTGAACGGGTAGGTTGATTGACACGGGCTTAACACGCTCTCCTAAGATGCGTGCAATGTTAGGTTGCACCCACGCATCTCAGCTCACATACAACACCTAACTAATTAAATATTGACAAGATAATAACACATTCTAAAAACAAAAAAATAAGTATTCTAAAAACTATATACATATCAACAAGCACATATAACATGTGAAATTTAGAAAAGCACCAATAACATGTGAAATTAGCAATACATGTAGATGATGAAAACATAGATTTTGTTTTAACATCCAACATATTCATAAGAGCAATCAATGGCATGGCGTAACATGCATGATGGAGAGCATTATTCATGAGTGCATATCTAACTAAATATTAATATAGCACCACTGAAATTACTAATTCAATATGATTGATGCCTGAATTTGCAAAATATATCCTATAAATATAAAGACACTTACCAGAAGATCCACCCACGCACTAGCACGAACAAGGATGGAGAACACCAGAAGGACATGTCATCAGAAAAAAAAGTTGAATTCAAAAAAGAGTCTAGAGGTTCCCTATTGTGCAGAATACAACCACTTCAGCAGACTGAGAAACATGTCAGTTAGAAGAGAGCAAGATGAGAAAGGAAATTGTTGTTCTTACTGAATAAAAAAAATATTACATAAATAATGCACAATAAAAAAAATATTGCATTTGCAAGACGGTCGCTTACTACCCATAGGGTAGTGAGCATTTCTCATAATATATTAGTGGGACACTTTCCATTCTTTTCATTGACTGTGTAGTCCAATGATCATATAAGTATCTTTTGTTTTTCTATGTAACATCATAGGCTGGGTAACATGAATGCCAACTAGAGTCTTCCATTATATGGTGTGGGCTGAAGTATGTATTCTTGTTGATCTCTTGACTGTCTACTTATACATGGACCAAACATTAATTAAAAACCAGCTATTATTGAAGACTCTGAATTAGATCGGATCTGGAGATTGCCTTGGCTTAATTTAATCCAGATTCTTTGGCCGATCTCATAACAATACCACCTGGCCAAGCCAATGATCCCTTCTTCCTTCCTTTATCAGCTAAAGTAGGTTTTAGATTTCTCCTCATGAAATAAGATTGGTGTTAGCCATTCCCTACACAAATTGGCCAATCTAAAACAAAGATCAAACAATCCTGCAAAATACCCTATTTCATGCTAACAGCTCTGTATATTGTAATGATCAATCCATGTATGCCGGTTAAATCGTTTTCCTCATATTTCAAATCAAGCAATCTCTTCATCAATTCTTTAAAAAACCTTTGGAAAATTTCCAAGTTAGCATCTCAATATTGCTGAATACAAAAGGGCTTATTATATAAAGCAACTTTCCATGGCGACTACTGATCTCATTTTCTAGAAACATTTTTGTGCTTCCAGTAAAAATGGGCAAAATGATCTGCCTCAACAACAGTGTGCTTTGGTCAAGTTTGTTTCTACATCTCTTCTTTTCTCATTATTAGGGAATGGAGCAGCTGGCAAGGGGCAAACTCTGGCTATGAGGGCCGTCCCTATTTTAAGGAGGAGGCAATAATCAAGACATTTGAAGTAATTATTTCTTTCCAACCTTGCTCCATATGCTTTTATTTCATGTAGCTAGGGACGACTTTTCTTTATAATTAAGCATGAATGCATACATTTTGTGAGAAGTTCTCCTGTGATTTTTTTGAAAATCTACGTACTAAAATGTGATACCAGCGATGGAAGTGGCAGAAATCATATAGCTTAGACAAAAAAAGGTTAGAGTCAGTAGGGGTGAACACGGTCCGGTTCACCTCTCTTTTTTATTTTATTAAATTGATCGATCCAAATTTTTTGATGAAACGATCAAATTACTTTTTTTTAACAGATTGTGAGGTTCAATCTTACAACCTCTCAAAGAAGACGCAATGCACTAATCATTATGTTATGTGTTCTTTTTGGAATTATTTATATATTCGATTCATCTTGATCTACATTGTGGTTCGAATCGAATAAAGAGATTTCCAACTTGTACTGAACTAATCGGTTCGATTCGATTTTGCAAGTTGACCAAAATTTGAACCCCCCAAGATAGAGGAGAGTGAAAGTTGAAACTTGCCCAACATAAACATAGAGAAAGAATTAGCCAGTCCTATATTAATATAATTTCACTCACCTTGTTCTAACTCTATTGTTCCAATAAGTGAGAAACATTGAAACAAGGGGCGACCATTGTATCTACTACCTACCATGGCTTTCCACATATTATTTGGCTTATCCCAAAGTGGGTATAACCTAAACCCAACTATCTGACCGTCGAAAATGAGTTCATCAAATCAAGAAGAAACTATCAAAGATGACTTACGAAAATTGTCAGCTTAGTGTAAGTAGAAAACGACCATAACTGTGGGAAGGCATGGCAAGATGGGGGACCAACCCACTTTTACTAAAGAAATTACAAAGCCTCACACTACTTCTGAAGGCAACAAGCTCAGCTTTTTTTTTTTTTGGTTTAACTGTGTAAGGGGAGGGGGGGAGCACAGTAAGGGATTGGGGGGGCGGGGGGAGCTGATGACCAAACTGTCCCCATAATAAATATTTCCATTTATTTATATATTAATTTTGATGATTAACAAAATAACACTAATGGATTACTTGAGCCTTGAGAACAGGAAATAAAAGAAAAATGAAAGTTCAAGACAATCTGGTAAGTCTCATCACTTTCTATCCAAGTCTTTGTATCGACTTCTTTGATAAGCAGAACGATTTCCTCTTTGACCGGAAAACTCAAAACAATCGATATCGCAACGACCTTTAGACATCGCAACGATTTCTTTAGAACTCGCAACGACTCTCTTCGTAACGATTTCTTTAGACCTCGTAACGATTTCTTTAGAACTCGCAACGACTCTCTAGCCGTAACGATTTCTTTAGACCTCGTAACGATTTCTTTAGAACTCGCAACGACTCTCTGTCGTAACGATTTCTTTAGACCTCGTAACGATTCTTTAGAACTCGCAACGACTCTCTAGCCGTAACGATTTCTTTAGACCTCGTAACGATTTCTTTAGAACTCGCAACGACCTATAGTCATAACGATTTCTTTAGAGTTCATAACGATTCTTTAGAGTTCATAACGATTTCTTGACTTTTCATATCGCTTGCTTTGTGTAACGATTTCGTGTAAATTTCTTTACAACTTGATAGTCATAACGATTTCGTGTAACGATTTCTTTACAACTTGATAGTCATAACGATTTCTTTTAACGATTTCTTAGAACTCGCAACGACTTGCTTGTTGTAACGACTTCATAAGTTATCACAACGATTTCCTTTACAGTTCATAACGACTTGCTATAATTCATAACGATTTCATAAGTTATGAAGTCAGCAAGATTCTTTTATCGAATTTCTTGATGCATCAGTATAATGCCTTTTAATAGCGTTGAAAAGTCAAAGTCATATCTTGTCCGTTGACTGCTATGCATTAAATGCTCTCTGATCGTATCTCCCATGCATGCAGACAATATCTTCCATTTCTATGCTACTCTGTCTACGTACTTTTTTAGACAGAAAGGAGCTTTGCTATATACTGCAATATCTGTTCCATCTCAACTAACAATAGACAGCAGTCTTAGCTGTCTTCTATTTATTGATGATATGCTTACAGATATCTGACAAGACTCATCTGGACAACGTTGGACACAAGATACAAAGTTCTATGACATCTCTTTGGCGTGTACACAAGGATAAAAGACTGACGATCAGAAGCTTCCTCAGTGACCAGTCTAACGTACACAAGGATAAGAGACAACGGACACTTCAACGTTCGAATTTGAATCAGCAGTTTAAATAGAAGACTCAAGACGGAAGAGAGTGAGGTGCAACAACGCTTGATTTTAGAAGAAGAAAGAAATCCATCTCTTAGAGTCTTTAGAACTTTGAAGAAGAGCGAAGCTTCCACTCCAACCTTGTTCTAAGCTCTTAGCTCTCTGTGCTCAAAAGGAATCTTCTCATTTGTAGAGCCTGTGTGGTCCTTGGAGAGAAAAACCTTGTTAAATCTCTTTCTCTCTCGGGGGCTTAGGAGCTTCAGTGTGTAGCTGGTCAAGCTAGAGTCTGAAGCCTGTTTTCACACCCCTTTTTCTTATTAGGTTGTGTTCCCTTCTGGACGAAGGAAGACCTGGTGGTATCCAGGGTGGTTGTTGTTCCCTTCAGGCTGAAGGAAGACCAGTTGAGGCTGGGTGTAAGGATCCTTAAGGGGGATTGTACCCTTGGTAGTAAAATCCTGAGGTATTGCTCAGGGACTGGACGTAGGTCTCCTGTGGAGAGGAGTTCCGAACCAGGATAAAAATCCTTGTGTCTTGTGGATGTGTTTTTGTGTGATTGTTGTCTTGTTTGCTCTAACTCTAACCTTGTTATTAAGTTGTGCAATCCTTTCAGTAAACAGGTTTTAATCAGAGATCGAAGTTTTAATAACCCATTCACCCCCCCCTCTGGGCTAGCTAGCTGGGCAACAAGTGGTATCAGAGCTCGTCTCTTCGACAAAGAAGAAGATCCAACGATCTGAAGAGCAAAGATCAATGGCAGCCCAAAGTAACTTCGAAGGTCAGTCAGTCAACAGGCCTCCCTTGTTCGATGGAGAAGATTACACATACTGGAAGACTAGAATGGAATATTTTCTACAAGGTCATGATTACACAATCTGGTCCATTGTAGAAGAAGGTGATCTTTTGGTCACAAACGCTAAGGCTCAGTGGACAGATGATGATAGGAAAATATCCTTAAACTGCAAAGCCAAGAGCATATTATGCTGTGCCCTAAGCAAGAAAGAGTTCAATAGAGTCTCAGCCTGCAAGTCCGCAATGGAGATGTGGGAAAAGCTCAAAATTACCTATGAAGGGACAGACAAGGTAAAGGAGACAAGAATTGATATTCTAGTAGCTCAATATGAAAGATTTCAGATGCAGACAGGTGAATCAATAACTCAAATGTTCAGCAGATTCACTGACATCACAAATGGATTAGCCGGTTTGGGAAAGGTCTATAATGCACCAGATATGGTTAGAAAAGTCCTCAGATCTTTACCATCTTCTTGGACTCCGAAGGTAACAGCCATTGAAGAAGCCAATGATTTAAAATTAATGTCATTGGAAAAGCTAATAGGATCTCTCATGGCTCACGAGATAAACATGGAGAGATTAGGAGAATCCTCCAGCAGAAGGAAACAATCAAATGCTCTCAAAGCAAGTGAAGATAATTCGAAGAATCTTTGGATAATAGTGAGAGTAGTAAAGACAGTGATGATGAAGAAGCGATGCTGTCTCGAAGGCTTCAAAGGATTCTAGCAAAGAAAAAGAAGTATCAGTCAGGAAGAAAATTTTTAAGAAAAACAAAGACTTCAGAAAACCAGAAGTAAAGGATCAAAAGAAAGGAGAAGTGATCTGTTATGAATGCAAAAGCCTGGACACATCAAGGCAGATTGTCCCATGATCAAAAAGAGTGATCACAAGAAGAAGGACAACTTCAGAAGATTTAAGAAGTACAAAAAGAAAGCAATGGCAGCTGCTTGGGAAAACAGCAGTGACTCAGACAGTGAGTCAAGCTCGAGCAGTGAAGGTGAAGAAGCCAACTTGGCTCTAATGGCCAACACCGAGGACAAGGTAACTTCTGACTCTTCTTTTGATTCATGCAATGATTCAGATTCTGACAATTTGAAAATGCTTTTAATGAACTTTATGAAAAATACAAAGAAGTATGCAAATTACTTAAAACTAGTAAGAAAAATAAATCTGTCTAGAAAATACAATTCAGACCTAAGAACAGAAAATGAAGAACTTGAAAAACAAATTACTGAACATAAAAGAAGAAATGAATTATTATGTGAAGATTTAAAGAGAAAAATAAGAAAATAAATCTTCTAGAAAAACAGAAGACTTAGGTGAATTTAAAATAGAAATAGAAAGACTAAATAAAGAAAATGATAATCTATCAAGTACACTAGAGAAATTCACCAATGGTAAAAACTCTTTAATATTAAAAGGTGCTAGGAGATCGGGTAAAAAGAAAAATGGATTAGGATATACACCCCCAGACAATGAAGAAACCATAATATACCCTAAAACATATCCAACACCAAAATTTGTACCCGAACAAGATATAGCATACAAAGCTGATTTCAAATATATAGAAAAAGTGACTAAGTTATCCTGCTGCAGTCACTGCAACAAGTTAGGACATATTAAAATTACATGCCCAACAAGACATAAAAAATGGATATTAAAAGGTAAAGTTGATGATACTAACCAATCAGGACCCAAAAGAATTTGGGTACCTAAAGCTTGATGTTCTCATTTCAGGTTAACCCTCGAGCATCCAAATGGTATTTGGATAGTGGGTGCTCAAGGCATATGTCAGGCAACAAGAAGATATTTGTTGATCTCCAAGCTGAAGAAGGTACAGTCACCTATGGAGATAATGGAAAAGGGACTGTGATAGGAAGCGGGTCTGTGAACATCAAAGGAAAATCAGTTATAGAAGATGTAATGCTGGTCAAAGGGTTAAAGCACAATCTCATCAGCATCAGCCAGTTGTGTGACAAAGGCCATCAAATTCAGTTTCAAGAATCAAAATGCAGTATCTTAAAGGATGGTGCAGTCATATTTGAAGCCTACAGAGAAAGAAATTTGTATGTTCTATATCTCGAGAAACTCAAGGATCAAGATGTGTGTTTGGCAGCTAGTAAAGATCAATCAACTGAGTTGTGGCACAGAAGATTGGGCCACTGCAGCTTGGATGGGTTGAACAAGCTCAGAAAGAGAAAACTAGTTGAAGGACTGCCAAAGGTAAATTTCAGATTGGATAGCATTTGCAGACCTTGTGCAAGAGGAAAGCACACCAAGAGCTCCTTCAAATCAAAGACTGTAGTAACCTCCTCAAAGCCCTTAGAACTACTTCACATGGATTTATTTGGGCCAATGAGAACTACCAGTTTGGGAGGAAAGAATTTTGGATTTGTAATAGTTGATGATTATTCAAGATTCACTTGGGTATCCTTTTTAGAGCACAAAGATGACACATTTGAAAATTTTGTCAGCTTCAGTAAGAAAGTTCAGAAAGATCAGAAATTCTCAATTGTCTCTATTCGATCAGATCATGGTGGTGAGTTTCAGAATGAAAAGTTTACGAAGTTCTGTGATGATCAAGGAATTGAGCACAACTTCTCAGCTCCAAGGACACCTCAACAGAATGGAATTGCTGAGAGGAAAAACAGAACTCTTTTGGATATGGCAAGAACCATGTTGTCAGAATATGATCTGCCAAGATATTTCTGGGCCGAAGCTATCAACACTGCATGTTATATCATAAATAGAGTGATGATCAGGCCAATTCTGAAAAAGACGTCTTATGAACTCTACAAAGAAAAGAAGCCAAAGATTAGCCATTTCAGAATATTTGGATGTCCTTGCTTCATCCATAACAATGGAAAAAGGGACATTGGTAAGTTGGATGCCAAATCAGATGAAGGCATCTTCATGGGGTACTCTTCTAAACCCAAAGGTTATAGAGTTTTCAATAAACGTTCCTTATTGATTGAACAATCAGTACATGTTATTTTTGATGAATCTAACCCTTCCTTGAAAAAGGAAGAAATTAGTGACATTGATGATGCAGATGACTTGTCCGAAAAATTAAAGAATACTTCAATTAAGGACAAAGAGGATCCAACTCTGGAAGAACTGCAGCAAACAGAAATCCAACATGAAGATCTTCCAAAGGAATGGAGATATCAGAAAGATCACCCTCCTGAAAACATCATTGGTGATCCATCTGTAGGGGTAAGAACTAGAGGTAATGTAATTCCATGCGACTATTTAGCATTTGTTTCTCAAGTAGAGCCTAAGACAGTCAATGAAGCTTTATCTGATGAATCTTGGATATTAGCCATGCAAGATGAACTAAATCAGTTCAAGAGAAACCAAGTATGGTCACTTGTTCCTAGACCATCCAATCATTCAGTTATTGGCACCAAGTGGGTGTTCAGAAATAAACTGGATGAGTCTGGAATAATCTTAAGGAACAAAGCCAGATTGGTGGCTCAAGGCTACTCCCAAGAGGAAGGCATAGATTTCGATGAAACTTATGCACCTGTAGCTAGACTTGAGGCCATTAGGATTTTACTTGCTTATGCATCTGCACTTGATTTAAAACTTTTTCAAATGGATGTCAAATCAGCCTTTTTAAATGGTTTCATCAAGGAGGAAGTTTATGTTGAACAACCTCCAGGTTTTGACGACACTGAATTTCCAAATCATGTATTTAAACTACATAAGGCTTTATATGGTTTAAAGCAAGCTCCTAGAGCCTGGTATGAAAGGCTCAGTACTTTCTTATTAAATCATGGTTTCACTAGAGGTAAAGTAGATAGTACATTATTTATAAAATCTAAGGTTAAACATATACTTCTTGTACAAATCTATGTAGATGATATTATTTTTGGATCTACTGATGAATCTCTTTGCAAGTACTTTGAAAAGCTTATGCAGGGAGAATTCGAAATGAGCTTGATGGGGGAGTTAAGCTACTTCCTTGGATTGCAAATCAAGCAAGGGAAGGATGGCACTCATATCTGTCAAGCAAAGTACACCAAAGAGCTGTTGAAGAAATTTGGATTTGAAGATGCAAAGCCATTATCAACTCCAATGAGCACATCAACCAGAATGGACAGTGATCAAAAAGGTAAAAGGGTAGATCAAAAGAATTATCGAGGTATGATAGGATCATTACTTTACTTAACTGCCAGTAGACCAGACATTTTGTTCAGTGTATGCATGTGTGCTAGATATCAGGCAGACCCTAGAGAGTCTCACTTAATTTCTGTAAAAAGAATATTTAGATATTTAGCTAGAACTCATGACTTAGGTCTCTGGTATCCTAGATCTGTGAGATAAATCTAATAGGATATTCAGATGCTGATTATGCTGGTTGCAAAGTAGATAGAAAGAGCACCAGTGGATGTTGTCAGTTTCTTGCAGGATGCCTAATATCATGGACATCCAAGAAACAAAATTCAGTAGCTCTATCAACAGCTGAGGCGGAATATGTTGCTGCTGGAAGTTGCTGTACACAACTTCTTTGGATAAAGCAACAACTTGAAGATTTCGGCATTCACATCAAATCAATTCCTCTATTGTGTGATAATACAAGTGCCATCAACCTCACCAAAAATCCAGTTCAACACTCAAGGACGAAGCACATTGAGGTAAGATATCATTTTATTCGAGACCATGTAGCTAGTGGTAATTTAGAAATTCGTTTATAGATACAAATGGTCAATTGGCAGATATCTTCACAAAAGCCCTACCTGAAGAGAGATTTACATCTCTTAGAAGGGAACTAGGGATGTGCAATTTGTGAAAGAATTTCTGTGATTTTATTGACATATAAATTTTTCAGATTAAATGAAAGTTCTCTCTCCGTTAAAGTTAAGCAAAACTCAGTTATCTATATGCTTTGACCGCTTCTGTGTGGAAAGTTGTTTGACTTGTCAAATTTTTTGTCGCTTTCTATCTTTACCGCCTTTGGCGCTCCTCCGTTCAATAAAGTAATATTATTTTATCCAAATCGCTTGAGATCGACTCGTCTTCTACCTTTACCCTTTTTATCCTCTATCTGTTCACCCAAAGCCGATGCCCTAACGATTTTGGGATCGACTCTCTGCAACTTTCGAAGCCTTCTTCTCTTCCCGCGAAGAATTCCTTCGAGAACTTCCGTCCCTTCCATCATCCTCCCTTCCAGAATCTTTTCTTCTCTGCACCCATGGCCGCTCCGTTGATCTCCGGAAGTGTTGGGGGCTACAGTGCTGAGTATTTATCCCCAGGGAGCAAGAAAGATTTACGTTTGTGAAGACGAAGATTTGCGGAATAAGGCAGTGGATGTTCAGAATCTTGAGAAGAATGGCATGGCCAGGCTAGTTGATACTCTAAGAAGATTGCAGTGGATGGATGTGGTCACCTTCAGTGAGGTAAGCTACCCGGACTTGGTAAAAGCCTTCTACATTTGTCTGAAGTCAGAAGCAGATGGGTCCCTTGTTTCCTCTGTCAAGGGCATCCAAATCAGAATAACCCATGAGCTTTTGCGTGATTTGTTTGGAGTGAAGACCTCTGGATTTAGTGGCATTCACTCTGTGAATGATGAAGTCAAAGGTCTCGGGATTATCGGTCCAGGATTTAAGTTAAAGGATGGGAAGCTTGATATTAATCAGATGTCCGCATTCAATAGATTGCTTCACTTTATAGTCTGCCAAATCTTAGTACCTCGTAGTGCTACCTTTTCTTCATGCACTAGGGCAGATTCGGACATAATGTTCTGGGCAATCCAGAACAAAGAGATAAACCTGGCCGCAGTGATGATTGAGCGAATGATGTTTGCACATGCTCAGTTATGGGAAACAAAGAGCAAGTTGAATGTTTCCCTTCCGTATGCTCATCTACTGACCAAGATTTTCAAGCACTTTGGAGTAGATTTGTCAGGTGCAGTAGCTGAAAAGATGGGCCAGTCTATAAGGTCCAGAAATCTGAAGAAAAGTGGATTCTCAGTGGTAGATGGAATGTGGTCAAAGACTTCTGTGGCTGAGGGAGAGGCATCATTGCAGATCCAGCAGAGCAAGCAGCAGCAAATCAAGCAGAGCAAGAACCAGTAGAGTCAGCTGTGGGATGCCAATCCGAAGCTCAATTGGAAGAGGGTGCAGCTGGTGTGGCAGATTCCTTGCCCACCACCTTAGTCGCCTCTATTTTAAGAGAGGTATTGGATTCCATTCCCTCCATCTCAGTCTCTTCTAAGGCAGGTGGACCTGATGAAGAAGTTATGGCAGCAGGCCATACTGAAGTTCAGTCTGAATCGGTTGCAGATGTTGAGGTACAAGCAGGTACTCAACAAGATGTGGTCATGGAAGAAGCTCCTAACCAAGGGAGCAAAGTAGAGTTGATCCTGAAGTATCTGAATCAGTGGCAGAAGGCCACTTGGAGAAAGTTGTCTTGGAAGAAGCTCCTGCTCAGGGGGAGCAAGAAAGTATTGAAGTCCCTTCCCATTCAGGGGGAGCAAGCTGAGATTGAAAAGCCAGAGAATGAAGCTTTTCCTGAGAAAGCTGCACCTACTCAGGAAATTCCAGCTCCAGCCATGGTTGATGTTAGTGAAGGCCCAAGTACAACTATAAATCTTGAGGAGCCTGTCACTCATCAAGGTAAGCAGAAGAGAATTGTTCACAGAAGGTCAAGGAAGGGCCCTAGAAAAGTGAACTTGAAGCCTGTTATGGCTATGTTAAAGGCCCAAGGAGTGATCTTGGCATCAGTCCAGTCTAGCATACAAGGCATTGTTTCTAATCAAGCTTCAACTTCCTCAGACGTATCTTCAATAAGAAATGCAATGAGGTATTTCAATAAAGAGATGTCTGATATGAAGAATTTGCTGGCTAATCTTTCAAGGTCTAGTGGTGTCCCTCCTGCACCCACTCAGAGCAGTCCAGCTGAAGTTCCTAGGCCACCAGGGCCTCCAGCAGAAGTCTCTCGGGCAACAGGGCCACCAGTTCAAGGGTCAGGGCCATCAGGGCCATCAGTCGTGAGGTTACCCGGACCAGTGGCAGCCTCAGGGTCTTCAGGACCCTCTCCAGCAGTCAGAGAGAGTCAGGCCAAAGGGAAAGAGCCAGTGTCAGTCTCCAAGGCCCCTGATACTTCATCTCTTGCCACTCCAACCCTTTCCACACCTTCATCTCCTTCTACTGCACCTCCTGCTCCACCAACCATAAAACATCCCATGCCTCGCACCAACCTTCCTCATCCTCTACTTCATCTCAACCCTCCTTCTCTCCTACTCCAGCTCACATCTCAGCTCCATCCTCATTAACTCCTAACCTTCACCTATTAAAATTCAAACATCTCCTCTTCAACCAACCTCTTCCTTTAATCCTAAACATTTTTTCTATCCTCCTACTCCTCCTAATTCTGTTATCTTTCCTCCAGATAAACCTCTGCCTCTTGGTGTCTTTGACACCAATGTTCCAGACAATTTTGAAAGGAACACCCTCCTCACCATTCTTTCCACAGCCTCTCACATTCACAGGACTGACCCTCCCAGTCCTGCCTTGAAAAAGAGAAAAACCTCCTCATCTCTAAGCACTCCTTCTGTTCCTCTATACCCTCCTTTATGGTACTCTCTTACCCTTGATCCTAAGAGAAGACCTATCTACAAAGAATACCTCCAGAAATGCATTCTTTCTACCATTTATGGTATTCCTTTTCTCAACCTATCCGAACACCTGGACATTGTTCTTCCTTTTACTCAATATCTCAAGCTTTCAAATCCAAAATCCTTGAGGGCACTGAGTTCAAGACTGAAGATCAGTGGGCAGCTATCAAAGGAAATAAGGCTCAGTATGCAAAATACCTGACTGCAAGGGCCGAATCCCTCACTCACAGAGCTCACCCACTCACCTTCTCTGAGTGTTTATCATCCAGCAAAGAAATCTTGGGGATCCTTCATTTTGAAGGAAATTCGCATTGCCAGAGCCTTTCAGCTGTACAGTGACTTCTGTTACTTGAACAAAATTCCAGAAGTTCAGTTTTGCCAGTTCCATTCGCAGATTACTGTGCTGAAATCAGAAACCCCTCTCAACCTTCCTCTTAAAGTAGACTTTGTCTCTTTCAAGGTTGATTTTCCAGTTCTTCTGCCGAAGCTGCACTCTTTAGTGTTTGATTCAGATGCTGGGTCTCATGCTCTAGATATGTTTGCAAGACAGATGGGCAGGATGTCAGCCAAGCAGGGCAGATCTCCTTCCTTTTTGCGGTTCATCTTCAGAGAATATCACTCTGGCCGCATGTCTTCTCAGACCTTAGCTCCACTCATTTCTGAGTGTGAAAGACTCACCTCATCAGAATGGAAGCTTCTCTATCAGGCCTCTTATCAGCAATTGGAAGCCATCAATCAAGATCTTGTTAGTCAGAGGAAGCCTGCTCTTTCTGCAGAAGCTTTTATGGATCTAAACTCCATCGCACCCATACCAGAGATCTATGCTGTATGGGCATCTAGATATTCTGCTTTCTATGCCTTAAAGCAGGATTTTTAAATCAACAATTCACTATCCAATTTCCTGGACAGATTTCTCCATAGGGCCAGTTTTGGTAAGAGTACTTACTTCAGATTCATTTTGGACAAAACTCAGTATGGAGAATTCTTAGAGCAGCAAAGGCAACTCTACATTCAGAGGAACATCCCTTCCATGGGACCCTCCTTCTCAGTTGCCTCTGGCGTTTTTCTGCAAATTTTGAGGATCTTGAGATCAAGGCATGGGCTGTTGTCTCACAGCATGCCTCCTTGTTATCTCCTCTGTATTATCTTTCTCCATCCTAATATAATCTTTCTCTCTTCTTTGTCTCACCGCTTATCTTTTTGCTTAATGACAAAATGGGGGAGACAACTAACGTAAATCTGAAAAACATTTCATTTTTTGTATGATGTTTAGTATATTTTGTCATCATCAAAAAGGGGGAGATTGATGACCAAACTGTCCCCATAATAAATATTTCCATTTATTTATATATTAATTTTGATGATTAACAAAATAACACTAATGGATTACTTGAGCCTTGAGAACAGGAATAAAAGAAAAATGAAAGTTCAAGACAATCTGGTAAGTCTCATCACTTTCTATCCAAGTCTTTGTATCGACTTCTTTGATAAGCAGAACGATTTCCTCTTTGACCGGGAAACTCAAAACAAATCGATATCAACGACTCTTTAAGACACGCAACGATTCTTTAGAACTCGCAACGACTCTCTGTCGTAACGATTTCTTTAGACCTCGTAACGATTTCTTTAGAACGCAACGACTCTCTAGCCATAACGATTTCTTTAGACCTCGTAACGATTTCTTTAGAACTCGCAACGACTCTCTAGTCGTAACGATTTCTTTAGACCTCGTAACGATTTCTTAGAACTCGCAACGACTCTCTACCGTAACGATTTCTTTAGACCTCGTAACGATTTCTTTAGAACTCGCAACGACCCTATAGTCATAACGATTTCTTTAGAGTTTATAACGATTTCTTTAGAGTTCATAACGATTTCTTTACTGTTCATATGCCTTGCTTGTGTAACGATTTCGTGTAACGATTTCTTTATAACTTGATAGTCATAACGATTTCGTGTAACGATTTCTTTATAACTTGATAGTCATAACGATTTCTTGTAACGATTTCTTTAGAACTCGCAACGACTTGCTTGTTGTAACGACTTCATAAGTTATCACAACGATTTCTTTACAGTTCATAACGACTTGCTATAATTCATAACGATTTCATAGTTATGAAGTCAGCAAGTTCTTTTATTGAATTTCTTGATGCATCAGTATAATGCCTTTTAATAGCGTTGAAAAGTCAAAGTCATATCTTGTCCGTTGACTGCTATGCATTAATGCTCTCTGATCGTATCTCCCATGCATGCAGACAATATCTTCCATTTCTATGCTACTCTGTCTACGTACTTTTTTAGACAGAAAGGAGCTTTGCTATATACTGCAATATCTGTTCCATCTCAACTAACAATAGACAGCATCTTAGCTGTCTTCTATTTATGATGATATGCTTACAGATATCTGACAAGACTCATCTGGACAACGTTGGACACAAGATACAAGTTCTATGACATCTCTTTGGCGTGTACACAAGGATAAAAGACTGACGATCAGAAGCTTCCTCAGTGACCAGTCTAACGTACACAAGGATAAGAGACAACGGACACTTCAACGTTCGAATTTGAATCAGCAGTTTAAATAGAAGACTCAAGACGAAAAGAGATGAGGGTGCAACAACGCTTGATTTTAGAAGAAGAAAGAAATCCATCTCTTAGAGTCTTTAGAACTTGAACAAGAGCGAAGCTTCCACTCCAACCTTGTTCTAAGCTCTTAGCTCTCTGTGCTCAAAAGGAATCTTCTCATTTTGAAGAGCCTGTGTGGTCCTTGGAGAGAAAAACCTTGTTAAATCTCTCTCTCTCGGGGGCTTAGGAGCTTCAGTGTGTAGCTGGTCAAGCTAGAGTCTCTGAAGCCTGTTTTCACACCCCTTTTTCTTATTAGGTTGTGTTCCCTTCTGGACGAAGGAAGACCTGGTGGTATCCAGGGTGGTGTTGTTCCCTTCAGGCTGAAGGAAGACCAGTTGAGGCTGGTGTAAGGATCCTTAAGGGGGATTGTACCCTTGGTAGTAAAATCCTGAGGTATTGCTCAGGGACTGGACGTAGGTCTCCTGTGGAGAGGAGTTCCGAACCAGGATAAAAATCCTTGTGTCTTGTGGATGTGTTTTTGTGTGATTGTTGTCTTGTTTGCTCTAACTCTAACCTTGTTATTAAGTTGTGCAATCCTTTCAGTAAACAGGTTTTAATCAGAGATCGAAGTTTTAATAACCCATTCACCCCCCCCTCTGGGCTAGCTAGCTGGGCAACAGAGCTGGGTAAAGGGGGAGGCTTCGAGAGAGAGAGAGAGAGAGAGAGAGAACCCAGAGAGAGAGAGAAGGCTTACCGGGTGAAGCCGCTGAGGCCGCGCGGAGACGGGAGCAGCGTTTGGGTGGCGAGCAGCAGCGCAGCGTCGCGAGCGGCCGGGGTGTACCACGCCTAGCAGGTGGGGCCCACGATTGAGCAGGCAGGGCAATCGACGGCGATCAGGCAGGTGTCGAGGGGGGCGGCAACGGCACACCGAAGGCGGCGATGGCAGCACACGCGGTGATGGCAGTAGCCTGCTGAGGGTAACGCTGATGGGGGGGAAAGAGTTTGTCGCCTGTGGGGGGAGGTGGGGGGGTAGTTGGTCGCAGAAGGTAAAAGTAGGGCATCACGACCGCTTTGTGACCGAACTAAAATCAATCTCAATATCCGTCTCAGATATGCGACCGATTTTACCAGTCGCTATTGGGACAATTTTGCGACTGATATATGCGGTCGCAAATTCAGTCGATATTCCATTTTTTCTTGTAGTGCTCTCAACCTCTGTGTGTGTGTGTGTGCCGGAGGGGAGGGAGGGGATGGGTGGGGGCCGCCGGAGGAGAGGGGGGGTCGGCCCCTCCCTCTCAACCTTTGTGTTTGTGTGCGCCGGAGGGGAGGGGAGGGGGGATGGGGGTGGGGGGTGGGTCGGAGGGGAGGGGGTGGCGGCCCTCCCTCTCAACCTCTATGTGTGTGTGGCACTGGAGGGGAGGGAGGGGATGGGGGTGGGGGCCGCCGGAGGGAGGGGGGGTCAGCCCCTCCCTCTCAACCTTTGTGTGTGTGTTGCATTGGAGGGGAGGGAGGGGATGGGGGTGGGGGCCGCCGAAGGGGAGGGGGCCGGGGAGGGGAGGTTTGGCCGAAGTTGGAGAGAGAGAGAGATAGAGAGAGGAGAGGAGAGAGAGAGTGGAGAGAGAGAGAGAGAGAGAAGAGAGAAGAGAGAGAGAGAGAGAGAGACGAGAGAGAGAGAGATGAGAGAGAGAGAGAGAGAGAGAGAGACTCACCGTGGGGGGTGGGGGCTGCCGCGGAGGGAGGGTGTCGTTGGAGGGGGTCGCGGCCGTCGGCGCCATCGAAGGTCGGGGAATCGCCGACGATCGGGAAGGGGGAAGAGAGAGAGAGAGCGCGAGGAGGGGGAAGAGAGCTCGAGAGAGAGCGAGGAGGGGGAAGAGAGAGAGAGAGCGTAGGGGGGCTTAATGGCGGGACAGGGCGAAAATATGGCGCGGCTATGACAAGCCGCTACCATATAATTGTATGGCGGCGGATAATAGCCGCTGCCATATGTATTAATTTTAACACATAAACTTCATAAAAATAAATATATTTACTACTTGCATCAATATATTTATTTTTTTATAATTATAAGTATGGTAAATTAATTAGGAATCCCTATCAAATATTTTACTTATTTTTTAGTTCATGACAGAGTTGGAACTCATTACAGTAAGTGTTATCCTATGTTACAGTAAATATTAAGTTTTGTTACAGTAAGGTCCTCCCTATTACAATCAGGGACTCCTAATTAATTTACCCTTATAAATATTACTATATCTATTAATGTATTATCTTGTGATGATACCAAGTCATTGTGTATCGACACCTAAAGAGTATGTGTTGGCACTAAAAGAGGATCGAACGAGAATTTCAAGGAATGAACAGTTAAGGCACAATAATACGATCAAATTTAATCGTAATGAGAAAGAATTGGTATTGGCTTTTAATACTTAGGTTAGATGGTATAAGAAAATCTGAACTTTCAATTGACGAGCAAAACTGATATTGGCGTCTAATGCCTAAGTCAACTATGTCGATCACTATAAACAAAGGATAAACAAAAAA
Organism: Colocasia esculenta; assembly: GCA_014218235.1. Taxonomy (NCBI): domain Eukaryota; kingdom Viridiplantae; phylum Streptophyta; class Magnoliopsida; order Alismatales; family Araceae; genus Colocasia; species Colocasia esculenta. The sequence goes on along the minus strand of CM024760.1, from coordinate 26,214,243 downwards.
AAATTAGTTTAAACTTCTTCATCATCAGTACTTCTACCATAGGTTAGAATCTTTGGATCTTAATTCTTACTCTTACATTAAGTTTGATCATATATATATATATATATGATCGTTGAATCACAGACTACATCTCATCAAGATCTCTGTTATTATAAGTAATTACTCTATTAAATTGATTCATCTTTAAAACAGTCGGTTGAATTTGATTCATATTAAAAGCTGACCATGTGGACTCATCATTTTAAACCAGTATGGATGAAGACACAGGTCGACCTACTTGAGGACACAGGTCGACCTACTTGAGGATAGGTCGACCTACTTGAGGATAGGTCGACCTACTTGAAGAACTAGGTCGAGCTGCTTGAGGACAGGTCGACCTACTTGAGGATAGGTCGACCTACTTGAAGACCTAATTTGATCGATCTGCTTGAGGACAGGTCGACCTACTTGAAGGCCCAGGTTGACCTACTTGAGGACACAGGTTGACCTACTGGAGGATAGGTCGACCTACCTGAAGACCCAGGTCGAGACCTGCTTGAGGACCTAGGTCGACTTAATTACTTGAAAACCCAGGCCTGATACTCATTTTTGTTTGACGAAGTCAAACTGTGTGCAAAGAGACTTAAAGTCCTTCGACTATCGGAGGCAGATCATGTTGTCACTCACGAGACTAGCATGCCTACGCTATGCGATTGCGGATTCATTTCTCGTCACCACCGCTCGAGTAGCACTCGGCGGCACTTGAATTTGCAATATGCATCCATATACATGATAACATGATAAAAATCCAAAGAACAATAAGATTTTCATGATGGATCACAAATCCATTTCCACAAAACATTTCATGATCTCTCTCTCTCTCTCTCTCTCTCTCTCTCCTCTTTCACACACACACACACACATATATATATAAATATATATATATATATGAGATTAATTGATCAGTTTGCTTCATGGGTATATTCTTTCAAAGATATAAATTTACTCTGTTCTCAATTCTAATTGTTAGATTTAAGTTTGATAAAGATCAATTGACAGTTGAATTATCATTATGACCTATGCAATCCATATATATCTACTCATATTATAAGATCAATTTGATCATCGTTCAATAACAAATAAGTAAAATTTTAATAAATATTTACTATTAAAATAATTTATATATATATTATTAAATTAATATTTATATAAATTAACTCAATAATCTAGAAACATAGAAATATATATAAACATATGTATATATGTTCACTAAATTTGTGTATATTATATTTATAAGTTAGTGACACATATATATTTATATTTGAGATTACAGTATATATATATCTAGCACAAATATACATATATATTAAAAATATAAAAAACATATGTATATATCAATCACTAAACTAAAATAAGTTATTATTAAAAAAAATTATATGTTCTAGATATTTCTTATTTGAAGTTTTTTTTTATTTAATAAATGAATAAAATTAAATTGTTATATTTGTTAGCGCCTTATTGCTGCTGACTAATACTGTCAGTGGTTTTTTTAGCCACAGACATTTAATGTATATCAGCGGTTCTTAGAACCGCGGACATAACATCTATATGTCAACGGTTCCTGGAGCCGCTGAAGACTATATGTCCGCAGTTGTACGTAGCCGAGGCCTAACTCCACATTTGTCTGCGGTTACATTTCATCTGCTGACTTATGCTAAACTTTTGTCAGCGAGTTGCGCTAACCGCGGACAAAACATTTTTATGGCAGCGGTCTATTATAACTGCTACTTTATATCTGTTTTGTCCTTGAATTTTCAGCCGCGGACATATAGTCGTTGATAAATGTTGGCTCTCTTAGTGTTTCCACGTACCTTCTTCATGATGTTCTTCGAATAAGCTGTCACACGACTTTCTCACAACCTATTACTGCTAGAGTTACGGGGTCGGCTCAAGCCGAGAAGGCCTAGGGAAAGTGGCACGGCGGCAGCCGATGTTGCCGAGCTTCTGACCTGCAAGACCACCGAGCTTCCTCGGTGGCTAGACACTCCGACGATCAAGACAGCTCAGGAGCAAGGAGTCAAGGGTTTAGGGTTTGAGAGATTGCATACCTTGGGACGAAGGAGGTTCCCCATTTTTTTAGAGGTTACTTGGAAGAGGATTCCACGGAGTGATCCAAGAAATCCTGCTAAAGGCATGCCCTTGATTGACACGGATCAGGGTAAAAGACGGCAGGCCAGCTGGTTTGACCCTGGCTACAAACGGAATGCCAGCTCGCACTGACTCTGCTCCCACAGAGCGTGATCTTCGGATCTTTCCCCTTGTGACTGGTTCCCCCAGCTGTCATATGGGTCACCCTTTTTAGAAAGTCTTTACGAATATGCTAACGGCTCAGTGGAGGTCTACGTAGGGACCTCTTTATTTGGATTTGAGGATGAGCAGTTTGGGTTAACGTGTGACGCCGCCCTCACCTTCCCCGAACCGTGTTGGACCCAGTCCAACCTGCTCGTCGACCTTCAGTTAGCTCAGCGGACGAGGTGTGACTGAGCCGAACATCTGAAGAGCTATCAGTATCATTGGTCCCCCAGCTTCCTCTCGAGACATAGTGACGAGCCGAGATGAAGGTGTTTAAATTCGACGGAAGTGAAACAACGCCACATAGCCCTGCATGATCCTCCTGTATGTCGTACCCCCATGATCAATATGTCAATACCGCAAGGGAATGCGGCGGCTGCAAGACTGACGGGAGGCAAAGTGATGCGGCGCCTCGATTCCTGGTATGCAATTATGATGCTGCCGTATGAAGCGACAGGCGGTCTAATCGACGCCTCGACTTTTGAACCACCCTATGCCAGTAGACCCAGATTCGGGTCCTCGTGCTGGGTTGCGGGCCTATAAGGTGCTGAAACGTGGGTTGATCCAAGTGCTTGAGAGAAGCGATGAATCTTAACCGTCGGATCGACATGATTCCTTGGTCCTATAAATAGTGCGATCAGTACCAAAAAAAGGACCTTACCTTCGCGTGCGAGTTCCCATTGTATGAAGCAACCGACCTTCCGAGCATTAGGGCTTCGACCGAGCTTCCTAGTGATCTTCTCCGCCGAGCTCCTTCTTGTGCATCCGTCCTTCACTTGCTCCCTTGAGAGGTAAGCCATGGGCTCAAACTCTACCTCTGGTTCCTCTCACTCCTCTCATTTCTCTGATACCTCCTCTTCTTCCTCTTCTTCGGGGTATTCTCCTTCTGAGGATGCCTCTGCTTAGCCGTCGGTTGAGATGGCTTCAACCTCTCAACCTGTAGATTCTCTCCCAGTCCATGTCCAGGCGAGTACCTCCGATGCCCAGGCGTCAGAGGTCGTCGACGAGTTTGTCCCCGTGGTCACACAGGGGTCATATGTCCCTCGAGTGTCCTCGGCTCCTTCGTCAGGAGTTCATAGGGCAGTCGATTCTGTGGCCGATGCTGCCACCGAAATAGACCAGAAGACCCTCGAGGGGATCGTCGAACACCCTGGCCTCGCCTTTCCTCCCGACTTCACCCTCTATACCTCATACAACATCCGAGGTCACTACATGATGGAGAATGGGTTTTGTCTTTATTCGGAGGCCGTCCAACCCGGTTTCCAATACCCTCTCCATCCTTTCCTTCTCTATCTCCTTCTATACCTAGAGGTCGCCCCTTCCCAACTGGCCCCCAACTCCTGGAGGTCGGCCATTGGCTTTTTAGTCGCTTGCACTCTAGCAAAAGTTGAGCCGAGCATCTGCCTTTTCTTTTCCTATTTCTCTAGCATGGTTTCCGTGGATTGGTTGTATATTTCTGCTCGGTCAGGTTGGCACTTCCTCAGTCATCTTCCTTCCTCTATCCATCACTAGAAGAGGGACTTTTTCTTCATCCATAGCCGAGGAGGCTGGGATTTCCCTACCACTTGGTCGGTAATAAATCCTCACGACAAGGCCTTTCGTTCTCCGCCCGACATCAGTGATGCCGAGCTCTCGAGCTTCGAGTAGCTACAGACGATGTTAATGCCCGATCTGCACAAACCCTCCGCCGAGCTATTCGAGTTGATCCAGAGTGTTGGCCGAGGTCTGATACCTTTAGGAGTTTTCTAACCCGACCGAATGTTGGCTTTTGTTGAGTAATCTGACTTGGTCATTTTTTGGGTAGGAATGGCCGACCAGAGCAACCCCGCTCAGAAGGAGTCCGAGTACACTGACATTGCTACCCAACTTTTTCTTGCCAGAGGTAGCAAACATAAGAAGAAGTCGGCACGTGGGGGAAAGAGGCCTGTTGAAAAGGCCGAGGTCCATATCGTGGACCCCCCAGCGAACTCTGCCAGTGATACCGCCCAGGCCACACTGGTGCCCTCTACTCAGCCAGTAGCAAAGAGGCCGGCCAAGTGAGCTCGGGCGTTCGAGTCAGAGTCGACGGAAGGTGCTACCTTGAATGTTGCTTCACCCTCCTGTCGTCTGAGCCACACTTTGGCTCCATCGGCGAAGTTGAGCCCCAAGGAATGGGGCCGACTCTCCACTCCTACCGACGCCAGCTCTTTTGCGGTGGCGATGAAGTCCTCCAACCTCGTGGACAAGCTTTATCGGGGTATGCAGCGCCATCTAGGGATGGTAGGATCCCTGTTTCACTGAATGGACCATGCCCAGACGACGATCAAAGGTCGGCTTCACGTCATAGAAGAAAAGTGTGCCGACTAAGAAGTGAAGAATGTTGAGCTGGAGAAATTGATCGTCGACGAGGCCGCTCGCGCTAGTGAATCCGAGGACCAGGCTACCGTGTTGGCCAGGGACATCAGCAAGCTCGATGCTTCGCTGAAAGCAGAGAAAGAGGCTCGGCAAGCTGAGGTGGAGGCCCATGGTCGTACTAAGGCTGAAGTTTCGAAGCTCGTTGCTGACGAGCGACAGAAGGTCGTGGCCGAATACAAGAAATCCGATGCGCACGTCGAGCAGATCACCGGGCTCTTTCGGGATGGTTATCTTTTCTGCCTAAATAGGGTGGGTAAGAGCTTCCCCAAGCTGGATCTGTCGCAGCTACAGCCTCTTCCTCCGGCAGAGGATGAAAACGAGCTTGAAGAGGAGCCCGAGCAGACTGAAGCCGACGCCTCCCCGACTGTTCCGACTTGCGACTCGGCAAACAATGCCGCTGTAACCGAAGCCACCACCGAGCTCTAATCAGTGGTTTTGTATTACCTTTTCGGCTATCAAGCCGTTAATATTAGCGATTCCACACTTTCGGATTCCACGCTTTTGTATTCTAAATTTATCAACTCTTTGACCTCGGCTTATGAATTCGAGTGCTGAAGTGACCTCGTTTAGGAATTTAGAGTGCCGAAGCGACCTCATTTAGGAATTTAGAGTACCGGAGCGACCTCGTTTATGAACTGAGTGCCAAAGCGACCTCGTTTACGAACTTAGAGTGCTAAAGCGACCTCGTTTACGAATTTAGAGTGCCGAAGTGACCTCGTTTATGAATTTAGAGTGCTGAAGCAATCTCGTTTATGAACTGAGTGCCGAAGCGACCTCGTTTACAAACTTAGAGTGCCAAAGCGACCTCGTTTACGAATTTAGAGTGAAGAAGCGACCTCGTTTACAAATTTAGAGTGCCGAAGCGACCTAATTATAAACATATCTTCATTGATATTTCAAGGGAAATAACATCATAGATGCTCGGTGTTCCACGTCCTCGGAATCGCTGATCCACTCAAACTCGTTAATCAGTAGGCTCCATGACCGAGATCCTCGACCACGCGGTATGGACCTTCCCAATTAGGGGAGAGCTTACCACCAGCCGATCTAGGATCCGAGATGGCGAGCTTCCGTAGGATGAGGCTACCGACACCGAAGCGTCGAGGCCTAATACTTGTGTCGAATCTCTGCTTCATTTTTCTTTGGTAGGCTTCCATCCTTGTTGCCGCCTCGTTCTGTCACTCTTTGATCAGATCTAGCTCGGAAGTCGTTGTCCTCGCGCTCGAAGCCTAGGATTCTCCCCGAAGGCACGAGCAGTTCTACGGGGGTCACTGCCTCTACCCCGAAGGCAAGCGCGAAGGGGGATTTCCAAGTTGCTTCTTGGGGTGTCGCCTGGTAAGCCCAGAGCACATGGGGGAGCTCCTCGGCCCATTGTAGACACGCGAATTTGGCTCCACCGCGAGCAAATTTCATATTGCGCCATAATGCCACAAATGGCCCTCTTTTTGCCTCGCAAGAGTGTTTTTTTCAATATTTCTGGATCTCACCCATTCTTTCTCGTTGGATGCGATTTAAAGTCAAAAAGGCTATGCCCCGGAAATCGTTGCACTTGAGATCCTACGCTGTAAAATCATCAGAAAATCTTGTAATCGCGTCCTGCCACCCAGAAGCGATTCAGGAAGGTCAAATCAATTTCCATATCAGCAGATGAGCTGCTTGCCTCTAAGGTAATCGCGTCGGCCATGGCCACCGCGTTTCAAGTCACGGCAGCCGTAGTGGACGCGATTCCATTCCTTATCGCAGCGTCCTGACAGGACGTGATTCAGAGACATTGATGGCAGTCAGACATCTGTCTCATCAAGTTGACTTTCTGAATCGCGGCCTGCCACCCAGATGCGATTAAGTCCTTATCGCGGCGCCCAAACCGAATGCGATTCTAATCGCGGCCTGCCGCCCAGACGCGTTTCAGTCTTAAGTCACATCCACTGTAATGGACATGATTTGAATCTGTGATGCCTATAAATTGGACCCGAGGGTCATTTGTTCAGGGGGGGTTCCACGAAGCGGTGAAGCCCTACCAGATCTTCGCCTCGACTCTGAGCCATTCCTCGCTGAACCATTCTTCTTCCTCGGAGTCCGACGCCATCGTCGCCTTCTTCCACGTGTACCGGAGCGGAATGAGGCGAGAGCAACCTCCTCCTCTTCTTCCTCCATTCGTCCAACCGACAACGGCCCGTCACGCTGCACCGACATTTGGGGAAGCACCCCCTCCCCTCTTTACCTTTATTTGCATTTCCACTCCCTCCGGGCCCCACGTGGCCCTCCTTTAATCTTTTTTTACACACATGCATGCATACACACACACACACCCATTTTAGGGGTTTAAAAACCATCATCCGGTGAGTCCCCCCCCCCCCCATTTTTATTCATTTTATTTTTTTTTATTTGGGATTCGATGCTACACTTCTTATTTGACTAATCCCTATTTTCTTTGTCCCTTTTTTGTCAGGGTAATCAAACGAGGAAAATGCCCTCTACCGCAGCTGGCCGTGTTCGTAGAGGAAGAAAAGGCCCACATCATCCCCCGCGCAATCTTCTCTCCAAAAAGGTACGCTCGCGATCACTCTTCCATCCCGCACCCCCCTCCGTGCATTCTCCATTCGGTGCCCACGTGCACCTGGAGATCACGATCACCCTCTATAATATCCCTCTTTGTGGACCGCACGTCGAGTTCATCGGTGACATCTACACCCATCAGCCCTTATGGTCACCCAGCCTTCTCTTTAGTCCGTCAAGAAGCATTTGGTTGGTCACCTGGGCCTTCCCATTGGACTAAGGATGAGCGATCGAGGTGAACCGATGGTCGATGTCGAGCTCCTCGCAATTCTGAAGAAATTTGGCATTATCAAATTGCTTGCCATTTTCGGTGACGATCGTCTTTGGTAGGCCGAACCGACAGATGATATTCTTCCAGACAAACCCCAGGTGTTGGCATCAGTTATTTTTGTCAATGGCTCAGCTTCGACCCACTTGGTGAAGTAATCGACCCCGACGATGATGAACTTCCGCTGCCCCGATGCTGACGAAAAGGGGTCGAGAATGTCCATTCCCCACTGGGCGAAAGGCCATGGGGCCATTAATGGGGTGAGGCCCGAGGGGGGTTGCCGATCTATTTTCCCGAAGAGTTGGCATTGCTGACATCTTCTAACATAGCCTTCGGCATCCTTCAGCATGGTCGGCCATCAGTAGCCCTGTCGGGTCACTCTCTGAACCAATGACCGAGGTCATGTATGACTTCTGCATGTGCCTTCATGCAACTCTTGACTGATTTCCCTGGCCTGATCCAGGTTTACACATCGTAGGTGCGGGTAACTCATGTAGCAGGCATCGCGGATCATGAAGAATCTTGAAGCTCGTCTTCTTATCTTCATTGCTTCGCCTTGGTCTTCTGGCAGCCGTCCGTCCCCGATGAACTCCACTATCGGAGTCATCCACATCGGCTCGGCCTCGGCACACATGACTTCAGCCGCTGACCCCACAGAGGGCTCGTGAAGCTCTTCTACGAGTACTGAGGAGTTTGGGTGATTTTCTGAGGTGGCCGCGTACTTAGACAATGCGTCGGCTTGAGAGTTCTCACCCCTTGGGATCATTAGGAGCTCGGCCAATTCAAAATCTCCCATGAGTCTCAGAACCTCTGTCATGTACGACACGAGCCTCTCCTCCCATGCTTCGAAATCCCTCAAGACTTGGCTGACGACTAGCTGGGAGTCGCTGTAGATGAGGACTCATGTCGCTCCCAACGACCTCGCCATTCTGAGCCCTGAGATGACAGCCTCGTACTCGGTTACGTTAATGGAAGTAGGGAATCTGAACCGAATTGTGTACCTTAGGATGAGGCCCTCGTGTAAATGCAAGACGACTCTAGCCCCGCTGCCTTGAGAGTTGGATGCTCCCTCCACATAGACCTTCTAGCTTCCGACGATCTCTTCTGATTCAGGCCATCTCGCTGTTCCTTCAGAAATGAAGTCGGCAAGGGTCTGAGCTTTGATGGCGACCCAAGGCCTGTAGGTGATGTCGAATTCACTGAGCTCAATAGCCCACTTCGCCAACCTCCCCGAGGCCTCAGGGCGGCAAAGCACCTGCTTGATGGGGACGTCAGTGAGGACGATGATCTTGTGGGCTTGAAAGTATGGTTTGAGTCATCGAGCCTCCATCACCAACATGCAGCTAGCCTTTTCCAGACCGGAATAGCGTAGTTCAGCCACTCGCAAGGCTTTGCTTGTGTAGTACACTGGAAGGTGCTCTCGCTCCTCTTCTCGTACGAGCACCGAACTGATTGAGTGGGTTGTCACGGAGATGTATAGCAACAACTCTTCCCCTGCTACATGCTTGCTCAGCATGGGGACGTTGGTAAGATATGCCTTGAGCTCGTCAATGGCCTTCTGAGTCTTCGGTCCACTCAAACCATCCTTTCCTCATCACGTTGAAAAACGGCCTGTAGCGCTCGGCCGACCTAGACATAAATCTGCTCAAGGCGATAATTCAGCCATTGAGCCTTTGCACTTCCTTGACGGTCCTCAGAGCCGTCATGTCGATGATCGCTTGCACCTTGTCGGGGTTGACATCGATCCCTCAGCTGGAGATGAGGTATCCGAGGAACTTCCCTGCTCGCATGCCGAAGACGCACTTCTTAGGGTTCAGCTTCATCCCATATTGTCGCAGTATTGCAAAAGCTTCGGCCAAGTCCCGAACATGGTCCTTGGATCGTTGACTCTTGACCAGCATGTCGTCGATGTATATCTCCATCGTCTTCCCGATCTGGAGTTCGAACATCGTGTTGACGAGGCTCTGGTACGTTGCCCCTGCATTCTTTAGTCCAAAGGGAATTCGATTAAACCAATACAAACCTTTTTCCGTAGTGATGGCCATTTTTTCCTCGTCTTCGGGAGCCATCCTGATCTGATGGTACTCCGAGTAAGCGTCGAGGAAACTCAGAATCTCGTGCCCTACCGTAGAATCGACAATCTGGTCGATGCGAGGGAGTGGAAAGTGTTCTTTTGGGCACGCTTTGTTTAGGTTGGTGAAGTCCACGCACATGCGCCATTTTCCGTTCACCTTCCTCACGAGGACGACGTTCGCAACCCACTCGGGGTAGAAAGCGTCGCGAACCGTCCCCGCGCACAGGTACTTCGGGAGGTTGTCGTCAACTGCCATATGTCGGTCGGCTGATAACGACCGCTTCTTCTGGCGCACAGGTTAGACCTTGGGGTCGATGTTCATGTAACGCCCCGACGCGGAATATCGGAGCAATGTTACAGTTATATAAATGGTATAGAGCGATAAATAGACATCAACCATTACACAATTGGAATGAAGCCAAAAGAAATCCAACTTCATTAATAATTCCTCAATTCAAACTATTACATTCGCTAATCAGAACTGAAACTAGGGCCCAGAGTACTTTATTCAAATCCCAACTAATACATATTGGCTAACTAAAGAGTAACTAACTACTGAAAAGCACGGGTTGTCGAAATGCTGGTCACTCCTGCTCCTCCTCATTCCCTTCCTCGTGAGTGTGGTAGTCTCCATCAAACTCACCTGAAACACATGAAATAAATAGCGTAGGATGAGCGATAAACGCCCAGTAGGACTTAATATCTCATATAAACAGGCATGCTTTAAGTGATTAATGTCTTATAAGGCAGGATAACTAGAGAGAACAATCATGTATAGTCAAGAGAGTGATGTAGCATGATAACGTGAAACAATGGCACTTTCATGAGAGTATAGCATAACAAGTATGATAACGGATTGGCCATATAACGAGATAGCACGTAAAGTTGCACAATAGTGTACTAGTAACGATAGCACTTGTATTGATTGTCAGAGATTAAATCTTAATAGTATAAATAGCACTGGATGTATGCCGACATCCTGATCATTGAACCCCCATGGGCAAATAGCACTTTTCGGGCGCACCTCCCAGGACCAGATCGGGCCCTATTTCCTGGGATTAGTTATGTTTCTTACCTTAGACAATCAATTGTATGGCCAAATAGAGTACCAAGAATAGATGAGAGTAATTGACGAATAGATGAGAGTGTAGAGAGAATATGAATAGATGAGAGTATAGAGATAGTAGATGAGAACAGGGACATATTCGTAAAACATCGATCAACAGACGATAGTAACAGTTGCACGGCACTCGGTCGTATGCCGGCAGAAGTCACAACCGCCCACTAGCCATGCCATGAACACAGGCCAGAGGTCCGGCATGATCTCAAGGTGAGAAGGAAAAACACAAGGCCGTGGATCATGTTGATCCCTAGGGGTGTAAAGGGTTTTGATGGTACAACCTGCTCTTCGGCAATGGACGTCCGCCAAAGCCAAGGAGACTTACGGAGGCCTTGACAAGGATCACCTAGTCCAGTTAGGAGTATTCCCAACGGAGAGTACGTCCATGTCAAGAAAGAAGTGTGTAAAGAAACAAGTTGTCCATCATACCGTGAGTGCTCGAAAGCAGAGAGACGCGATAGCGATAATAAATCATGCGGATAAAATGAAGACAAGTCCATTAAAATATTAGGGAGATTAAGTGATTAATTACACTTAATTACCAGATACATTATTGAGTAATTTAGTAAGGTTTCATGGCAACCATTAACATTTAGTGTGCGCATGTGTAAGGAAATCATGAGAGCAAGAATAATCGTGCACATAGCTTTTATTTAATAGATTTCATGTGAATATTGCCCAATATTAATAAACAGTTGTCAATGTTCATACAGTGCCAATTAAGGGTTTAACAGTGATTAATTGGCATGATTTATGGGGATTTATATAAGAAATTAGGGTTCTGGCCGAAATAGTGAAATCATGACGAGGGTACCTGTCGTGTTTCAAATCGTGACAGTTGGGCCTGTCGCGTTCTTATGAACCGGGTCAGGCCCACGATTACGGCGAAAACCACAACGGGTTGGACCATCGTGTTCATGACGTGACGCTCCGTCCTATCCCGACCTTCTGAGAATCGCGACGGGTCGGGCTGTCGCAATCTCAGAAGGTGGAACGAGCCCAAAAGGGGTACACAGCCCATAATGGGATTTCGGTTCATCCTTCCATAGCTTGATATAGGGCCATTCAAAATTCGATATAAAATTGTATACATGTTTAAAAATCACAAAGTCAGTTTTAAACGAAAATAGACATGTAGAGGTATCAACAGACACGAGTAATTAGAATATAGGCATAGAATGGACATGCTTTAATTAGGTTACATTTCAGTGACCTAAAACATGCATAGTGTTGGAAATCGATTTAATTTGCAAAGGATACATGATGAAAATTGGGGAAACAAGATCATTCCAATCCTGGCATCATGCAGTATTTATGATAATATTTGCAAATCATGAGATCAAGTTTACACATGGATTGAAGGCAAATAAGAGGGATCGGGTACATGATCATGTCATGGATTGGAGCACGAAATACTCCTACATAGCACAACGATAATTGGGGAAAACATGGGGCTTTGATAGAGGGAATCATGGGCTACCTATGGCCAAATTTAATTGATTTGTGCTTGAGAGATTGCCTATCTTTTCACACTGTAAAGATCCTAGGGTTTGGAGAAGCGAAGATGACGAATCCTCCCTTGATCCTAGCCTCCTCCTTCTTGCTCCCCGCGTTCTAGCCTTCTCTCCTCGTTCTCCAATGCTCCAAAAACGATCTAAGGTTGGGTAGACACAAATTGGGGGTGTATTTGTTTGTTTAAGAGTCCTTAGGAAATCATGAGAGCAAGAATAATCATGCACAGCTTTTATTTAATAGATTTCACGTAAATATTGTCCAATATTAATAAATAGGTCGTCACTGTTCATAATAGTGCCAATTAAGGGTTTAATAGTGATTAATTGGCATGATTTATGGGGGTTTATAAGAAAAATTAGGGTTCTAGCTGAAACAGTGAAATCGCGATGGGGGTACCCGTCGCGTTTCAAATCGCGACGGTTGGGCCTGTCGCGTTCTTATGAACCGGGTCAGGCCCACGATTACGGTGGAAACCACTATGGGTCAGACCATCACGTTCATGACACGGCACTCCATCCTGTCGCGATCTTCTGAGAAGCGCGACGGGTCGGGCCGTCGCGATCTCAGAAGGTGGACGGAGCTCAAAGGGGTACACTGCCCATAATGGGATTTCGGTTCATCCTTCCATGGCTTGATATAGGGCCATTCAAAATTCGATATAAAATCGTATACATGTCCAAAAATCACGAAACTAGTTTTAAATGAAAATAAACATGCAGATGTATCGACAGACACGAGTAATTAGAATATAGGCATAGAATGGACATGCTTTAATTAGGTTACATTTCGGTGACCTAAAACATGCACAGTGTTGGAAATCGATTTAATCCGCAAAGGATACATGATGAAAATTGGGGGAAATAAGATCATTCCAATCCTGGCATCATGCAGTATTTATGATAAAATTTGCAAAGCATGAGATCAAGTGTACACATGGATTAAAGGTAAATAAGAGGGTTCGGATACATGATCATGTCATAGATTGGAGCACGAAATCTCCTACATAGCACAACGATAATTGGGGAAAACATGGGGCTTTGATAGAGGGGATCATGGGCTACCTATGGCCGAATTTAATTGATTTGTGCTTGAGAGATTGCCTACCTTTTCACACTGTAAAGATCCTAGGGTTTTGAGAAGTGAAGATGACGAATACTCCCTTGATCCTAGCCTCCTTCTTCTTGCTCCCCACGTTCTAGCCTTCTCTCCTCGTTCTCCAATGCTTCAAAAACGATCTAGGGTTGGGTAGACACGATTGGGGGGTGTATTTGTTTGTTTAAGAGTCCTTAGGAAATCATGAGAGCAAGAATAATCGTGCACATAGCTTTTATTAATAGATTTCACGTAAATATTGTCCAATATTAATAAATAGGTCGTCAATGTTCATAATAGTGCCAATTAAGGGTTTAACAGTGATTAATTGGCATGATTTATGAGGGTTTATAAGAAAATTTAGGGTTCTGGCCGAAACAGTGAAATTGCGACGAGGGTACCCGTCGCGTTTTAAATCGCGACGGTTGGGCCTATCGCATTCTTATGAACCGGGTCAGGTCCACGATTATGGCGGAAACCACGAAGGGTCGGACCGTCACGTTCATGACGCGGCGCTCCATCCTGTCGTGACCTTCTGAGAATCACGACGGGTCGAGCCGTCGCGATCTCAGAAGGTGGACCGAGCCCAAAAGGGGTACACAGCCCATAATGGGATTTCGGTTCATCCTTTCATGGCTTGATATAGGGCCATTCAAAATTCGATATAAAATCGTATACATGTCCAAAAATCATGAAACTAGTTTTAAATGAAAATAGACATGCAGATGTATCGACAGACATGAGTAATTAGAATATAGGCATAGAATGGACATGCTTTAATTAGGTTACATTTTGGTGACCTAAAACACGCACAGTGTTGGAAATCGATTTAATTCGCAAAGGATACATGATGAAAATTGGGGAAAATAGGATCATTCCAATCCTAGCATCATGCAGTATTTATGATAAAATTTGCAAAGTATGAGATCAAGTGTACACATGGATTAAAGGTAAACAAGATGGTTCGGGTACATGATCACGTCATGGATTGGAGCATGAAATACTCCTACATAGCACAACGATAATTGGGGAAAACTTGGGGCTTTGATAGAGGGGATCATGGGTTACCTATGGCCGAATTTAATTGATTTGTGCTTGAGAGATTGCCTACCTTTTCACGCTATAAAGATCCTAGGGTTTTAAGAAGTGAAGATGACGAATACTCCCTTGATCCTAGCCTCCTTCTTCTTGCTCCCCGTGTTCTAGCCTTCTCTCCTCGTTCTCCAATGCTCCAAAACGATCTAGGGTTGGGTAGACACGAATTGGGGGGTGTATTTATTTGTTTAAGAGTCCTTACTCTCTTAAAACTCCTATTTCCCTTCAAACTCCGAATTTCTATATTTATCCCCCTATTCCTTGCCTTTATCTACCTAATAAGATTGGGGAGAGGTTTAATTTTCGTGGGCAAAGGGTTTGGGTAGGTCTATGACTCTTATAGATATAATTACATGCTATTTTAGTCATTATCTTGCCCTTATTTAATTTGTTAATTAATTAGCTTCTAAATTAGGCCAAAATATCTCCCATCCAACTTGGGCTCTTCACAATTAGGCACATTCACTCATGTTTGGTCCATTAGTATAACTCATTTCCTAATTTAGCTTAATGGGTTTTAGTTAAACTTCATTTCATTCAAATATATTCACCCTTTATTCTATTTTAATTCTATTTATCACATTTATTCAATTAATTTCTCATTTTGTTTTAATTTAATATTATTTATCAAAAATTAAAAATCAGATTTGCTACAATTCAGGTGATGTTGGATGATTTTCGGGTTGATCCCCATAAGGTCGTCCTCTGACCACGCGAAGACGTCGCTATCTTTTTTGAGAAAATCTACCAATCGTTCCTCCAGCTGTTGAAGATCGGCGCCAACGACTAGTGACCTTTCCCCCGAGATCTCAACTTGCTTCGTCTGCTCGGCAGGCTCATGCCTTTTCGAGCTCTCATCATGGGCAGATTCATACTCGGAAACAACTGGTTCCTTTGCCTTGATAGAATTTACATAGCACTGCCGGCCTCGGTCTGGTTACCCACGACCTCGCCTACCCCATACGGTGTTGGGAACTTCAGCTTCTAGTGGTAGGTTGAGGGGACTCCTCCCAGTTTCCCTAAAAGACCTCAGTCGAACATCGCGTTGTAAGCCGACTTTACTTTCACTACAAGGAAGTCGACCTCAATCGTTACATGACGCGGCCGAGTGCCGAGGGTGACTTTTAGCCTGACCGAACCCTCGGCGCTCACCGGGGTCCCACTAAACCCAAAGAGGGGTGTGGTGAATGGTTTCAGCTCGGAGCTCAGGTTCGTCATTTTTACAAAACAGTCGTAAGAAAGAACATCTGGCGTGGCTCCATTATCAACTAAAATTCTGTGTACATCATACCCATCGACGTCAGCATGTATAACTAGCGCATTGTCATGGGGGAGGCTGAGGCCTGCTACATCTTCCTCGGAGAAAGTGATGACCCCTCGGGCCCCCGGTGCCGGCTTGCCCGAGCTTGAACCTGCGGCCGACGCGTAAGTCTTGCTCTTCCTTCCACTGTCGCCCCCGCTCGCCGAGCCGCCCGCTAGTACTAGGACCGCTCCCTTGCCCTTTGGGGTCACTTGCTCCTCTTCGAGGGTTGGAGCCCTTGGCCGCCCGTCCACAACATCTTTCCCGATGATGCCACATCACCGCATCTTCGAGATTTCTACCTTGAGGCTCCGGCATTGGTCAGTCGTGTGCCCGAAACCCTTATGGTACTCGCAGTAGAGGTTGGCCCCATTCCCCGAAGCGGGCCTCACCATGGGTTCGGGATGCCAAAAATCTAGCAGCCTTTTGATGATAGGTAGGATCTCTGAGGGAAGCCTGCCGAATTGGGGCAGATCCCTAATTCGGAAAGCCTCGTCCGGCCGTCGGCTTGGGTCCGGTCGCCTCTCCCCACGCGTCGTGGGTTCCTCTCCCCTCGCTTTCTTCTGAGCCGGCACCCCGCTGGTCGAACCTAGCTCAGATGGTCGTCCGATCTTGCCTGCTGCACCGAGGGTGGACTCTAGCCTCACGTACTTCTACATATGAGAGAGGAGGTCGGAGAGACTTACAAGCGGTTTCTTTGCGATGGAGGCTACGAATGGTGTGTTGGTGTAGACCCTCGTCAGGCTGTTGACCGCCGTTCTCAGGTCGAGGTCTACCACCTTCATGACCTCTACCTGGAATCTCTTGGTGTAGTCACGAAAGAGTTCGGCCTCCTTCTGTGTGACCAGCCATAGATCGTCGATGCATAAAGAGTGTTGCACTGTGTTGTAGAAGTGGTCTAGGAAACGATGTGCCAGGTTGGGGAAGCTTGTCACTGAGCACGCCGGTAGCACCTTGACCATTGCAACATTGCGTCATTGAGGTTAGACATTAATGCACGTCATTTTAGTGCATTCAAGATATTCACCATCTCGACCTGCCCCTGGAAGTTGTCGAGGTGGTGCACAGGATTGGTCGTCCTGTTGTACCGCCGGAACTTGGGGAGCTGCAACTTCATAGGGACAGGTGCCTAGGTGATTACTATTGGTTTTCTATTTTGAATTCAAGCATTTCTCCTTGTTTGGTTATGTGTGTGTGTGTTAAGTTTTGTCCCATATTGGATATCTAAGAAAGTTGGAAGGCCTTAAATTTGAGGTGCCTTTTTACATGCTTAGATATGTTAAGGGGATTTACACGCACGTGCGGGCCAAGCCCAAACCAGGTGGTTCCGGGGGGCCTGAGCCGGAAACCATTTAAGCGGGTGTGACGCTCGCGATTATCGCGCGCAAGGGGGGTGCAAATCCCCAGCCTGGGGGCCTCGCGCTGGCGGGCCCGGTTTTGTTTGCACCTACAGACGCCGCGAGTGGTTGTCGGATCTTGGGAGAATTTTTCAGCGAGCCTCTGCATTGTAGATGATATTTTTCTTTTTGGAACTAACCTTTCTATTATAAATGAGACAAAGGCTCTCTTGAGTGGTAAGTTTGATATGAAGGATATGGGTTGCGCTGACTTGATTTTGGGGCTGAAGTTGACTCACTCAACTGATGGAATAGCAATTTCTCAGGCACACTATGTTGAGAAAGTGCTAGAGAAATATGGCTATAGCCAAGTTAAATCTGTTGTCACACCATATGATCTTTCAAAGACTCTCCACAAGAATAAGAGTGGCGTGGCTATGTCTCAATTGCGGTATTCACAAATAATTGGCAGTTTAATGTATTTAGCTAATTATTCTAGACCTGATATTTCTTTTGCAGTAACAAAATTAAGCAGGTTTACCAGTTGTCCGGACAGAACCCATTGGGATGCATTAGATAGAGTACTCAAATAGCTGAAAGGGACTATATCCTTGGGCTTGTGCTATGGGAGGTTTCCTACAGTCCTAGAGGGATATAGTGATGCTAGTTGGATTGCTGACACTGCTGAGTGTAAAGGCGTTACTGGTTATGTTTTTACACTTAGAGGCGGTGTAGTTGCTTGGAGGTCTGTTAAACAGACGATTATATTCCGTTCTACATCTGAGGCAGAATTGTGTGCTTTGGATACCACAGTAATTGAAGCTGATTGG
This sequence comes from Colocasia esculenta, assembly GCA_014218235.1. Lineage (NCBI taxonomy): Eukaryota > Viridiplantae > Streptophyta > Magnoliopsida > Alismatales > Araceae > Colocasia > Colocasia esculenta. The sequence continues at coordinate 26,196,331 of CM024760.1, read as the reverse complement.
CTAAAGGGTCTTCTTATTGAAATTCCCTTGATTGTGAAGCCAATTCCTCCTATTTCAGTGAACTGTGATAATCAAACAACAATAGCTCAGATTAGAAGCTTTAAATAAAACCAGAAATAGAAGAGACATGTTCGAATAAGATTAAAGTCTGTTTGTGAGCTAGTGTCTCAAGGAGTGGTGTCCTTGGATTTTGTAAGTTCAAAGGACAATGTTGCTGATCCACTCACTAAAGGACTTGATTCTGAGAAAATCAAGAGATCTAGTAAGGGAATGGAACTGAGGCCTATTCTGGTTTCATCTATAGCAGCAACTCAACCTATCTGATTGGAGATCCCAAGAAGTAGGTTCAATGTGGTTAAAACAAGCTATAAGGGTGAACCATAAGCATAAATTGATTGAGATGTAATCTCATAGTTTCTTCCTTGGATAGATGCTTGACTGCTTGTAAGGATGAGCTTAGGGATCTTAATGAGTTCAAGGTCTTAATGACAGGATGCTTGCAGTACATCCTTGGAGAACTCACCTATGTAAGTGTAACTGTGTGGCCGTAGTGTGGGGGGTTTAGGCAACTCTCCTTATCACTTATGAAGCAAGATTCGGTGGCATGGCCGTAATGCACCAACCCAGAAGGATTCAACCATCACCTGTGATGAGTTGTTGCCAATTGATTTTCACATATAAAAGGTTTAAGTTCAAGACTTAGTTCACTTTAAACCTGTGTGAATATGATTGGTATACTTAGGTGAAGATTCAAACTAGAAGGTATCTCCACTGAAAGCTCGTTACAACAAGCCTCAGAACATGTTTTGTTTCGCCCAAAATGATTTGAATTTGTAGGGGATTGTTGGTTTTCTGTTTTGAATTCAAGCATTTCTCCTTGTTTAGTTGTGTGTGTGTGTTAAGTTTTGTCCCATATTGGATATCTAAGAAAGTTGGAAGGCCTTAAATATGAGGTGTCTTTTTATATGCTTACATATGTTAAGGGGATTTACATGCACGCGCGGGCTGAGCCCAAACCAGGTGGTTCCGGGGGGGCCTAAGCCGGAAACCATTTAAGCGGGCGCGACGCACGCGATTATCGCGCGCAGGCGGGGGTGCAAATCCCCAGCCCGAGGGCCCGGTTTGGTTTTGCCACTTTCTTTTTTAATTTTCCTAGGATCCCCTTCTGATTTTGCAGGACCAGTTTTGTGAGGAGGTGTTGTCTCCTCGTGTTCTGCATTTTTGGAAAAGAGTGTGCTGTTCCTTCGTCTCGCTCTGCTCTGTTGCATGTCTTGTGGCTATTTCTGAGGCTATCTGAGGTTGAGTTTGTGGGCGACGTCCGTGTTGGAGTGCACCTATGGACGTCGCGAGTGGTTGTCTGATCTTGGGAGAATTTTGCCAGCGAGCCTCTGGACCGTAGGGTGGCAATATATTCCTGAAAGACAATCGGCACGCCATCACTTCAACCAGATAAACTTTTTTTGATCTCTGTGAACACATCATCTATCTATTTCATACATCACTGTTACGGTTTTCTTACAATTTCCTCGACGAATGGCGAGGTGGATAGGAGTGTTGCCACGGAGGGGATGCGAGAACCACGCTGCAGAGCCTCGATCTTTCGGTTCATCTCCTGGAGGTCACTCCTCCATCGAGGCTCCATCGCCAGCTGACCCGTTGTAGACACGCGATTTTGACTCCACTGCGAGCAAATTTCATGTTGCGCCATAACGCCACAAATGGCCCTCTTTTTACCTTGCAAGAGTAGTTTTCCATCATTTTTGGATCACCCAATCCTTCCCCGGTGCTTCCCCTTTATTTCCAAGGCCCGCTGGACAGTGTGGACAAATTTTATTAATCGCGTCAACCTATGTGGACGTGGAATCTAAAACGCGTCGGGTTGTGTGGGCGTGACTCTACATCAATTTTGAGGCTTATATCAGTTCCCTTTAACGCGTCGGGACCCGACGCGATTCAATCGATTGGTCTTAAACGCGGCGGTCTGGTACGACGCGATCATGAGTTTCCATATTATTCAAGAATTTCCTTATTTCATTTACGGAAATGCCTCTAACCATTTTCTAAAATGCGGCGGCTCGGTACGACACCATTCACTTTCCATATTTATTAATGGCAAGTTTCCTAAAAGAAAATACGGAAATTCCTTGACGCGTCGTGTCGTACCGACGCGATTCAGAGTCGTACAATTAATTAACGTGTCCACGATGTCCGCCGTGATTCAAACCTAAACCTATGCCATAACCCTACGACGCCACATTTAAGAGCTCCCACGTCTCGAATCATGACAAATAGAATCGCGTCCACTTAAGTCGCCGCATTTCAAACCTCTCGTCAAATCAAGATCGATTTTGTCAGAAGATCGATTCTGTTAGAAAACGCGGCGGTCATACCCGAAGCGATTCTTGAAATAGCTATAGGCTATGACTGTCAAATCAAGCAGATCTTTTAAAATAGCGGCGCTTTAGTCGGACGTGATTCATCATATAGGCGTCCACTGTCTCCGACGCGATTCAATGAATTTTTCCTATAAGATGAACCCCCGTGGCTAGCCCTTTAAAAAAAAAATCACCATATCCCGGTGAATCCCTGGCGGACCGGCGCCTCAACTCCGAGCCAAGGAGGTCTTCCACGTCCATCCATTCAACCCTTCCTTGGTGTTTGGAGCCGTCGTCTTCCTCACGTGCATCGAAGCGGGACGCGGGAAGCTTCTTCTTCCCCTTATTCCACTCCGTCCATCCAATCAGCAGCGGCTATTGCGCCATCCAGTGTTTGGGGAAGCACCCCCTCTTCCTCCCTCTATTTGTTTATATCTCCCTCCAAGCCCCAAGTGGCTATTCTCCCTTTTTTAAACACACACATGCATGCATAAAACACACACCTACATTTTTAGGGGTTTAAAAGCCACCACACGATGAGTCACTCCCCATGTTCTTCACATTATTTCACTTATTTGGGATTTGCATACTACACGCATTATTTGGCTAATCTCCCCTTTCTCTTTTTCTTTTCTTGCAAGGGTAATCAACAACGGACAAGCGCCTTCTACCACGGCCGGCCGTGCTCGTAGAAGAAGAGGAACCCACTTCACCGCGTAATCTCCATCCGCTCCAAAAGGTACGTATGTGATCAACTTTCATTTGCACCCACGTGTTGCACCTCCTTCGACACCAACGTGTGTTTGGCGATCACGGTTCTCTTTTTCCTTATAGGAGTTGTGCTCCACCCCCTATTTTCTTTATTTTTCTTTGTGGATGCTTGGAGTTCTCTCCCAACGAACGAAAAGCATCATCAACAAATTGGCGATCACGGTGGGACATCTTTCCACATTTTCCTTTTGATTACCCACTCCACCGTGCCCCACGTGGCACTCTCCTTTGGCACCATCGCGTGCCCCTCCTTCTTTTCCTCCTTTTCTCCCCCTTTGTGGTTAGCCATTTTTGTGGATTTCAAAGAAAAAAAATTTGAGGAAAAATAACCATAAAATGATGTTGAGTTGATCCATGCTTTTTGAGATTGTGTATGCCATGATCTTCACGCTTATACCCTGCAACATGCTCATGTGTGTTTGATTTCTTTGTATACATATCTCCTGTTCTCCTACTTTATTTGCTGTTTTCGGGTTGCCTTTGAAATCGTGTTCGATACAGTGGACGCGGTTCAGTGTCTGAGAACGCGTCCAGTTAACCGGACGCGTTTCACTTTTGTCGCGGCAGCTTAGGCCGATGCATTTCTGTCTGCATTGTCTGACCACAGGGACTGGACGCAGCTTTGGCAGCCTTCTGGAGTTTTCATAACCGTGTCCATGCGACTGGACGCGATTCAGATCAAGTCGCGGCCACTGTACCGGATGCGATTCTATCTGTTGACAGAATGCATCTCTTTTCCATTTCTGTGCTATAATTGTTGCATACAGGGCATTCTGCATCGGTCTGGGGACCTCCTTCCCTCACATCCTAGGCTCCACACACCCTTCCGGTGAAGGCAAGCTCTCCATTGGGCATTTTGTCCCTTTGGACTAGCGAACCTTCTCCCGAATCCTCCGTAAGTCTCCGTACCCCATGGATTCCCTCACGGCGGACCGAGCTGGTTGTACCCACTGTTGACCCGGGTTTAGTCATCTCATTGCGTGGTGAGGGTGAGTTCTAGTTGTACCCCGAAGTGTCCATCTTCTACCCTACTAGGATCTCACCTGGAGAAACACAATACTCTTCAATCCAATTAATTAATTGTGAAACTCCAAAAATCAACGTAAGCATCACAACTTGTTTGAACCACATTGATTGATTTATATCTTTGTTCAACCTTGTTTGATTACTTGCTTGATTAAAAATGGACCAATACCATCATGTTAACTTCGATCATGTGGACTATGAGGATAATGTTAGATCTCCATCTTTCCAATCTCATGTCCGTCCATCTCACCACCGTGAGGGACAACCTTCCACTTCATATGGTCATCTGCGCACACCGCGCACTAACCAATTTGATGTCCCTTCACACATCACCCCATTAAAATCCGGCGAGAGCCTTCCCCCCACCAAGATTCTAATGTACAAACTGTCCTAAATGCACTTGATCAGCTCACCCCTCAACAGCTCAACTTAATTCAATCATGGTTGAGGGTGTGACTCCTCCTTCCCCTAGGCACCCGCCTTTGTACATTCTGGCAACTTCGCCACATCCCCCTGTACATCCTTCATCACCTCGACCCTCTGGTCAATTGCACTCCCGTGCTCTGGTCCGAATGGACCAACCCTTGGGAACACCCACTAATTAACGGCCACCCCTATGTACTCCCTCACTTGCCTAGCGGCAGTCCACTCCACTACAAAATGTTATTCTCCACAAATTGAACAATCTGGAGAAACAAATCAACAAACTTTCGAATTCCACGGGTGACCCCGTTGCCGCCATGCCGGCTCTCCCTCAAATTTATATTCATCCTTCGGAGATGCCGTCGTACCAATTATACAATGGCACAGGAAATCCCTACATTCATGTTAAAGAATTTCTCTATGAGTCCTCACATTGGCAATGTGACCCTACAACCTTGACATATCTCTTTAGAAGGTCTCTCGATGGCCCTGCACTTGAATGGTTCTACTCTTTAGAGCCAAGCGAGGTAGGGGACTTCCGCATCCTTCATAAGAAATTTTTCAGAGGTATAAAGACCGCGTCATCCCATATTTCTCTATCACGGATCTAGCATCCGAGAAGATGAGGGATAACGAGGAATTTATCCATTTTGCTGACCGTTGGAGGTCAATGGCCACTCGCCTGCAACATGTGCTCTCGGAGTCAGAGCAAGTTAAAATCATCATGTCAAACTCTACTCCGAGGTTCAAGCACATCCTGGCCATGAATAAACTTGATACAATGGAAGAGCGCTACAATGAGGACGTTACATCCAGACACATCTGATGGACTCCCCAATCGTGGAGTTATTCAATCAAGCTGATCCGAGGTAGAATGGGTCAGTGGGCACCATCCACCATCCACCTCGCTACCATACAATGCCCACCTCATATACACCTCCACAAACTCCCATTTACCATGACATGCCTCCACCTAGGCGTCCACTGATCCGCCCTCCTCAGGCTCAACCACCTCCAACTGGGCCATACAATGCCCCCATACATGAAGAAGCTCCTGTGCCCTACGTTGCACCTACTCCGGCTCCCATGACGGCTCCTATACCTCTACCACAACAACCACTGCCCCCACAACAGCCTTTAACATCACAGCCCGTTGCTCGGGCCGAAGTTGCCAACAACCACCCATCCATGAAACCACCTGGTGTTATGACGATGAACCATCCGAGGTCATGTTTGTATGCCATTTACCTACCCCTCCTACATTGCCATCCATTATCACCAAACCTTCCACTATTAAACTTCCACCAATCATTACACCAACCATTAAACCAATCATTACACCTCCCATTGCGCCAACACCACTGGCAACTCAACCTGAGCAAAACCTCCCTATCATACCTATTACACCTCCACCGGCCATATAGCCTTCCACCACCCCCACATCCACCCCCATCCAACAGAGCGGGTGCAAGTTTTTGAGGAGTGATCGGCCACGTCAGCAAAAGAAGGAGTCCCCGGGACCAGACATACTTTTCAAATTGTAAGAACACATTCCTCGCATGCCGGTCATTGTTTCCATACCGGGCACATTCACTGAGCGGGAGTCCTTCCCTCCAATCATGGCCGTCAAGAGGCCTTCTAATCATATGACAATCATCAATGTTTCCAACAAATCACATTTCAAAATACTCAATAGGGAATTTCTCCCTCTAAGATCTCATGACCCCTCACACCTTTGTTGTGAACCTTCCCACTATAGTGAAGGGGTCAACTATTCAGATTGTGCTCACCCACTCAAAGGCCAAATCTTTGGCACACTCTATTACTCAAGGGCACGTGCCCCTTTCCATAACCAACGCTATACAATCTTTGGGCACGATCCCCTCATTGTTGCTTCCAACTCAACTAGTGGAACTCCCCACCATCTCATTCAACTATATTCCAAGGGAGTTGCCACTATTGCATGAAACTCCAACAGAAGTCAACAATCCTCTAATTGATGAGAGCTGTTCAAATCAAGTGAGAAGAGCAAGACCATCTGCCCGCTGGGCACACTACGTGAGGAAGTACCTGAGGGTTAGAATGCCAATTCCCAAGCGGAAGCAGAAACGCTGGGCAAGGCAAAAGACCAGGGGGCCTCCCCCTTCTTTTGCATTTAAATCCTCTTTTGTGCTGCTTAGCACCTTTCCGTGGGTTCTCCACATTCCCTCCCCACGGGAGGCCTTTTATTTCCATCTTGTTTATGATCCATTCTCATGTACTGGGCATCGCTCCCATTTATGTAACCCTTGTTTTCCGCCTCGTGCCCCTCGTGGCACACCGTTATGTTTCCGCCACTCTCTCCTTCATGCCCCACATGGCACACTCCATTGTTTTCACCCTCCTCGTCATGCCCCATGTGGCACATCTCCACCCAGTGCCCCACGCAGCACATCTCCACCCAGTGCCCCATGTGGCACGTCTCCCTGTAGCGCCCCACATAGCACATCTCTCCTCTTGGCCCCTGCGGCCCTCTGTTCTTTTCCTTTCCTCCGGCCTATTTGGATTCTTTTTCTTTTTTCTGGGCATCGTGCCCCACTTCTCCTACTCCCTTCGGTCCCACCGGAGTCCCGACATTCTTTCTGCCATTCTCCCCTTGCCAATTTTAATCAGGTCATCCGACCTTTCTCTCACTGTTTTCGGGTTTTAGTCCCCATGTATCTTTCTAATTTTCAAGTAATTTTGTACATTCTTCAAAGCCTCTGAGTCTCGCCCAGCGCAGGGCACTCGTCCCCCCCTTTACCCTCCAAAGTCTTATTAGATTTTATTATATCTTATTAGTGTAAAAAAAATGATGAATATTCAATATTGTCATGCTACCGCAGCATTTTTGTTTATGAGAGCTCCCCGCTCGAAGTCCAAAAATTCCCTCACGAGTCATTAATGTTCGCTCTTAGCGTGGGCATTTTACACACACTTCACGGCACCCTAAGCCGACTACTTTGGTAGACACCATCATTGTCACAGCCATGCCTGAAAGGCACAAATGTCTGTTTCTCTTCTGACTCGGCCAAAAGTATGGGTAATAGAGGTAGTATGAGCAAGGCAACCAACCTGAAGCACTCCCTGATGAGAGGATGTCTCACAAAAAGGGCAATCAAATGACCAATAAAACATCAAAGTCAAATGCATGTCAAGAGTGGCAAAGTCCCCGCAGAGATCCAAATGGACCTGGTCGTATGCATGCCAAGCAAATAAATCAATCAATCACTATAACATGGCATGGCAAAGAGTGGCAAAGTCCTCGCGGAGATCCAAATGGACCCGGTCGTACACATGTCCCTATAAATGAATGGTCAATCAAAATAAAAAAGGCCCAATAATCAAGTGAGACTGAATCTTCTGATGGTTGTGCCAAGGAATGAAGTCAAACCCAACTCTTCAACACTCATATTAGGCTTACCTCTAAATCCTCCTTCCTTCTCCCTACCAGACTTAGTCGCCTCTTCAGGCGTGGCTTTGACAATGGCATTGTTTAACCACGAGCAATCAGCCCTTGGGCACCACCACAAATGCACGCCCTACTTTAGGCATTCTTTAATGAAACGAGAGGTAACCAAGACCCCTCGCCAGCCAGCTTTCATAACTCTAATGCTGCCACAACACAGCAATGTTCCACAAAAAAAAAAATCCCACAAAAATCAAATATTCCCAAAAATCCCATAAAAATTCGAATATCTTCAAAAATCCCATAAAAATTCAAATATTTTCAATATCCAAAAAAATCATGATGGTATTGCACATGGCACGCACGTTGCACCCTCTCATTGCGTCAGATCCATTCCAATTCTTTCTCATCAGAGGTTCTTCTATCTTGAACTCCAATTTCTTTGGCCAAAGACCACTTATCCTCATAGTTTAAACACCAAACAATTGAGTGAGCTATGTCTGTTTACTGAATGCTTTATCCATGCTCCATTGCTATAAATGATGTTATTCCATGATGCCTGTTATCCCTTGGCTAATGATTTTGAGTGCAGGTTCGAGTTACCTCATCTGGCGCTACATCAGGCTGCTGCTGCCTTCACCGTCCGTTATATGCATTTTACCATATGTTATACTCTTTAGAGCATATCAAGGACCTTGTGGCTCTGAGGAATCTGGGATTTGAGTTCCCCTTTATCAAAAACGATGATCATCCCAGAGGATCCTTAGCCGCATGGATAGGCCGTTACGCTTGGCACGTGAGGATGACGGATCCATGTTTGAAAAATCTGGTCTCCTGACTCAACGCCATCGTGACAATAATATCCTTGATTATTTTTTACTCCTTTTTTATCCTTATTTTCCCTTTAGCCCAGCATACATGCATATTGAAATCACTGTGGAAAACCACTCTTTCAATGCAACCTGAGAGTCATTCTCGCTTCAACTCCAAGTCAATTTGAAATATTCCAATCCGGGTCAAGTACCCAACTCCCTTTGTTGTTGCCCCCGGGCTGATCTCCTTAAGAACCTTTGTTTGGATTTATCCCTCTACATTCGTCTTTACTCCCATAGATCCACCTTGGCAGTGGCAGACGCCCCTAATGGTGCAACCTAACGGATTGTGTCCTTAGGTACTTCCCCTTCGCTGGAAGTTGATCTCTCCTTCGTGCCCCACGTGGCACCTTTCCTTCGTGTACCACGTACACACCTCCCTTTGTGCCCTTCATGCACCCTTCCTCTTTCCAATCCAAACATTTGTTTCTTTCTGTCTTCTTTCTGATGGTGACTTCCTTGGGTATTGGTGAAAGACTCTCATCAGGTGTTGGTCACCAATTATTCTGCGTGTCTATTTTTCACCGTGGCGTCTACTTATCAGTTCGCTCCCACTTCATTTCACTACACTACGCTTCATTCTTTTTATTCCATTACACTCCACTTCGTGTCCCTTCGCTTCGCTCCCCTACAAAGCAGACGCCAAGGCGTGGCAGCTGTAGACACACGATTTTGACTCCACCGCGGGCATATTTCATGTTGCGCCATAATGCCACAAATGGCCCTCTTTTTGCCTTGCAAGAGTAGTTTTCCATCATTTTCGGATCACCCAATCCTTCCCCGGTGCTTCCCCTTTATTTCCAAGGCCCGCCGGACAGTGTGGACAAATTTTATTAATCGCGTCGGCCTATGTGGATGCGGAATCTGAAACGCGTCAGGTTGTGTGGACGCGACTCTGCATCGATTCTGAGGCTTATATCGACGCGATTCAATCGATTGGTCTTAAACACGGCGGTCTGGTACGATGCAATCATGAGTTTCCATATTATTCAAGAATTTCCTTATTTCACTTACAGAAATGCCTCTTGCCATTTTTAGAAACGCGGTGGCTCGGTAGGACGTGATTCACTTTCCATATTTATTAATGGCAAGTTTCCTAAAAGAAAATACGGAAATTCAGAAATTCCTTGATGCGTCGTGTCATACCAACGCAATTCAGAGTCGTACAATTAATTAACGCGTCCGCGATGTCCGCCGCGATTCAACCTAACCCTATGCCATAACCCTACTGTGGATACCATTTCTGGTCCACAAAGAAGGGGGGGGGGATGAATAGTGTTTATGTGTGTGTGATGTGGCGTGTGTGTGTGTAATATGGAGTGGAAGGCGGAAAAGACAATAAACTAAAAAGATCGTGATCACCAGGCACGCGAGGGTGCCGAATGGAGAATGCACGACGAAGGACGAAAGGGTGTGGATGGAGGAGTGATCGCGGACGTACCTTTTTGGCGGGGAGATTGCGCAGAGAAGATGTGGGTTCTCTCTTCCTCTATGAGCACGGTCGGCCGTGGTAGAGGGTATTTCCTCGTTGGTTACCCTTTTTGGAAGGCAGAGATTGTGCGGGGACGATGTGGGTCCTTTCTTCCTCTACGAACATAGCCGGCAGCAGTAGAGGGCGTTTTCTCGTTGGTTACCCTGACAAAAAGACAAAGAAAAGTAAAGAAAGGGGATTAGCCACGTGTAGTATCAAATCCTAAAAATAAAGAATGAATGAAATAAAAGACATGGAAGTGTACTTACCGGTTGGTGGCTTTTAAACCCCTAAAGAATGTGGGTGTGTGTAAAATGCATGCATGTGTGTGTTTAAAAGAAGTAAAAGGGGCACGTGGGGCCCGGAGGAGGTGAAAATAAGAGGAAAAGAGAAAGGGGAGGGGGTACTTCCCCTAATGGGCAGCGTGGAGGCGTGGTAGCCGGTGCCGGGATGAATGGAGGAAGGCGAGGAAGGAGCTCCCGCCACCGTGGATGAGGAAGACGTCGTCCACCTCGCTCCAGGGTACGTGGGCGATGGGGAGGACTCCGGCTCCGAGGGAGGAAGGCGCGAAAATGGAGATGCTTCTCCTCGGGTCGGTGGCGAGACAGAAATCCAGCAGGGCTTTGCCGCTCTCGTTGGGATCCCCTTGAAACAATACCCTCGGGGGTCTATTTATAGGCAACAGATTCTTGAATCGCGTCCAAACAGGAAGCCGCAATTATGAATTGAATCGCGTCCGGGCGGCAGGCCGCGATTAAGAAAGTCAAACCGATGTGACGGGCGCATGATGGCCGTAGCCTAAGCTACGCTTCTGAATCGCGTCTGGCTAGGCCGCCGCGACTTAAATCGCGTCCGTCTGGTCCGCCGCAATTCAGACTTGCATGGTTTTAAGGCAATCGGCTCATAAATGCTCGGATTTGACCTTCTGAATCGCATCCACTGACACGGACGCGATTACAAGATTTTCTCATGATTGCACGATGTGTCACCCTTAGGTGCGACGACTTCATAGGCGTAGCCTTTTTTACTTTGAATCACGTTCGAGAGGTGGACGCAATTCTATTAAGACACGTGCTCATAAACGTGTCTGCCGAAGCCGTCGCAACAAAGATCCTGAATCGCGTCCACATCCCCGGACGCCTTTTGAATGCGCCAGAAAAGCTGCCACTGAAGCAAACGCAAATCAATGAAGTTGCCCATGGGCCATTTGAACCAAATTTAGCTTCCAGGGGCGCTGCCCCCGGAGACCCCACTGTCGGAGACCCTCCGCGACCGAACCACCTAGGGAAGCACCGAGAAAGAATGGGTGAGATCCAAAAATATTAAGAAACTACTCTTGCAAGGCAAAAAGAGGGTCATTTGTGGCATTATGGCGCAATATGAAATTTGCCCGCGGTGGAGCCAAATTCGCATGTCTACACCTACGACGTCACATTTAAGAGCTCCCACATCTCGAATCATGACAAATAGAATCGTGTCCACTTAAGTCGTCGCATTTCAAACTGCCGTCAAATCAAGATCGATTTTGTCAGAAGATCGATTCTGTTAGAAAACGCGACGGTCATACCCGACGCGATTCTTGAAATAGCTATAGGCTATGACTGTCAAATCAACGGATCTTTTAAAATAGCGGCACTTTAGTCAGACGTGATTCATCATATAGGCGTCCACTGTCTCCGACGCGATTCAATGAATTTTTCCTATAAGATGAACCCCCGAGGCCAGCCCTTTAAGAAAACAATCCCCATATCCCGGTGAAGCCCTGCCGGACTGGCCCCTCAACTCCGAGCCAAGGAGGTCTTCCACATCCATCCATTCAACCCTTCCTTGGTGTTTGGAGCCGTCGTCTTCCTCACGTGCATCAGAGCGGGACGCGGGAAGCTTTTTCTTCCCCTTCTTCCACTCCGTCCATCCAATCAACAGCGGCTATTTCGCCATCTAGTGTTTGGGGAAGCACCCTCTCTTCCTCCCTCTATTTGTTTATATCTCCCTCCAAGACCCACGTGGCTATTCTCCCTTTTTTAAACACACACACATGCATGCATAACACACACACCTACATTTTTAGGGGTTTAAAAGCCACCACACGGTAAGTCACTCCCCATGTTCTTCACATTATTTCACTTATTTGGGATTTGCATACTACACACATTATTTGGCTAATCTCCCCTTTCTCTTTGTCTTTTCTTGCAAGGGTAATCAACAACGGAAAAGCGCCTTCTACCACGGTCGGCCATGCTCGTAGAAGAATAGGAACCCACTTCACCGCGTAATCTCCCTCCGCTCCAAAAGGTACGTACGTGATCATTTTCATTTGCACCCACGTGTTGCACCTCCTTCGACACCAACGTGTGTCTGGCGATCACGGTTCTCTTTTTCCTTATAGGAGTTTTGCTCCACCCCCTATTTTCTTTATTTTTCTTTGTGGATGCTTGGAGTTCTCTCCCAACAAACGAAAAGCATCATCTACACCCATCAGGGTAGGGGTCGACTCGGCCGAGAAGTGATCGGCCTCTGTTGTCCTGGGTATGCCGTGTTTTGTTGCCGTTGGCATCGTCGGGACCTGTGGTGGGGGCAGCATCGAGAGCACGCCGCGGTTTGGACGTCGCCATGGCTGACCGATAGCACCGGATGATGAGCGCGGATCTCAACAGGTCCGACGTCATCGGGGATGACTACTATAGGGGCTATCGGACGACTCGCGGACTCCCCTTGAGCTGCTGTCGTTTGTTGGTTCTGCTCTATCCGAGCCAACATCTCATGTTGGCCTGCTATCATCTGCTCGACCCCATCGAGGTTGGAGGAGGTGGTCGAGTTCTGCTCACCTGTACCGGACCCACCTCCGACGACCTACTCAACATGGTCGGCGGGGATGATCTCATCACCGGACGACCGAGCCACCATCTTTCCCTTGGGTGCCATAGATACTTTTCGTATGTTTTCCACAAACGGTGCCAAAATGTTACTGTTGGAGTTACGGGGTCGGCTCAAGTCGAGAAGACCCAGGGAAAGTGGCGCGGCGGCAGTCGATGTTGCCGAGATTCCGACCTGCAAGACCACCAAGCTTCCTCGGTGGGTAGACACTCCTTCGATCAAGTCAGCTCGGGAGCTAGGAGTCAAGAGTTTAGGGTTTGAGAGATTGCATACCTTGGGACGAAGGAGGTTCGCCCATTTTATAGAGGTTACTTGGAAGATGTTTCGCGGGGTGATCCAGGAAATCCTGCTAAAGGCGTGCCCTTGATTGCAACGGATCTGGTTAAAAGACGGCAGGCCAGCTGGTTTGACCCCGGCTACAAACGGCATGCTAGCTCGCGTTGACCGTGCTCCCACAGAGCATGATCTTCAGATCTTTCCCCTTGTGACTAGTTCCCCCAACTGTCGTATGGGTCATCCTTTTTAGAAGTCTTTACGAATATGCTAACGGTTCAGTGGAGGTCGGCGTAGGGACTTCTTTATTTGGAATTGAGGATGAGCAGTTTGGGTTAACGTGTGACGCCGCCCTCGCCTTCCCCGAACTGTGCTGGACCCAGTGCGACTTGCTCGTCGGCCATGAGTTAGCTCGGCGGACGAGGTGTGACTGAGCCGAACATCCGAAGAGCTATCGGTATCACAACCTTTTGAAGTTTTTCGCGGTTGTCGCAAGTAAAATTAGAATCTATCTATCCAGCGGTAGTCTTGTCTCCCATGATTCGGTGTTTCTAAAGTGCACACGCAAGATTCTTCTTATGCCAGGTCAACCTTTGAAACCACAGAACTTGGATTTCAAGGCTATTTGTTCTTTGACTTTGTTTTAAAAAAAGAGTAATCCTGCCTTGGGGGAGGCAAACCTGCAGCATGCCTAAAAGACGACGCAATTAATGGTGGTTTCTTGCCCATGGGTTTGTGAAAACACTTTAATTTCCATCGCAACAGCTTAGATGAGTGCAAGACGGCCAGCTTCTGGTCATCGTGGATCAAATTCCATGATGACCCTCATCCGATTCTGGTACAATCAATTGATGTTGTGAAAATTATGTAGGTCAACTTGGCTAAAATTAGTGTGGATAAATGAACTAGAGTTTGGAATTGCTCTATTAATTGACGTTGGAGATCTTCCAATCCCTTCTAATTAGATTATGACGTCGTTGTCCTTCCTGTGTACGTATGCAGATGCATCTCCCGCCATTATTGACCAAACCTGAAGTTGGCCTCTCTAGTTTTCGACATCCTAGTTACTTCCAAATTATGAACACATTTTTTTTAGTAACGAGAAATCCAATGTAATGATTTAGGGCTCAATATTGCTCAACACTACAAGATCAAAAATCAAGTCTTGTCATAGCCGTAATATTTTACATATATTGTATTTTTTCTACTAATACATGATAAATTTCGAATGAGGAGTAATTTATGAGAGTTATTAGTTAGTTATTTCTTTTTGAATGAACAGTTCAATAAACAGTGCACTTTAGTAATGGAAAATTTAATGGGTACTCCTCTTTTACATATTCTGGAAGAAATTTCACCTACCTTCTTGGGAGGAGAACTTTATGTTTGCTTCTTAATTTCTAGATAGACACTGTTGATAAAGCACATGCGGCCTACATGTGGCCCGCAGTAGCCCACGAATCTGCAGCACCCGATCCCCACCCAAACGACAGCCACCATCACAACACAACAACACGGTACCGTCGTATCTTCTCGACCTAGGTGCTACCTCGTATTCCTCGTTTTATTTCCCTCGTTTACTCTCGCTATCCACCACGACATGGCGCAGGTCGGTGGGTATCGGCCCATTGAAGACATCGACCATCCGTACGTCCAGGAGATAGGCAAGTTCGCGGTGGAGGAGCACCACTCGCTGCATGTTCTGTGGTTATTTCTGAGGTGGTCTGAGGTTGAGTTCGTGGGCGACGTCCGTGTTGGAGTGTACCTACGGACGCCGCGAGTGGTTGTCAGATCTTAGGAGAATTTTGTCAACGGGTCTCTATACCATAGGGCGGCAATATATTCTTGAAAGACAGTCGGCACGCCGGCGTTTCAACCAGATGAACTTTTTCTGATCTCTGTGAACGCATCATCTATCTATTTCATACATCTCTATTACGATTTTCTTACAATTTCCTCGACGAATGGCAACGTGGACAGCAGTGTTGCCACGGAGGGGACTCGAGAACCACGCTGCAGGGTCTCGATATTTCGGTTCATCTCCTGGAGGTCACTCCTCCATCGAGGGTCCATCGCCAGCTGACCTGTCAGGGCAGGGGTCGACTCGGCCGAGAAGTGATCGACCTCTGTTGTTCTGGGTATGTCTTGTTCAGTTGTTGTTGGCATCGTCAGGACCTGTGGTGTGGGCAGCATCGAGAGCACGGGTGCCGTGGTTTGGACGTTGGCATCGCTGACCAACAGCGCCGGATAATGAGCGTGGATCTCAGCAGGTCCGACATCGTTGGGGATGACTGCTATAGGGGCTGTCGGACGACTCGCGGCCTCCCCCTGAGCTGCTGCCGTTTGTTGGTTCTCCTCCATCCGAGCTAGCATCTCATGTTAGCATGCTATCATCTGCTCGACCCGATCGAGGTGGGAGGAGGTGGTCGAGTCCTGCTCACCTGTACCGGACCCACCTCCGATGACCTCCTCAACATGGTCGGCGGGGATGATCTTGTCACTGGACGACTGAGCCACCATCTTTCCCTTCGGTGCCATAGATGCTTTTCGTAAGTTTTCCACAGATGGCACCAAAATGTTTCTGCTAGAGTTACGGGGTTGGCTCAAGCCGAGAAGACCATGGGAAAGTGGTGCGGCGGCAGTCGATGATGCTGAGCTTCTGACCTGCAAGACCACCGAGCTTCCTCGGTGGGTAGACACTCCTACGACCACCTGGTTAGCTCTGCGTCGTTTGGTTTCTGGGCGCTCTGCCGGCGGCCTGCTGGTTGCCGGCGGGGTGTTCTTCTCCTTGGCGATGGATTTACCGGGCGGTGCTGAGGTGGGCAGTAGGTCTTTTGCTGCTGCTTTGGCGTCTTCCCTTCGCCCTTCCAAGATCGACTTGCCTCTCAAAGCGCCGGCCTTCACTGATGATGGGCAGCCTGTTGTGTTCTTCTCAAAGGATGAAATGCGCAAGTCTGAGCAACCCTTGAGGTTGGCTATTGTGGCTAAGTGTTCCTATGGTAGGCCATCTATCCCTGACATCAAGAGTTGTCTTTCCCAAAGGTTAGACCTAAAGGGTGATTGCATTGTTAGTACCTTGAACCCTCGCCACCTCCTGTTCCGGTTTTTTGTTGAAGAAGACTTCCTCAAAGTTCTTGTTCGGAAGAGTCTTTATCTTAAAGGTTATCTGTTCCGATTCTTTAGATGGTCTGTGGATTTTGATTTCGCTGCTGATCCAACGCTTATCCCCATCTGGGTGGGTTTTCCTAACCTCCCTGTCAATCTCTACAATGAAGACTACCTAAGATGCATCGCTGGTAATTTCGGTGAAATTCTCCGTATTCATGACTCCACCCTTGCCTGGACTCAAACGGCGGAAGCTCTTGTCTGTGTTGATGTGGATGTTGCTAAACCACTTCCTGATCGGATATGGATTGGTAATGGCGAAGGAGGTTTCTGGCAAAGGATCAATTTCCACAGGGTCCCCCCGATCTGCAACATCTGTCGAAGACTGGGCCATTCACAAGCTGATTGCAAGAAGAAGACGAAGGATGTACCACCGGCTGTGCCCCCAAATCATGTTGTGCATGCAAATCTTAAAGACAAGCCAAAACACGTCGACCAAGAATGGCGTGTCATTAAGCGTAAGGGTGTTGCTCATGCCCATGTAGCTGCTTTGAATCAGTCCTCAGTACCGGTTTCTAATGTTTTTGAGCGGCTTGCCGATGATGTTGGTGTAGTGGACGGTTCCACAGATACTCCCCATGTTCAAAATAATGATCCTTCCAGTTCCCAGATTAATGATCAGGTCGTGGTGCCCACTCCAGTTATTGTTAATGCTCCGTTGAATGATCTCCACGTGCATGGCACTGTTCACGCCCAAGTTTCTTCTGCTGAGATTGCGTCCGATGTTCCTGAGGTTTGTCCGGCGTCCTCGCCGACGGCACTGCCGGACGTCCAGTCGGCCAACCCACCTCCGAATGATCAAGACCTTCCAAGTTTGGAGTTGCAAGTTTTTCTCCCGCTTTCACCGGATCCGCCAATTTGCTCTCGTGGAACTGCCATTCCTGCCACTCAGTCTCAAGGTAACACTTCTAATCGTGAGGGTAATCAAATCGTGGGAGATTCCCTGCCGGATACTTCTAATGGCTACTTCCTCTCATCTACTTCTAAAATTGCTGCTTCTGAGAATGGCCTCATGTCCGAAAGGCAAGTTTCCAACTTTGGCATTATGCCGCCTGGGGTGGGTGTGCGTACGAGATCTAAGGTGAAGGCCGCGGTGGAGCACAGTGGTTACCGGTCCTCATGAATAACTCAGCATTATTCTGGAATATTAGGGGTCTATCAAATAAGACCTCCAGGAGAACTCTCAAACGACTAATCAAGTCTCATAAGGTGCATCTGGTGGCTATCTTCGAACCAAAAATCCCTTTAAGAAGAGCTGATGAATTATGTCGCTATCTTAATATGGCTGGCCATTCTGGGAACGATGGTGAAGATTCTAAGGTCTGGCTCCTTTGGTCCTCCTCCATCTCTCTCCATGTGACTGAGAGAACTGAACAGTTTATTACTGTTGAGATTGTTCAAGATGATAAACCAGTGTGTATGCTTACTGCGGTTTATGCTGCTTGTACTTTTGTCCTTCGTCGTGAGCTTTTCCAAGGCCTTCTAGATCATGTAAATTATTTGAACCTTCCTTGGATTGTTGGGGGCGATTTTAACTGTGTTGCTTGTAGTTCTGAGAAGAAGGGTGGTGCATTGGCCAACCCTACTGCTATGCTCGAATTCAATTCTTTCATGTCCTCTGCGGGTCTTATTGATGCTGGCTTTATTGGGCATCCTTTTACTTGCTCGAACAACAGAGTTGGACATGCTTCAGTTAAAGCTAGGTTGGATCGGGTTCTTGTCAATCCCCAGTGGAATTCTAATTTTCCAGGTTTATGTGTCAAACACCTCCCCAGGGGGCCTTCTGATCACACTCCTCTACTCCTTAATTTTCATCCTTACAAAACAAATGCCTCAAGGTTTATCTTTCAAAAGATGTGGACTACTCATGATTCCTTCTTACAGTGTGTCGGTGATGTTTGGACTGGCAGTCACATTGATCATCCTAATCCTTTTATTCGCCTTCAGTGCAAGTTGAAAGCTACTAAGATTAGGTTGAAGTCTTGGAACAAGGATGTCTTCGGGAACGTTGAGGACGGTGTCCGCTATGCTGAGGAACTGGTGGGTGTCAAGCAAACCTCCTTCGATGCAGATCCGACTATTGAAAACAGGGAAGGTTTGAATGAGGCGAATGCTAAGCTTAGGCGTGCTCTAATGTGCCAAGAAATCTTCTGGGCCCAGAAAGCCAGGGTGCAGTGGATTAATGATGGTGATAAAAATACATCCTTTTATCATGCGGTGGTTCAGGGTAATAGGGCTCGGAACTATATCCATCGCCTAAAAATTGATGGAGTCTGGTGTGATGATCAGCATAATCTTTCTGTCGAGGCGGGTAAATACTTTCACCATTTACTTTCCTCTGAGGAGCATAACATTGATGATACTTTGCTTCATCACATCCCTAATCTCGTTCATCAAGATCAATGTGATGTTCTTACTTCCGTTCCCAATGACAAAGAGGTGAAGGAGGCGGTTTGGGCTATGAATGGTGACGGTGCCCCGGGTCCAGATGGTTTCACTGGCCTCTTTTACGAGGAATGCTGGGATTTAATTTCTATTGATGTTATTGCTGCTGTCCAGAGTTTTTTCATGGGGTTCCCTCTGCCAAGGGGTGTGTCCTCGTCTCTTATTGCTATCATTCCGAAGATCCAGCACCCTTCTTCCTTTGGTGACTTCAGACCTATTAGTTTATGCAACTTTTGTTTCAAGATCATCTCCAAGGTCATTTGCACCCGTCTCACGAATTTGTTACCAGCTATCATCTCTGAGGAGCAAGGTGCCTTTGTTAAAGGTAGAAATATTGTTGATAATATTGCTCTTTCCAACCAGCTTATTCAGGATCTCAGAAGGAAGACTCGGGGTCATAATGTTATCCTAAAGCTTGATATGATGAAGGCCTACGACAGAGTTGAATGGGATTTCTTGTTTGCCGTCCTTCGGAAATTTGGGTTCTCCAATCGGTTTGTTTCTCTTATTGGTATGCTGGTTTCTAACTGTTGGTTTTCAGTTATTTTTAATGGCTCTCCTGTGGGGTATTTCAAGTCTTCCAGAGGCCTTCGGCAAGGCGATCCATTGGCTCCCGCCCTATTCATCATCATGGAGGAGGCTCTCAGTAGGGGTTTAAAGCATGTCCAAACATCTATGCTTCAGCCATATGCTGGCCCAAAAATGTGTCCGCTGGTTTCTCACTTGTTGTTCGCGGATGACACGCTTATCTTCTGTAATGGGCACACTAAAAATATCCAGAGGTTACTTGCTTTTTTACACAGGTATCAGACTTCTTCGGGCCAGAAAATAAATAATCACAAGAGCACGTTTCTAATTTCTCACAAGGCGCCATCGTCAGTGGCTCGGAAGCTTGCTCGTCTCACTGGGTTTCAGCATCAGGTGGGTGCCTTGCGATATCTTGGTGTCCCTATCAGAGCGGGTAGGGTCAAAGTGGCCGATTACAAATATTTGATGGATAAGGTTAATGCTAGAATATGCTCCTGGAAGTCTAAATTTCTTTCTCAAGCTGGGAGGGCTACCCTTATTAAATCAGTTCTCTCTTCCATTCCCATATACTTGACAGCTGCTGTCTATCTCCCTAAATCTGTGGTCAATTACATTGAAAAGTCTTGTGCTAATTTTTTCTGGAGTGGAATGGATGGCATCCATAGAAAGCATTGGGTTTCCTGGGATATTATCCATAGGCCCCTTTCTACAGGGGGCCTTGACATCAAGAGTCTTTGGCATGTTCAGTTAGCTTTGGCCACTAAACAACTTTGGAACATTTATCATGGTTCTTTGATGTGGGCTTCTTATGCTCGGATCAGGTTTCATATTCTGGAAGGTTCTCCTTTTCAGTAATCTGTGCCTCATGGTATGTCTAAGGCGGTTTTCAAGTGTGCTCACCAAACTGTTCTTTCTCACTCTAGATGGATTATTGGTGATGGAAGGGATGTTGATTTTCTGAAAGATACCTGGATTGGACAAGATCCGCTACAGGCTCGGTTGACGGGTCCTTACTCAGGTCCAAGTCTCACTGTTCGGGAGGTTATTAATAATCCACAACACCCGATTCGTGCTCTCATTGGGTGCCCTTCCATCCTTGATAATATTCAGTTAACAAATCACATGGACCGCTGCGTTTGGACTGGTTCTTCTACTGGTGAGTTTATTACTTCAACTGCTTACAGAAAGATTATTCCTGTTGGGGTGCCTAGGGAACACATGCTTAGATTATGGAATCGATCCTTCTACCAGCGTGCTTTTCTCTTCTGCTGGAGGGTCCTGTTCCGAGCCGTTCCTGTGGATTCACGTGTTTCGGATCAAGGAATTGCTCTCGCCTCTTGTTACTCATGTTGTCGTTCACCTCTTTCTGAGGATTTGAATCATTTGTTTATATCTAGTGAGTTGGCGACTAATCTTTCGAATTGGGCTGCTCCTATTCTGGATGTCTCTTTATCTTCAACTGACAACATTTCGGATCGTCTGTGGCATCTGTTGCGGTCTTGTAGCCCGTCCACCCCCCAAGGATTCATTTCTCTTCATGTCTCCATGTTGATTATTGGGAGATCTAGCGTGCTCGGTGTCTTAAGCGCTTCGAAGGAAAGTGGCGGTCCATCCAGTGCATTGTCCATAATATTCGGTTCATGGTCTCAACGTCCCTAGCTTCTGTCACTTTTAAGACTCAGATGCCTGCTAGCTGTGGTGTTCATTTTTCTTCACTTGGCTTCTCCCCTTTGGTTAAAAAGCGTACTTTCCAGCTTGTTAGGTGGATTCCTCCTGATACAGGATTTCTACTAAATGTTGACGGCGCAAGTAAGGGGAATCCTGGGAGTTGTGGTGGTGGAGGATGTATAAGAGATAGATCAGGAAATCTACATTTGGCTTTTGCTCACAACTATGGATTCGGTGGTAGCCTGGTCGCTGAGGTGAGAGCCTTGTGCGATGGAATCAGATTAGCAACGGAATTTGGCTTCACACTTTCTGCCATCCAGTGTGATTCGGCCTCTCTGGTTACCTCACTGAGTTCTGGTAAATCTCCGTCCTGGGTCTGTTTGCACTGGTGGCGGGAAGTCCATCAGTTTTGCCTTTCGTCCTCAGTCAAGGTGGTACATGTCTACAGAGAGACTAATCACGTTGCTGATGCTTTGGCCAACTTAGGGTGTAGTCTTCTCAGGAATGTTGTTTATTTCTCTTCCTCGTTGTTGCCCCGAGAGTGTAAAAGTCACCTTACTTTGGACCGGTCTGGGCTTCCTAGTCTTAGGCCAGTCTAACTGGGGTATGCCCCATCGCTATTGTATGATCTGCTTTTCTATATATATTTAGGCCCAGGTGGTTCGCACTGGTGGAGTGGGAACATTCTACTCCTTTGGAGTAGGGTGCACTCTCCTAGTTGCTGTCCCTGAGGACCATCTTGTTTAAAAAAAAAAAAAGTCAGCTCGGGAGCTAAGAGTCAAGAGTTTAGGGTTTGAGAGATTGTATATCTTGGGACGAAGGAGGTTCGCCCATTTTTATAGAGGTTACTTGGAAGAGGTTTCCACGGAGTGATCCAGGAAATCCTGCTAAAGGCGTGCCCTTGATTGCCACGAATCGGGTTAAAAGACGGCATGCTAGCTGGTTTGACCCCGGCTACAAACGGCATGCCAGTTCGCGCTGACCGTGCTCCCACAGAGCGTGATCTTCAGATCTTTCCCCTTGTGACTGGTTCCCCCTACTGTCGTATGGGTCACCCTTTTTAGAAAGTCTTTACGAATATGCTAACGGTTCAGTGGAGGTCGGCGTACGGACTTCTTTATTTGGATTTGAGGACGAGCAGTTTGGGTTAACGCGTGACGCCGCCCTTGCCTTCCCCGAACCGTGCTGGACCCAGTCCGACCTGCTCGTCGGCCTTGAGTTAGATCGGCGGATGAGGTGTGACTGAGCCGAACATCCGAAGAGCTATCAGTATCACAACCTTTTGAAGTCAAGCAAAATTAGAATCTATCTATCCAGCGGTAGTCTTATCTCCCAAGATTCGGTGTTTCTAAAGTGCACACGCAAGATTCTTCTTGTGCCAGGTCAACCTTTGAAACCACAGAACTTGGATTTCAAGGCTATTTGTTCTTTGACTTTGTTTTAAAAAAACAAGTAATCCTGCCTTGGCGGAGGCAAACCTGCAGCATGCCTAAAAGACGACGCAATTCATGGTGGTTTCTTGCCCATGGGTTTGTGAAAACACTTTAATTTCCATCGCAACAGCTTAGATGAGTGCAAAGACGGCCGCTTCTGGTCATCGTGGATCAAATTCCATGATGACCCTCATCCGATTCTGGTACTATCAATTGATGTTGTGAAAATTATGTAGGTCAACTTGGCTAAAATTAGTGTGGAAATGAACTATAAGTTTGGAATTGCTCTATTAATTGACGTTGGAGATCTTCCAATCCCTTCTAATTAGATTATGACGTCGTTGTCCTTCCTGTGTACGTATGCAGATGCATCTCCCGCCATCATTGACCAAAAACTGAAGTTGGCCTCTCTAGTTTTCGACATCCTAGTTACTTCCAAAATATGAACACAATTTTTTTTAGTAACGAGAAATCCAATGTAATGATTTAGGGTTCAATATTGCTCAACACTAAAAGATCAAAACTTCAAGTCTTGTCATAGCCGTGATATTTTATATATTGTATTTTTTCTACTAATACATGATAA
The DNA here is from genome assembly GCA_014218235.1 of Colocasia esculenta. Taxonomy (NCBI): domain Eukaryota; kingdom Viridiplantae; phylum Streptophyta; class Magnoliopsida; order Alismatales; family Araceae; genus Colocasia; species Colocasia esculenta. The sequence goes on along the minus strand of CM024760.1, from coordinate 26,172,994 downwards.
ATTTCGAATGAGGAGGAGTATATTATGAGAGTTATTAGTTAGTTATTCTTTTTGAATGAACAGTTCAATAAACATGCACTTTAGTAATGGAAAATTTAATGGGTACTCCTCTTTTACATATTCTGGAAGAAATTTCACCTACCTTCTTGGGAGGAGAACTTTATGTTTGCTTCTTAATTTCTAGATAGACACTGTTGATAAAGCACATGCGGCCTACATGTGGCCCGCAGTAGCCCACGAATCTGCAGCACCTGATCCCCACCCAAACGACAGCCAACCATCACAACACAACAACACGGTACCGTCGCATCTTCTCGACCTAGGTGCTACCTCGTCTTCCTCATTTTATATTCCCTCGTTTACTCACTCTATCCACCACGACATGGCGCAGGTCGGTGGGTATCGGCCCATTGAAGACATCGATGATCCGTACATCCAGGAGATAGGCAAGTTCGCGGTGGAGGAGCACAACAAGCAGGCCGGCCAGGGGCTGGTGTTCGTCCGTGTCGTCAGCGGCGAGCAGCAGGTCGTCGCCGGAACTAACTACAAGCTCATCATCGTGGCGAAGGATGCTGGCGTGACCAAGACGTACGAGACCGTCATATATGACAAACCGTGGGAGAAAGTTAGGGAGCTCACCTCCTTCAGTCTCGTGCCTAAGCAAGTGGTGAACCAGGTATACCTGTCTCTTCTACTCTATCTACCACATCTTCCTCATTCCTTTGCATCACCTTCTCAAAATACTTACCACACCATGGTCATAAAGGTTGGCAGGTATCAACCCATTCCAAAAATCAAAGACCCGCACATCCAAGAGATCGCCAAGTTTGCAGTGGCGGAATACAACAAGCAGGCCAGGAAGGTGCTGGTGTTCGTCAGCGTTGTCAGCGGCGAACAACAGGTCGTCGCTGGGACAAACTATAAACTCGTCATCGAGGCGGAGGACTGCAGTGTGATCAAGACGTACGAGGCCGTGGTATACGACAAGTCGTGGGAGAAAGTTAGGGAGCTCACCTCCTTCGATCCTATGCCTGAACGCGTCATGAAGAAGGTACAGTGTCTTCTTCTACATACATCTGCATGGTCTTCCTCATTCCTGTGCGTCATCGCATATATTAACGTGTAAATTGTTCAGCGCTCCTTCGAGATGAGGGTCGGCGGCTATCAGCCCATTCGAAATGTCAAGGACCCCCACGTCCAGGAAATTGGCAAGTTCGCGGTGGAGGAGCACAACAAGCAGGCCGGCAAGGCGTTGGTGTTCGTCCGCGTCGTCAGCGGCGAGCAGCAGGTCGTCGCCGGAACCAACTACAAGCTCGTCATCGAGGCGAAGGATGCTGACGTGACCAAGACGTACGAGGCCATCGTTTACAACAAGCCGCGGGAGAAAGTTAGGGAGCTCACCTCCTTCGCTCTCGTGCCTGAGCAAGTCGTGAAGCAGGTATACCAGTCTCTTCTCTCTATCTACCACGTCTTGCTCATTCCTTCTCATCACCTTCTCAAAATACTTACCACACCATGGCCAGAAAGGTTGGCGGGTATCACCCATTCCAAACCTCAAGGACCCGCACGTCCAAGAGATCGCCGAGTTTGCAGTGGCGAAATACAACAAGCAGGAAGGGAAGGCGCTCGTGTTCGTCAGTGTTGTCAGCGGTGAACAATAAGTCATCGCCGGGACCAACTATAAACTCGCCATCGAGGCGGAGGACTGCGGCGTGATCAAGACATACGAGGCCGTGGTATACGACAAGTCGTGGGAGAAAATTAAGGAGCTCACCTCCTTCGATCCTATGCCAGAACGTGTCGTGAAGCAGGTACAGTGTCTTCTTCTCCATGCATCTGCCTGGTCTTCCTCACCTCATTCCTTTGCGTCATCGCATATATTAACGTGTAAATTGTTCAGCGCTCCTTCGAGATGAGGGTCGGAGGCTATCAGCCCATTCGAAATGTCAAGGACCCCCACATCCAGGAGATTGGCAAGTTCGCGGTGGAGGAACACAACAAGCAGGCCGGCAAGGCGTTGGTGTTCGTCCGCGTCGTCAGCGGCGAGCAGCAGGTCGTCGCCAGAACCAACTACAAGCTCGTCATCGAGGCGAAGGATGCTGGCGTGACCAACACGTACGAGGCCGTCATATACGACAAGCCGTGGGAGAAAGTTAGGGAGCTCACATCCTTCACTCTCGTGCCTGAGCAAGTCGTGAAGCAGGTATACCAGTCTCTTCTCTCTATCTACCACGCCTTCCTCATTCCTTTGCATCACCTTCTGAAAATACTTACCACACCATGGCCATAAAGGTTGGCGGGTATCAACCCATTCCAAACATCAAGGACCCACATGTCCAAGAGATCGCCGAGTTTGCAGTGGCGAAATACAACAAGCAGGCAGGAAGGCGCTGGTGTTCGTCAGCATTGTCAGCGGCGAACAACAGGTCGTCGCCGGGACCAACTATAAACTCGTCATCGAGGTGGAGGACTGCGGCGTGATCAAGACGTACCAGGCCGTGGTATACGACAAGTCGTGGGAGAAAGTTAGGGAGCTCACCTCCTTCGATCCTATGCCTGAACGTGTCGTGAAGCAGGTACAGTGTCTTCTTCTCCATGCATCTGCCTGGTCTTCCTCACCTCATTCCTTTGCGTCATCGCATATATTAACGTGTAAATTGTTCAGCGCTCCTTCGAGATGAGGGTCGGAGGCTATCAGCCCATTCGAAATGTCAAGGACCCCCACATCCAGGAGATTGGCAAGTTCGCGGTGGAGGAACACAACAAGCAGGCCGGCAAGGCGTTGGTGTTCGTCCGCGTCGTCAGCGGTGAGCAGCAGGTCGTCGCCGGAACCAACTACAAGCTCGTCATCGAGGCGAAGGATGCTGGCGTGACCAACACGTACGAGGCCGTCGTATACGACAAGCTGTGGGAGAAAGTTAGGGAGCTCACCTCCTTCGCTCTCGTGCCTGAGCAAGTCGTGAAGCAGGTATACCAGTCTCTTCTTCTCTATCTACCACGTCTTCCTCATTTCTTCGCATCACCTTCTCAAAATACTTACCACACCATGGTCATAAAGGTTGGTGGGTATCAACCCATTCCAAACATCAAGGACCCGCATGACCAAGAGATCGCCGAGTTTGCAGTGGCGGAATACAACAAGCAGGCCGGGAAGGCGCTGGTGTTCGTCAGTGTTGTCAGCGGCGAACAGCAGGTCGTCACCGGGACCAACTATAAACTCGTCATCGAGGCGGAGGACTGCAGCGTGATCAAGACCTACGAGGCCGTGGTATACGACAAGTCATGGGAGAAAGTTAGGGAGCTCACCTCCTTCGATCCTATGCCTGAACGCGTCGTGAAGCAGGTACAGTGTCTTCTTCTCCATGCATCTGCCTGGTCTTCCTCACCTCATTCCTCTGCGTCATCGCATATATTAACGTGTTTTAGTTGCCGTGTTCTGAAATTCTGAAAAACTAATGAGTTATGCATTCCTTGGGAAACGTGGTTAATTTGAAAGGTTTTAGTTGCCGTGTTAATAAAACATTTACCAATTTCCACAAAAACAAATTAGAAGAACGCAAAGACTGCCAGCAACGTCGTGCAGGATGAGATTAGCTAGATAATAATCCTAACTGAGGCCAAGTGTTGGTGAACTCGTGTGCTTACAATGCTGTTTACCAAGAAATAGCATATATTGACACATCAACTTGAGTTCTGGAGTTGCTCTACAATTTGATCTTGGACACATGTCGATCTTCCAGGTAAACCCATCTTGGTCACGACCTCGTTCTTTCTTTCGTGTGTGCATATGCAAATGCTTGTTCCGCCATTGTGGACCAAAAACCTGAAGCTGACCACTCCAATTTCCAAAGTGAAATTACCTTCCAATTGTGAGCGAATATCATACAAGAAGCCTACTTAAACACTACATCTTTCTTGCGATAAATGGATTTCCTCTCGTTTGTCCAAGAAGAAAACAACCACCAACTCCAAGTAGCTCACAGGAAGAGGTGAAGATCATGTCAGCTTCTTAATTTAATTTCCAAGTAAACAGTTGGGCGCACGCAGCCTAATGGATTTTTTTTACTCACCGTGCACATTATGCTGTCGAAAGTTGAGTAGATGGGCATCGGAATTATAACTTCAAGAAAAAACGCACATAACAACTACATTTGAGACCGAATATTTCGGTCATTATTCAGTCTCTAATTTGAGACTAAATAGTGACCGAAAATATTTAGTCACTAATATTTTCAATTAGTGACTGAAAAACAATCGGTCACTATTCAGTCTCAAATCTGAGACCGAATTGAATAGTGGTCGATTGTTTTTTGGACACTAAATTTGAGACCCAAATATGTCAAATATTTTTATTATAGCGACTGATGTAATCGGCCACTATTCGATCTCAGATCAGAGACCGGATAGTGACATAATATTTTGGTCTTAAAAATAGAGACCGAACTGTGACCAATAAGAGTTCAGCCACTAATGCAATGTATTTGCCGCATTTTAGCATAAAATTCGGCGACTAAAGAAATTCAGTCACAATTCAGTCTCTATAGTTGAGACCGAATTGTGACCGAATTTATTCGGTCGCAGACTAAACATGGCCTCAGTGACAGAATTCTATTCAGTCACAATTCGGTCGCTGAATCTCCATGAATTTGAGACTGAATAGTAATCGAAGTTTTCGGTCACTATTCCCGCCCTTTTTATTCTTCCCCCCTTCTCTTTTCTTCTCTCTCACTCTGTCTCTTCTCTCTCACTTCGTCGAGACCTCCGTCGGGATCACCCCGCCGAGATGGCACGTCGCCTCCGCCGTCCGCGTCGCCGCCGTTGGTCCAGTCACCATCGTCGCTCCCTCACCGCCGGAGCTCCACGTCGTCACCACCGGTAAGCTCTCTCTCTCTCTCTCTGTGCGTGGTGTGTGTGTGTGTTTGTTGTGTGTGTGTGCATGTGTGTGTGTCTGCTCTCTCTCTCTATATGAATGTGTGTTATGGTTGGGGGCAAATGCTGTTGGGCTGTAGGGAGGGCCGCGGTGGGAGGGGGGTAGACAGCCGGGGTGGGGGGGGGTCTCTCTCTCTCTCTTTCTCACTGTCCAAGCGGGAGGGGGGCCTTGGTGAAGGGGTGGTGGGCTGGATGGAGAGGGAGGGGGGAGGGCTGCAGTGGGTGGGGGGGCAAACAGCTGGGGGGGTCTCTGTAACATCCGTCACCCTCTTGCTCTCGGATGAGGTCGCGACGCCTCAAGCCGTCGCCTTCTGAAGGCGTCGGAGGTGACCGTCGCATTCTGGATAAGAACGCGCCGGTCGCCCCTGTCGCGACTTAGCTCTGACAACGACATGCAGTTTTGTCGTTTTGCTGTCGGGACGGTTGAGACACCTGTCGTCACGCATGCATGATTGCGACCTGCCAACCTGTCGCGTTCAGGGTGTCAGGTTTGCTTGCTTGACGGGTGGCGGGTTGGTCCGTCAGGTCTAGCAGGCGCTTCCAGATTGAGACGTAGGTAACCGTCGCGTTAGCATTGCTAAACGACAGCCAGCTCCGTCACGTTCTGAAGGCCGGGGTTTAAGTTGCTCAGACCTGAGAACATACCCATTGTCTTCCCTTTCGGCTGGCTTCCTCCCCTCCGATGCCTCTACTGCTGGTGGCTCTGTGGGGAGCTTGGGAGAGAGCTTGAGTGACTTGTGTGAGGTGTTTTCCCCTTGTGTGGAGTGGGTGTGTGGTGCTTCTTCTCCCCTCTTGCTGTTCTTCTCCGGCGTGGCATCCCTTCGTGGTGTTGATCCTCTCCATCGACTTGTTGAAGGACTTCATGGCTCGTGGACGGCGTCCCCGTGGAGCTTGGAGTGAGGAGGAGGGTTGCATGCCTACGAGAAGGCCCCATTGGGGTGGATCTTCGTTTTGAGGTAGGGACTCCTTTGCCTTCCCCCTAGTTCTACCATGCTAGGGCTCCAAACCCCTTCTCCAAGCCTAGAGATCATGCTAGGTGTTGCATGTTTCTTGTGGATCATGTGGTTTGCTTGAATGGTTCCATGATGCTTGTTTTCATGCTTGGATGGGAGTATGCTTGTTGAGGGTTCCATGTGTGCATGTGAGGTTATTTGAGTGTAGATCCTTTCCTTGACATACATGGGTGTGAATGAGGTTGCCCTTTGAGCTGTTTACATCGTTATCCATGCTCTCCCCCCCTTGTACACCCCGTTTGTGTGGTTTTAAGGCCTTGTTGGTGGCCTCGTGGGGTTCTTGGCTGTGGTCGCGACGGGTTCCCTGGTCGCGACCAAGTCGCGACATATCGCCCCGTCGCGTTTCTCTATGAACATGTCTCCAGTCCCTGTCGCATTCAGGTCGCGACGGGAATATGCATCGTGTTCATAAAGCTCGGTCGTGTGGCGACGTTCATACCCGTCGTGTTACTATCGCGACGGGGATAGAAGTCGCCTTCTAGACTCGTGTTGCGACAGGCAGAGTTGTCACGTTCTTGTCGCGACGGACTTCTGAGTCTCCTCTCTGACAGAGAGGGACTGGCGACCCGTTCCGAGTTTTCGTTTCCGCTGCGACTCTGTTTCTTGGCACCTGTGCTATTCCTAGTACAGTGCTACTCTAGTTTTTTGCCCAGTGCTAGGCACTTGAGGGCTTGTCCACGAGACAGGTTGTTACCGTTACGTGGACCCCTGGTCCCCGTGCGCCTCTTTGAGGGAGTTCTCCGGGCGGCGAGCGAGCTCGAGTCATGGACTCTGGTAGCAGAGGGGAAAATGGTGAGGAAGCGGCGTAGAGTCGTTTGTAGAGCTCTCTTAGCTGAGTCTGGGACGCTGTGATAGTTGGTATATTTTAGTCTTTGACTCTGTTTGACAATCAAATAAATCTTAATAAAATAAGATAAATGAACAGATGTTAATAACATTTTCATTTTGGCACAAAAATAACATAACTTATCAAATCTTTTAAGCCTCGGTAAATTAACAGCCTCCGATTTGTTCCAACACGGCCAGGGCGATGAGTGTGACTTATGAAAACTGACAGAGTTCAATTCGGACTCCCGGTTTGAGCTCGGCACTCAAATTCACATTAAGCAAGTTAGTTTAGTTTAGTTTAAAAAGGAAGAACTTAGGTTTGGGGGTTCAAAATTAAAAATACCAACCCAATCAGCCTCTGGTTTGTTCCAACATGGCCAGGGCGATGAGTGTGACTTGTGAAAACTGACGGAGTTCAATTCGAACTCCGGTTTGAGCTCGACCTTCAAATTCACATTAAGCAAGTTAGTTTAGTTTAGTTTAAAAAGAAAGAACTTAGGTTTGGGGGTTCAAAATTAAAAATACTAACCCAATCGGCCTCTGGTTTGTTCCAACATGGCCAGGGCGATGAGTGTGACTTGTGAAAACTGACGGAGTTCAATTCGAACTCCCGGTTTGAGCTCGACCTTCAATTCACATTAAGCAAGTTAGTTTAGTTTAGTTTAAAAAGAAAGAACTTAGGTTTGGGGGTCCAAAATTAGAAATACTAATCCGATCGGCCTCCGGTTTGTTCCAACACAGCCAGGGCGATGAGTGTGATTAGTTAAAACTGACGGAGTTCAATTCGAACTCCTGGTTTGAGCTCGGCACTCAAATTCAAATTAAGCAAGTTAGTTTAGTTTAGTTTAAAAAGGAAGAACTTAGATTTGGGGGTCTAAAATTAGAAATACTAATCCGATTGGCCTCCGATTTGTTCATGCATGGCCAGGGCCAAGAGTGTGACCCATAAAAACTGACGGTGTTCAATTCGGACTTCCGGTTTGAGCTCGGCACTCAAATTCACATTAAGCAAGTTATAGTTTTAAAAGGAAGAACTTATGTTTGGGGGACCAAAATTAGAAATACTAATCCGATCGGCCTCTAGTTTCTTCCAGGACGGCCAAGGCGATGAATGTGACTTGTGAAAACTGACGGAGTTCAATTCGGACTCCTGATTTGGGCTCGGCGCTCAAATTCACATTAAGCAAGTTAGTTTAGTTTAAAAGCGAAGAACATAGGTTTGGGGGTTCAAAATTAAAAATACTAACCCAATCGGCCTCTGGTTTGTTCCAACATGGCTAGGGCGATGAGTGTGACTTGTGAAAACTGACGGAGTTCAATTCGGACTCCCGGTTTGAGCTCGACCATCAAATTCACATTAAGCAAGTTAGCTTAGTTTAGTTTAAAAAGAAAGAACTTAGGTTTTGGGGTCTAAAATTAGAAATGCTAATCCGATCAGCCTCCGGTTTGTTCCAACACGGCCAGGGCGATGAGTGTGACTTGTGAAAACTAACGGTGTTCAATTCGAACTTCTGGTTTGAGTTTGGCACTAAAATTCACATTAAGCAAGTTAGTTTAGTTTAAAAAGGAAGAACTTAGGTTTGGTGGTCCAAAATTAGAAATACTAATCCGATCGGCCTCCGGTTTGTTCCAACACGGCTAAGGCGATGAATGTGACTTGTGAAAACTGACGGAGTTCAATTCGGACTCCCGATTTGAGCTCAGTGCTCAAATTCACGTTAAGGAAGTTAGTTTAGTTTAAAAACGAAGAAGTTAGTTTTGGGAGTCCAAAATTATAAATACTAATCCGATCGGCCTCCGGTTTATTCCAGCACGACCAAGGCGATGAGTGTGACTTGTGAAAGCTGACGGAGTTCAATTCGGACTCCCAGTTTGAGCTCGGCCTTCAAATTCACATTAAACGAGTTAATTTTGTTTAGTTTAAAAAAGAAAAACTTAGGTTTGGGGGTTCAAAATTTTAAATACTAATCCGATCGGCCTCCGGTTTATTCCAGCACAACCAGGGCGATTAGTGTGACTTGTGGAAACTGATGGAGTTCAAATCAGACTCTCAGTTTGAGCTCGGCGCTCAAATTCACATTAAGCAAATTAGTTTAGTTTAAAAATGAGGAACTTAGGTTTTGGGGGTTCAAACTTAGTTTAAAATTTTCAATAATTTATTTTTATAGTATTTAATTTTAATTTAATATTATATATCTATTGTAGGTTCCTTCATCGAATGGCGTCGGAGGAGACGAGGATGAGGACGACGAGGACGAGGATCCATGATTTTCTTTTCATTATTATGGACATTTTCTGTATTATTGTGGACATTTTATGGACATTTTATATACATTTTATATTATTGTTTATATTATCATAGTGGATAGTTTTTATTTTTATTATATGCACATGTTATTTTGTTATAAATATGTATCTTTTTAAAAAAATATATTTTTTAAAAAATAGAGGCCGACTAGCGACAAATTAATTCGGTTACTATTTCAGTCACTGAATAGTGACCGAAATAGTGACTGAACTTTTTCGGTCGCTAATAACAACCGAATAAATCAGTCACTATTTCGATCACTATATAGTGACTGAAATGATGACCAAACTATTTCAGTCACTATTACGGTCACTATATAGTGACTGCAATAGTGACTGATATGTTCGGTCGCTATTTCGGTCACTATTATGGTCACTATATAGTGACTGATATGTTAGGTCGCTATTAAAGACCGAAAAAGTTCAGTCACTATTTCAGTCACTATATAGTGACCAAATTGTAACGACCTGACCTCCCGAACCCCCACTAGGGACCCCAAAGGCCGTGCCGCTACCCATAGATATGAAGACCCGGAAGGGTTAGAATTTAGTCTAGTGAGATAAGCAATGAATTCAAATAACTATAACAATAAAGTTCGTACATTAATAAAGAAGTTATGTACAACATGTCCCAAATAAAAGTACAGGTATAGAAAGAAAAGTGCAATCCTTAAGGGGCATACCCCGAGGACTTGCAAAAAGCCAACTCTCAACTCACACAGTACAAGAGCTCTCACGCTCACAACTCACACTGTTGGCAAAGCACGGCGTAACAAACCGCCAACACAACCATCCGGCAACAAACTCCTGCGACAGCGAGTCCCTACCTGAAGAAAGTAGGGGGTGAACCTCACGAACAAGGCTCAGTAGGAATAACAATCCCTTACTAGCCAGAGAAACAGGAACTACATAGAACGCGGAAGCAAACTACTCTAGAAAGCAGTAAAGCAAGAAACACCTACTGCAAAGTACTACAAAGCAGCGGAACAGAGTAACGCCACGACCAACAACCAGGGTCGGGCCAGACACGACTCTCGCAGAACCAGCGGAGTTAGAAACCATGCGGAAGTAACCCTCGGCAACCCACTGAGACAAAAAGCTCACGGAATACTAGAGCAACCACATGAGACCAGAGTCTCACGACACACGCACCGCCATCCCAGACCTCCACGTGGTAAGGAAGGCACAGACAGGTGTCACCACGAGCGACACCGAGCAGCCACGTGAGAAGGACATCTCACCATAAACACGGCCACCACAGACCTCCACAAGGCCGAGGGCCTACAAGTAGAAACACCATGGACCCGGACACGCCACGAGGTCAGGGACCACATACGCGGTGCTACCACAGGCGGCACCAAGGAACAGATTATGGAACAGCAGTCGGGTGCCTGCACAAGGCACCCCGAGAGAACACGCATTGTGCAAACCACCAAGCACGACCAACAAGGCTAGACCGACAAAGCCCACGGAATCTATAGACGGACAGGTTACAACCACCGTGCATGCTAGGGCAACAACACACTTGGAAATATAGAAGGAAACGTCATCACAACAACAGCAACCAAGCCACCGCCACTGGCAGCTAAGAGGAGGACACACCAGCCACTCCTCTGCTCACCAGTCACCGGCTCCTGCCAAACACCTCCCCGGAGAGTGAGTCCAGTAAGCCACCACTGAGAACACCACACACACAAACAACTGCAGCTTGTCCGAGCTACGGCCCCACGCCTAACACCACGACGTGGCTCCGAAACCAACGCCGAGAGAGGTAGTGAGAAGGACTAGCTGATCTGCATCGGAAGAACAACCAAACCACCTCGGCGTCCCAGACTCAGCTAAGAGAGCTCTACAACGACTCTACGCCGCTGTCCACCACAGTTTTCCCCTCTACTACTAGAGTCTGAAACTCGAGCTCACCCGGCGCCTAGAGAACTCCCTCAACGGGAGCGGGGACGGGGGGTCCTGGTAACGGTGAAACCTCTACAACAGACAAGCCCTCGAGGGCCAAGCACGGGCGAACTGAGAACAGGCGGGGCAACCACAACAAGCAAACAGCACTGCTGGCTCATAACCAAGACAAGCCCAGCAGGCACAGGCACGAACAACACCACTCCGGAACACCTAGGAGGACCGTCGGCCAACCCGGCACACACACCATAGCCAGAAATCGGCAACAAGAACGCGACCACAGGGGTGTCGCCTTCTAAACCAGAAGGCGACGACCACCCGTCGCAACCAGGTCGTGACGACTGGGGTGCCGCCTTCTGATCTGAACGTGACGTATCGACTCGTCGCATTCATCATCAGAAGGCTAAACCCCAAGCAGGCCAGCAGACCCACAGCCAAACACCACCAAAGCCAGAAGGCGACAAGCAAACCGTCGCGACCCGAAGACACCAGAACGCGACAAGGGACCTGTCATGACCAGAACGCAACCAAGAAGGTGTCGCCTTGAGATTCAGTACACGACGTATCGACCCGTCGCGTTCCTTATCTAAAGGCAGGACCCTTAGGGCAGAACCACCCCAAGTCCCACACCCAAAGGAACCACGATGACAAGCCACCCAACAGGAAGACAAGCCCAGTGCCAAGTTGGGGAGACCTCCTCTAACCAACTTGGGCATGGGCCACCCACCAAGACTGGAAATGATGAGCCAGACCCGTTGGGGCCCTTCACGTCGGATTGGCCGCCTCCTCCTCGCTCCACGCCGCTCCAACGCTCCACCACGAGCACGCCGACACCTTGATGCCCAAACTGCCTGAGAAAGGAGAGGGGAGCTCCCCACACGTAGAGGAGAAGGAAGGGAGAAAGGAGAAGAAAGAATAAGAAAGAGATGCCTGCCAGCCTTAAGACCTCGAGACTGAGGTCGCGACAAGAAGAGCGTCGCGTTCTCACAAGAACGCGACAAGCATCTTGTCGCCTTCACAAAAGTTTTGACAAGTCTTCTGACAGGCAAACAACCTCCAGACCACGTGTCACGCACACATGTGCCTCAGGTGAACGCGACAACTGACACGTCACCTTCACACACATGTGCGCGGACACATGGCGCACCAACCACAGAAAATAGGAATGCGACAAGAGGGCCATTGCCTTCTCAACCAGAAGGCGACATGGAACACATCACATTTAGAATGTGATAGCCTGATCTGTAGCGATCCCAAGAACAACTCTTAGGCAACCAAAACTCGGGATGTTACAAATCTAACCAACTTTAAAAAAAAAATCGTCCTCAAAATTAAGGGCGAAACCTGGTCAGAGAAAACAACTAGTGTAAAGAGACCACTAAGTCGTGCCCCGACCTCCCAGTGGTCACCACCATGACCCGGCACAAATGGAGTGCCTAACAGACATCTGACAGCTCACAGAGCGCACACCAACTGGCACGGAGAACACAATCAGGCGTCGATAACTCCACAAGCACAACGCATACCAAACCAACCAGAAAACACTGAAACTGCCAATCGAAAACCACATGACTGAGCCCTCAACTAACCACAAGTCTCTACTGAAAGGCTCTGCACAACTAGCAACAGCTAGCACCTAACGCAAGGCAAAACGAGAGTCTTATAAGGACGACCCGAAACCAAGTGGTAACACGCACAAAGAACACCACGGTTCGCAAAGCAGTGTCCACCGGCACCACTCGATCTCACCCAGATCATCCTTGTGATCCGACAAGGGAAAACAACAACTATGGACCCACGGAAACCTAAACCAAATGCTCCACAAGCACAGCACGCAGAGACAAAACTAGGGAAGACGTTTGAGGTTGACAAAGCCAAGCAACCAAGACATCGGCAAACTGCACGGGAATCGAAACAACTGCAGAGGCCGAGAACAACACGTCGACCTCAGAGGGACCCAGACCAAAGCAGAGTACCACAACCAAACACACTCGCTCCCAAGCGAGAGGGAAAACCAGACATAAGCCATGGCCAAGGCCTGGCGTACCACGATAGAGCTACCTAGACAAGACAAAGTAGCCACCCCACAGTGGTAATGGTACAAACCACAAGGCACCGTCCAGCAAGAAGTATCCCAGAGGCGGAAAGCTCAATGCCTCGAACACGAGCAAACTCATGAAACAGATGCACGAAGCTCATGATCTAGGCACACAACACAACACACTATGCTATCACAAACACCGAGAGCCACCCATGGTACAACACAATGCACCAAGGCTCCAGATGGCACAAAAATTGAAACACTCGAGCACGAGCACATGGTGCCACCACAAGCACCAAAACCAAGCAAGATGCAACAACGATGCACCAGCGGCTGAAACAACACAGGCTAACAAGAAGGACTCTCTACAAGAGACCTACCAAAAGCCACACGCAAGGAACCGCAAGCTTGAAAGGGCAGAACAGGCCATACTGGCTCCAAACCTTAAGGCACGAGAACACGGAGCATCAAAAAAGAAAATGCTCAAGGTGCAGCACACAAATGCACTAACGGCCCGAAACGACACAGGGCCAACAGACAAGAGAAACACACGAGGAAAGCTAGCAGCTTCAAGAACGTAACATCCACATTGGCTCTTAGAAGCACATAAACACAAGGCACTTCTCCTACCACTATAGGCAGAGAGGCCACACGCCAAACGACGACGTGCCTCCAAGCACAGCTGAGGCACAAGCAAAACACACACCAAAACGATGCCTGCACAAGCAAGCCAAACAGAAGAAAATTGGTGCTGCCTCACACTGATTACAGGGCACGCTTCCCCATATCGTCCAGTCAGGAAACAAGGAACCAACATAGCAGAGACGACACAATAGGTACACCACGACCCATCGTGCCATAAGGAAACAACACGCATGAGGAGAGCAACTAGCTCAACCTCAAGACAGCTGAAGGGGAGGGAACTTTGCCACAAGGTCACCACGGTGCAAAACACGGCACCAAATGACATGGCAGAGCACCACTACCCCAAGCGACCCACGGAAAGCAGAGGAAGAAGGCATGCAATAGGCCTCTTCCTCACACGAAAGAGAAATGCAGGAGCATAAGGCTAGCACTTACACAAGAGGCACAGCCAGCCGAACACCCACAACACTCGCCAACACAATCGTCGGCAAAAAGCACGTCGGCACAGAAATGCAAACGGAAACAAACTAAACCACATGAACAAACAAGCAATCCCGCTGGTACAAGCATGAAACTTGGAAGCAAACAACACGGCGAAACGGCCAAACAAAGGGCACGCACATGGTCAAGGTCCCCCCACCTTGACCAGAGGCAGATAAATGGACTGCATGCAACAGTCCAACCAAAAGCCACACAACACAGCAAAGTGCTAGTGCAACACAACCAACCAAACAAGAACTAACTACAAAACATAGAGATAACATAGCGGAAGACATCAATGAGCACAAAGATAGTCTGGGAAGAGCCTTCACCAAGACACACAAAGAACAGTTTTGGAAACCCTCACTAGAACACGGGCAATCAAGCGATGCACCTCATCCAGAGGTCAATGCAACAGCAACCAGAAACGAGCACACCACGGCTCTGGGGAAACCACACTCCGCCAGAACCAACAGACAAGAACTCTGAGAGCACCTCACCGGAGCTCACAACCAGTCAACACAGGCCGACAACAATCACAGAGGGAAGTGTCGCAGCGCTCAACCAGCGATGCAACACGGCACACAAAACACCTGCATAGCTCAAGCAATGATGCCGACTGAGCAAAGCACAGTGCACAACGGCGCACAGGCACGTGAGGCCAAAAACACACCAACACAGCACATCAACCCCAACAACACATGGGGACAGCCAACAAGGCAAGGACACCTTCGACCGAATCCACAGGTAAAAAACCCTGCACCGGTGAAGGCCACACCACACGTGGCTCTCTCAGCCTTCCCGACACACCACACGGATGCAAGGTTTGACCGCAGCACGAGCGAACCGGCTGACCACGCTCGAAGCACGCACACCCAGCAATAGCAGCAACACTCTCCAGCAGCTCACACTCGGACCCTACTGGAAAGCTAGCCACTTGCAACAAAGAACCAAATGCTTACACCTAACAACAACTCTAACAACAAACGGGCAAACAGCGTACTAGTACCTTTCTTTGGGACAGCCATAGTTATTAACTCATTACAAATCTCACAGGACCCCTAAGCTCTGATACCACTGTAACGGCCCGACCTCCCAGACCCCTGCCAGGGATCCCGAAGGTCGCGCCGCCACCCACAGATCTGAAGACCCGAAAGGGTTAGAATTTAGTCCAGTGAGATAAGTAATGAATTCAAATAACTATAACAAGAAAGTCCGTACATTAATAAAGAAGTTATGTACAACGTGTCCCAAAATAAAAGTACAGGTACAGAAAGAAAAGTGCAATCTTTAAGGAGCATACTCCGAGGACTTGCAAAAAGGCAACTCTCAACTCACACAGTATAAGATCTCTCACACTCACAACTCACATTGCTGGCAACGCACGGCGTAACAAACCGCCACCACAATAGTCCGGCAACGAACTTCTGCGACAGCGAGTCCCTACCTGAAGAAAGTAGGGGGGTGAGCCTCGCGAGCAAGGCTCAGTAGGGATAATCAGTCCTTTACCAGCCAGAGAAACAAGAACTCTAAAGAACACAGAAGCAAACTACTCTAGTAAGCAGTAAAGCGAGAAACACCTACTGCAAAGTACTACAAAGTAGCAGAACAGAGTAACGCCACGACCAACAACCAGGGCCGAGCCAGACACGACTCCTGCAGAACCAGTGGAGTCATAAACCATGCGGAAGTAACCCCCGACAACCCACCGAGACAAAAAGCTCACAGAACACCAGAGCAACCACGTGAGACAAGAGTCTCACGACATAAGCACCGCCATCCCAGACCTCCACAAGGTAAGGAAGACACAGTTAGGTGTCACCACGAGCGACACCAAGCAGCCACGTGAGAAGGACGTCTCACCACAAACACGGCCACCACAGACCTCCACAAGCCTGAGGGCCCACAAGTAGAAACACCATGGAACCCGGACAAGCCACGAGGTCAGGAAGCACATATGTCGATGCTACCACGGGCAGCACCAAGGAACAGATTACAGAACAGTAGTCGGGTGCCTGCACAAGGCACCCCGAGAGAACACACAGTGCCCAAACCACCAAGCACTGCCAAAGAGGCCAGACCGACAAAGCCCACGGAAGCTAGACACGGCCAGGTTACAACCACCGTGCATGCTAGGGCAACGAGAACACACTTGGAAACATGGAAGAAAACGTCGTCACAACAACAGCAACCAAGCCACCGCCACTGGCAGCTAAAAGGAGGACATATCGGCCACTCCTCTGCTCACCAGTCACTGGCTCTTGCCTACAACTTCCCTGGAAGAGTGAGGCCAGTGAGCCACCACAGAGAACTCCATACACACACACAACCGCAGCCGGCTGAGCAACGGCCCCACACCTAACATCACGACGTGGCTCCAGAACCAATGCTAAGAGAGGCAGTGAACGGACTAGCTGATCTGCATCGTAAGAACAACCAACCACCTCAGTGTCCCAGGCTCAGCTAAGAGAGCTCTACAAACGACTCTACGCCGCTGTCCACCACCGTTTTCCCCTCTGCTACCAGAGTCTGAAACTTGAGCTCGCCCGCCGCCTGGAGATCTCCCTCAATGGGAGCGGGGACTGGGGGTCCAGGTAATGGTGAAACCTCTACAACGGACAAGCCCTCGAGTGTCAAGCACCAGGCAAACTGAGAACAGGCGGGGCAACCACAACAAGTAAACGACACTGCTGGCTCGTAACAAAGACAAGCCCAGCAGGCACAGGCACGCACGACACCCCTCCCAGAACACCCAGGAGGACCGTTGACCAACCCTGGCACACACACCACGGCCAGAAACTCGGAAAAAAGAATGCGACCACAGAGGCGTCGCCTTCTTAACCAAAAGGCAATGACTAACCCGTCGCAACCAGGTCGCGACAACCGGGGTGTCGCCTTCTGATCAGAATGCGATGTATCGACCCATCGCGTTCAGCATCAGAAGGCTGAACCCCAAGCAGGCCAGCAGACCTGCAGCCAAACACCACCAAAGCCAGAAGGTGACATGTAAACTGTCGCGACCCGAAGACACCAAAATGTGACAAGGGACCTGTCGCAACCAGAACGCAACTAGGAAGGTGTGGCCTTTAGATTCAGAACACGACGTATCGACCCGTTGCGTTCCTCATCTGAAGGCAGGACCCTTAGGGCAGAACCACCCCAAGGCCCACACCCAAAGGAACCACGATGGCAAGCCACCCAACAGGAAGACAGGCCCCATGCCAAGTTGGGGAGACCTCCCTCTAACCAACTTGGGCACGGGCCACCCCACCAAGATTGGAAACGGGGAAACATAAGGGCAAAGCGGAACGCGACAGCCAACCTGTCACCATCAGAACGCGACAGGTTGCATGTCGCCTTTTGACTGGTGTCGCGACAGATAACCTGTGACGGCCCTCGTTATTCAGACCCGCCAACCCAATAACGTGCCTAATACGAGTCCGCCTCCCGCGACCGGGCCAAAGCCTCGCAAGGGATATCAAACTACTAGTCCATAGGAATGTAAAGGAACCAGCTCAAATCTATATAAGATTTGCCAATCTCACAAATTTTTATTAGAAATGTACATAGCCATAGCACAACTGTAACCAAACTACAACAACAACCTGGGGCATACCCCGAGGTGTACAACAGAAAAGTAAATTACATTGCCGGTGGTGCAGACCCTCCGCTACGGTGCGGCTCAGAACTAGACGAGGGTGTGAGGTCTCCTGCTCTCCCTCACCTGAAAGAGTAGGGGGGGTGAGCCTCTCGAGTCACTGGCTCAGTAGGGAAATTCCCTAGAAACCGAGCAAACCAACACAAATAGTAAAGCAGGAGATTACACTAACAATTCATAGAACTATGTAGCAGGATATAAAGCTATAAATACCACTTACCATTTTCCGCTTAACAGAAACTAGTAATGATAAATAAATGGCAAACCCAAACAAGTGTACGAGCTACAGTAGGAAAACGCCTCACTCGGGCCATGTGGACTGGTTCGCGACACCAGCTACTGACTCGGACAAACAACACAGGACTACCTCTCAGTCTCGCAGCCACGGACGGAAGGTCTAGCTGCCGCTCCACTAAACCAGTACAAAGCTATGGAGTCCAACTAAACCACCACAACCTGCAGGTCACACACCCCGCAGGCCCATGCCTGGCACCTTTAGGGACTCTGGCCCGAGCTCCCTAAAGTGAGGCACTGGAAAACAGGACTAGCTGGGGCCCAGTAAGTCTACTGGTGTCCGTCTCCCCCAACTACGAGCGCGCTACAAGCGACAACACAACAAACTCTCTCTCTAGTCGTTGTCCCACTGTCGTCTTTCCCTCAGCCGGACGTACTACTCCGCACAAGAGTGAGGGTTTCTAGGAAGA
The DNA here is from genome assembly GCA_014218235.1 of Colocasia esculenta. Taxonomy (NCBI): domain Eukaryota; kingdom Viridiplantae; phylum Streptophyta; class Magnoliopsida; order Alismatales; family Araceae; genus Colocasia; species Colocasia esculenta. Next base: position 26,154,478 of record CM024760.1, on the reverse strand, counting down.
TGACAAAACCTCGACGGTACTCAGTACCGGGACAAGCCCCGAGCACACACGTGCCTGGCTCACACAAAACCTGGGGCTCCCAACTGAAGAGGTATCCACGGTAGGCGTCAAACTACACGCCACGTAAACGGAAAACCACGTGCATAACGCACAAGCCACGTGCAACCTCCACGTAAACCACGTGAACACCACGCCAACCACATACACCACACGCTCCCCGAGCGTTAAGAGTGCCAATGCACCTCTTACCATTACCACACAGTACATATATGATAATTCGATAATATCACACTAATAAACCCATGCATGAAACAAGCCTCGGCTGTGATCGCGACGGGGTTTAGTGTCGCCTTCAGAACGCGACAACCCGATATGTCGCCTTTAGAAAACAAGAACGTGATGTATCGTACGGTCGCAACACTGTCGCAACGCCCAGGTTTGTCGCCTTCACAGGCATAAACCCTAATCCGAAAACCTTCATCCGGATCACCCCCAAAACACCTATAATCTATGGTTTCCATTCCATTTACATGCTTTAATGTGTTCCTACACATGGTATCTATCATTTAAAGAGCTAGAAACACATCATTCATAACACACGAGCAATCCACGGATTCAAACACGGGAAATCTCCCTACCTTCGCGAAGCAGGCGAAGTACGGAGTCCACACGATGTTTCCCCCGCTCCACACAACGTCCTCGCGGCGAGAACACGCCAAACCAAGTCCCAACAAGTCAAATCACCCAGAAATCCTCCAGCATAACCCCCTGGCCGAGCAGAGCTCATGTGAGCTCTGTTCTGCCGGGGTTCTATAAAAACTCTTCACAGTTAAGAACGTGACGCCATACTGTGTCGCGACCTTAACGCGACGCACCAACCCGTCGCCTTCAATAAGTCGACGTCAACAAGCTCGCCCTATGCCCAACATGTGGCGTGCATGCAGACGAAGACTAAAAACAACGGTTTCATGAACGCGATGCCTTAGGATGTCGTGTTCAAAACGCAACGCCCTTCACTATCGCGTTCACAGACAGTGAATCAGTGAGCTCTTTGGACCCAAACCTCCGGCCCACAGAGCCTCACCACCTATGGAAAACACATGCTACACGCGTCATTGGCCACACACTGGCCTCCATACATACAGGAAGACGATCCGAACGGCCGGAACGTCACATAACCTATCGCAACCTCAGACATAAGCCCAAACCATGAATGGGGGCCAAACCACGGTCCCCCAAGCTACAATACAACCTCCAAAGAGGGGAGGAAGAAGAGCACACCTAGAGAGGAACTGAAAATGGCTCGAGGGGCAACAATGCCACCTCTCCTCGGCCACAAACCACAAGAACTAAACCACCACACAAGAGGGAGCACCACCGGCAACCTTTCTCCCATGCTAAACCACAAGCAAACCTCGAGCACAGGGAGGATAGCCCAAAACAACCTCCATCTCCTCAAGACAGTAAGAGAGAGCAAGAGATCCCTACAGAGAAAGGACGAGCCAGACCTGTTGGGGCCCTTCACGTCGGATTGGCCGCCTCCTCCTCGCTCCACGCCACTCCAACGCTCCGCCACGAGCACACCGGCACCTCCACACCCAAATCGCCTGAGAATGGAGACGGGAAGCTCCCACACCACGGAGAGGAGAAGGGAAGGGAGAAAGGAGAAGAAAGAAGAAGAAAGAGATGCCTGCTAGCCTTAAGACCTCGAAACTGAGGTCACGACAAGGAGAGCGTCGCGTACTCACCAGAATTCTACAAACATCTTGTCACCTTCTCAAAAGTTTCGACAAGTCTTCTGACAGGCAAACAACCTCCAGACCACGTCACAACAAGAAAAAGCGACTTTTCCGACAGACCGATTCCGTCGGAAATCCGTCGAAAATCCTTCGAAAAATAGACCTTCCGACAACTTTTCGGTGAACGACCGTCGGAAACAGTCCTTCGAAAAAATAGCGTCAGAAATTATCAACAGGAAAAAAATCAGCCGGCAATCCGTCAGAACTTCCGACAGAAATATCCGTCGAAAAATTCGTCGGTAAATTCTGACAGAAAGTTTGATCAGAAAATCCATCGGACCTTTTGACGGATTTACCGACAGAAATAACCGTCGGTAGATAACTTCTGACGGAAATTGTCAACGGGATAAGTTTCGTCGGCAGTCTTGTGTGCCGACGTTGTTTCTGACTGATATTGTCTACAACGTCCTAATAAAAGTCTATTTATTGGAAATGACATATGACAAACTTAAGAAATAAAACTTCTTCTCATACATCTCATATTGTCATAGTGGAAGCTTAATTACATTATACTTCTCATTACTGTCCATAAGAGAAGTAGGAAAAAGAAAACTTAATTACATCTCACTTC
>CM024760.1:25812224-26152008 GCA_014218235.1 Colocasia esculenta | reverse complement strand
ACGAAACTAGTTTTAAATGAAAATAAACATGCAGATGTATCGACAGACACGAGTAATTAGAATATAGGCATAGAATGGACATGCTTTAATTAGGTTACATTTCGGTGACCTAAAACATGCACAGTGTTGGAAATCGATTTAATCCGCAAAGGATACATGATGAAAATTGGGGGAAATAAGATCATTCCAATCCTGGCATCATGCAGTATTTATGATAAAATTTGCAAAGCATGAGATCAAGTGTACACATGGATTAAAGGTAAATAAGAGGGTTCGGATACATGATCATGTCATAGATTGGAGCACGAAATCTCCTACATAGCACAACGATAATTGGGGAAAACATGGGGCTTTGATAGAGGGGATCATGGGCTACCTATGGCCGAATTTAATTGATTTGTGCTTGAGAGATTGCCTACCTTTTCACACTGTAAAGATCCTAGGGTTTTGAGAAGTGAAGATGACGAATACTCCCTTGATCCTAGCCTCCTTCTTCTTGCTCCCCACGTTCTAGCCTTCTCTCCTCGTTCTCCAATGCTTCAAAAACGATCTAGGGTTGGGTAGACACGATTGGGGGGTGTATTTGTTTGTTTAAGAGTCCTTAGGAAATCATGAGAGCAAGAATAATCGTGCACATAGCTTTTATTAATAGATTTCACGTAAATATTGTCCAATATTAATAAATAGGTCGTCAATGTTCATAATAGTGCCAATTAAGGGTTTAACAGTGATTAATTGGCATGATTTATGAGGGTTTATAAGAAAATTTAGGGTTCTGGCCGAAACAGTGAAATTGCGACGAGGGTACCCGTCGCGTTTTAAATCGCGACGGTTGGGCCTATCGCATTCTTATGAACCGGGTCAGGTCCACGATTATGGCGGAAACCACGAAGGGTCGGACCGTCACGTTCATGACGCGGCGCTCCATCCTGTCGTGACCTTCTGAGAATCACGACGGGTCGAGCCGTCGCGATCTCAGAAGGTGGACCGAGCCCAAAAGGGGTACACAGCCCATAATGGGATTTCGGTTCATCCTTTCATGGCTTGATATAGGGCCATTCAAAATTCGATATAAAATCGTATACATGTCCAAAAATCATGAAACTAGTTTTAAATGAAAATAGACATGCAGATGTATCGACAGACATGAGTAATTAGAATATAGGCATAGAATGGACATGCTTTAATTAGGTTACATTTTGGTGACCTAAAACACGCACAGTGTTGGAAATCGATTTAATTCGCAAAGGATACATGATGAAAATTGGGGAAAATAGGATCATTCCAATCCTAGCATCATGCAGTATTTATGATAAAATTTGCAAAGTATGAGATCAAGTGTACACATGGATTAAAGGTAAACAAGATGGTTCGGGTACATGATCACGTCATGGATTGGAGCATGAAATACTCCTACATAGCACAACGATAATTGGGGAAAACTTGGGGCTTTGATAGAGGGGATCATGGGTTACCTATGGCCGAATTTAATTGATTTGTGCTTGAGAGATTGCCTACCTTTTCACGCTATAAAGATCCTAGGGTTTTAAGAAGTGAAGATGACGAATACTCCCTTGATCCTAGCCTCCTTCTTCTTGCTCCCCGTGTTCTAGCCTTCTCTCCTCGTTCTCCAATGCTCCAAAACGATCTAGGGTTGGGTAGACACGAATTGGGGGGTGTATTTATTTGTTTAAGAGTCCTTACTCTCTTAAAACTCCTATTTCCCTTCAAACTCCGAATTTCTATATTTATCCCCCTATTCCTTGCCTTTATCTACCTAATAAGATTGGGGAGAGGTTTAATTTTCGTGGGCAAAGGGTTTGGGTAGGTCTATGACTCTTATAGATATAATTACATGCTATTTTAGTCATTATCTTGCCCTTATTTAATTTGTTAATTAATTAGCTTCTAAATTAGGCCAAAATATCTCCCATCCAACTTGGGCTCTTCACAATTAGGCACATTCACTCATGTTTGGTCCATTAGTATAACTCATTTCCTAATTTAGCTTAATGGGTTTTAGTTAAACTTCATTTCATTCAAATATATTCACCCTTTATTCTATTTTAATTCTATTTATCACATTTATTCAATTAATTTCTCATTTTGTTTTAATTTAATATTATTTATCAAAAATTAAAAATCAGATTTGCTACAATTCAGGTGATGTTGGATGATTTTCGGGTTGATCCCCATAAGGTCGTCCTCTGACCACGCGAAGACGTCGCTATCTTTTTTGAGAAAATCTACCAATCGTTCCTCCAGCTGTTGAAGATCGGCGCCAACGACTAGTGACCTTTCCCCCGAGATCTCAACTTGCTTCGTCTGCTCGGCAGGCTCATGCCTTTTCGAGCTCTCATCATGGGCAGATTCATACTCGGAAACAACTGGTTCCTTTGCCTTGATAGAATTTACATAGCACTGCCGGCCTCGGTCTGGTTACCCACGACCTCGCCTACCCCATACGGTGTTGGGAACTTCAGCTTCTAGTGGTAGGTTGAGGGGACTCCTCCCAGTTTCCCTAAAAGACCTCAGTCGAACATCGCGTTGTAAGCCGACTTTACTTTCACTACAAGGAAGTCGACCTCAATCGTTACATGACGCGGCCGAGTGCCGAGGGTGACTTTTAGCCTGACCGAACCCTCGGCGCTCACCGGGGTCCCACTAAACCCAAAGAGGGGTGTGGTGAATGGTTTCAGCTCGGAGCTCAGGTTCGTCATTTTTACAAAACAGTCGTAAGAAAGAACATCTGGCGTGGCTCCATTATCAACTAAAATTCTGTGTACATCATACCCATCGACGTCAGCATGTATAACTAGCGCATTGTCATGGGGGAGGCTGAGGCCTGCTACATCTTCCTCGGAGAAAGTGATGACCCCTCGGGCCCCCGGTGCCGGCTTGCCCGAGCTTGAACCTGCGGCCGACGCGTAAGTCTTGCTCTTCCTTCCACTGTCGCCCCCGCTCGCCGAGCCGCCCCGCTAGTACTAGGACCGCTCCCTTGCCCTTTGGGGTCACTTGCTCCTCTTCGAGGTTGGAGCCCTTGGCCGCCCGTCCACAACATCTTTCCCGATGATGCCACTCACCGCATCTTCGAGATTTCTACCTGAGGCTCCGGCATTGGTCAGTCGTGTGCCCGAAACCCTTATGGTACTCGCAGTAAGGTTGGCCCATTCCCCGAAGCGGGCCTCACCATGGTTCGGGATGCCAAAAATCTAGCAGCCTTTTGATGATAGGTAGGATCTCTGAGGGAAGCCTGCCGACTTGGGGCAGATCCCTAATCGGAAAGCCTCGTCCGGCCGTCGGCTTTGGGTCCGGTCGCCTCTCCCCACGCGTCGTGGGTCCTCTCCCCTCGCTTTCTTCTGAGCCGGCAACCCCGCTGGTCGAACCTAGCTCAGATGTGTCGTCCACTCTTGCCTGCTGCACCGAGGTGGACTCTAGCCTCACGTACTTCTACATATGAGAGGGAGGTCGGAGAGACTTAACAGTTTTCTTTGCGATGGAGGCTACGAATGGGTGTGTTGGTGTAGACCCTCGTCAGGCTGTTGACCGCCGTTCTCAGGTCGAGGTCTACCACCTTCATGACCTCTACCTGGAATCTCTTGGTGTAGTCACGAAAGAGTTTCGGCCTCCTTCTGTGTGACCAGCCATAGATCGTCGATGCTAAAGAGTGTTGCACTGTGTTGTAGAAGTGGTCTAGGAAACGATGTGCCAGGTTGGGGAAGCTTGTCACTGAGCAGCACCGCCGGTAGCACCTTGACCATTGCAACATTGCGTCATTGAGGTTAGACATTAATGCACGTCATTTTAGTGCATTCAAGATATTCACCATCTCGACCTGCCCTGGAGTTGTCGAGGTGGTGCACAGATTGGTCGTCCTGTTGTACCGCCGAACTTGGGGAGCTGCAACTTCATAGGGACAGGTGCCTATGTGATTACTATTGGTTTTCTATTTTGAATTCAAGCATTTCTCCTTGTTTGGTTATGTGTGTGTGTGTTAATTTTGTCCCATATTGGATATCTAAGAAAGTTGGAAGGCCTTAAATTTGAGGTGCCTTTTTACATGCTTAGATATGTTAAGGGGATTTACACGCACGTTGCGGGCCAAGCCAAACCAGGTGGTTCCGGGGGCCTGAGCCGGAAACCATTTAAGCGGGTGTGACGCTCGCGATTATCGCGCGCAAGGGGGGTGCAAATCCCCAGCCTGGGGGCCTCGCGCTGGCGGGCCCGTTTTGTTTGCACCTACGGACGCCGCGAGTGGTTGTCGGATCTTGGGAGAATTTTTCAGCGAGCCTCTGCATTGTAGATGATTTTTTTCTTTTTGGAACTAACCTTTCTATTATAAATGAGACAAAGGCTCTCTTGAGTGGTAAGTTTGATATGAAGGATATGGGTTGCGCTGACTTGATTTTGGGCTGAAGTTGACTCACTCAACTGATGGAATAGCAATTTCTCAGGCACACTAGTTGAGACTGCTAGAGAAATATGGCTATAGCCAAGTTAAATCTGTTGTCACACCATATGATCTTTCAAAGACTCCTCCACAAGAATAAGAGTGGCGTGGCTATGTCTAATTGCGTATTCACAAAAATTGGCAGTTTAATGTATTTAGCTAATTATTCTAGACCTGATTTTCTTTTGCCGTAACAAAATTAAGCAGGTTTACCAGTTGTCCGGACAGAACCCATTGGGATGCATTAGATAGAGTACTCAAATAGCTGAAAGGGACTATATCCTGGGCTTGTGCTATGGGAGGTTTCCTACAGTCCTAGAGGATATAGTGATGCTAGTTGGATTGCTGACACTGCTGCTGATGTAAAGGCGTTACTGGTTATGTTTTTTACACTTAGAGGCGTGTAGTTTTTTGGAGGTCTGTTAAACAGACGATTATATTCCGTTCTACATCTGAGGCAGATTGTGTGCTTTGGATACCACGTAATTGAAGCTGATTGGCTAAAGGGTCTTCTTATTGAATTCCCTTGATTGTGAAGCCATTCCTCCTATTTCAGTGACTGTGATATCAAACAACATAGCTCAGATTAGAAGCTTTAAATAAAACCAGAAATAGAAGAGACATGTTCGAATAAGATTAAAGTCTGTTTGTGAGCTAGTGTCCTCAGGAGTGGTGTCCTTGGATTTTGTAAGTTCAAAGGACAATGTGCTGATCCACTCACTAAAGGACTTGATTCTGAGAAAATCAAGAGATCTAGTAAGGGAATGGAACTGAGGCCTATTCTGGTTTCATCTATAGCAGCAACTCAACCTATCTGATTGAGATCCCAAGAAGTAGGTTCAATGTGGTTAAAACAAGCTATAAGGGTGAACCATAAGCATAATTGATTGAGATGTAATCTCATAGTTCTTCCTTGGATAGATGCTTGACTGCTTGTAAGGATGAGCTTAGGGATCTTAATGAGTTCAAGGTCTTATGACAGGATGCTTGCAGTACATCCTTGGAGAACTCACCTATGTAAGTGTAACTGTGTGGCCGTGTGTGGGGGGTTTAGGCAACTCTCCTTATCACTTATGAAGCAAGATTCGGTGGCATGGCCGTAATGCACCAACCCAGAAGGATTCAACCATCACCTGTGATGAGTTGTTGCCAATTGATTTCACATATAAAAGGTTTAAGTTCAAGACTTAGTTCACTTTAAACCTGTGTGAATATGATTGGTATACTTAGGGAAGATTCAAACTAGAAGGTATCTCCACTGAAAGCTCGTTACAACAAGCCTCAGAACATGTTTTTGTTTCGCCCAAATGATTTGAATTTGTAGGGGATTGTTGGTTTTCTGTTTTGAATTCAAGCATTTCTCCTTGTTTAGTTGTGTGTGTGTGTTAAGTTTTGTCCCATATTGGATATCTAAGAAAGTTGGAAGGCCTTAAATATGAGGTGTCTTTTTATATGCTTACATATGTTAAGGGGATTTACATGCACGCGCGGGCAGCCCAACCCAGGTGGTTCCGGGGGGGCCTAAGCCGAAACCATTTAAGCGGCGCGACGCACGCGATTATCGCGCGCAGGCGGGGTGCAAATCCCCAGCCCGAGGGCCCGGTTTGGTTTTGCCACTTTCTTTTTAATTTTCCTAGGATCCCCTTTCGATTTTGCAGGACCCGTTTTGTGAGGAGGTGTTGTCTCCTCGTGTTCTGCATTTTTGGAAAAGAGTGTGCTGTTCCTCTCGTCTCGCTCTGCTCTGTTGCATGTCTTGTGGCTATTTCTGAGGCTATCTGAGGTTGAGTTTGTGGGCGACGTCCGTGTTGGAGTGCACCTATGGACGTCGCGAGTGTTGTCTGATCTTGGGAGAATTTTGCCAGCGAGCCTCTGGACCGTAGGGTGGCAATATATTCCTGAAAGACAATCGGCACGCCATCACTTCAACCAGATAAACTTTTTTTTTGATCTCTTTGAACACATCATCTATCTATTTCATACATCACTGTTACGGTTTTCTTACAATTTCCTCGACGAATGGCGAGGTGGATAGGAGTGTTGCCACGGAGGGGATGCGAGAACCACGCTGCAAGAGCCTCGATCTTTCGGTTCATCTCCTGCGGTCACTCCTCCATCGAGGCTCCATCGCCCAGCTGACCCTTGTAGACAACGCGATTTTGACTCCACTGCGAGCAATTTCATGTTGCGCCATAACGCCACAAATGGCCCTCTTTTTACCTTGCAAGAGTAGTTTTTCCATCATTTTTGGATCACCCAATCCTTCCCCGGTGCTTCCCCTTTATTTCCAAGGCCCGCTGGACAGTGTGGACAAATTTTATTAATCGCGTCAACCTATGTGGACGTGGAATCTAAAACGCGTCGGGTTGTGTGGGCGTGACTCTACATCAATTTTGAGGCTTATATCAGTTCCCTTTAACGCGTCGGGACCCGACGCGATTCATCGATTGGTCTTAAACGCGGCGGTCTGGTACGACGCGATCATGATTTCCATATTATTCAAGAATTTCCTTATTTCATTTACGGAAATGCCTCTAACCATTTTCTAAAATGCGGCGGCTCGGTACGACACCATTCCTTTCCATATTTATTAATGGCAAGTTTCCTAAAAGAAATACGGAAATTCCTTGACGCGTCGTGTCGTACCGACGCGATTCAGAGTCGTACATTTATTAACGGTCCACGATGTCCGCCGTGATTCAAACCTAAACCTATGCCATAACCCTACGACGCCACATTTAAGAGCTCCCACGTCTCGAATCATGACAAATAGAATCGCGTCCACTTAAGTCGCCGCATTTCAAACCTCTCGTCAAATCAGATCGATTTTGTCAGAAGATCGATTCTGTTAGAAAACGCGGGGTCATACCCCAAAGCGATTCTTGAATAGCTATAGGCTATGACTGTCAAATCAAGCAGATCTTTAAAATAGCGGCGCTTTAGTCGGACGTGATTCATCATATAGGCGTCCACTGTCTCCGACGCGATTCAATGAATTTTTCCTATAAGATGAACCCCCCGTGGCTAGCCCTTTAAAAAAAAAATCACCATATCCCGGTGAATCCCTGGCGGACCGGCGCTCAACTCCGAGCCAAGGAGGTCTTCCACGTCCATCCATTCAACCCTTCCTTGGTGTTTTTGAGCCGTCGTCTTCCTCACGTGCATCGAAGCGGGACGCGGGAAGCTTCTTCTTCCCCTTATTCCACTCCGTCCATCCAATCAGCAGCGGCTATTGCGCCATCCAGTGTTTGGGAAGCACCCCCTCTTCCTCCCTCTATTTGTTTATAATCCCTCCAAGCCCCAGTGGCTATTCTCCCTTTTTTAAAACACACACATGCATGCATAAACCACACACCTACATTTTTAGGGTTTAAAAGCCACCACACGATGAGTCACTCCCCATGTTCTTCACATTATTTTCACTTATTTGGGATTTGCATACTACACGCATTATTTGCTAATCTCCCCTTTCTCTTTTTCTTTTCTTGCAAGGGTAATCAACAACGACAAGCGCCTTCCTTGCAAGGGTAATCAACAACGGACAAGCGCCTTCTACCACGGCCGCCGCGTGCTCGTAGAAGAAGAGGAACCCACTTCACCGCGTAACTCCATCCGCTCCAAAAGGTACGTATGTGATCAACTTTCATTTGCACCCACGTGTTGCACCTCCTTCGACACCAACGTGTGTTTGGCGATCACGGTTCTCTTTTCCTTCTAGGAGTTGTGCTCACACCCCCTATTCTTTATTTTTCTTTGTGGATGCTGTGGGATTCTCTCCAACGAACGAAAAGCATCATCACAAATTGGCGATCACGGTGGGACATCTTTCCACATTTTCCTTTTGATTACCCACTCCACCGTGCCCCACGTGGCACTCTCCTTTGGCACCATCGCGTGCCCCTCCTTCCTTTCCCTCCTTTCTCCCCTTTGTGGTTAGCCATTTTTGTGGATTTCAAAGAAAAAAAATTTGAGGAAAAATAACCATAAACTGATGTTGAGTTGATCCATGCTTTTAGATTGTGTATTCCATGAGCTTCACGCTTATACCCTGCAACATGCTCATGTGTGTTTTGATTTCTTTGTATACATATCTCCTGTTCTCCTACGTTATTTGCTGTTTTCGGGTTCCTTTGAAATCGTGTCGATACAGTGGACGCGGTTCAGTGTCTGAGAACGCGTCCAGTTAACCGGACGCGTTTCACTTTTGTCGCGGCAGCTTAGGCCGATGCATTTTCTGTTGCATTGTCTGACCACAGGGACTGGACGCAGCTTTGGCAGCCTTCTGGAGTTTTCATAAACCGTGTCCATGCGCGCCTCGGACGCGATTCCGATCAAGTCGCGGCCCCTGTACCGGATGCGATTCTATCTGTTGACAGAATGCATCTCTTTTCGTTTCTGTGCTATAATTGTTGCATACAGGGCATTCTGCATCGGTCTGGGGACCTCCTTCCCTCACATCCTAGGCTCCACACACCCTTCCGGTGAAGGCCACAGCTCTCCATTGGGCATTTTGTCCCTTTGGACTAGCGAACCTTCTCCCGAATCCTCCGTAAGTCTCCGTACCCCATGGATTCCCTCACGGCGGACCGAGCTGGTTGTACCCACTGTTGACCCGGGTTTAGTCATCTCATTGCGTGGTGAGGGTGAGTTCTAGTTGTACCCCGAAGTGTCCATCTTCTACCCTACTAGGATCTCACCTGGAAAACACAATACTCTTCAATCCAATTAATTAATTGTGAAACTCCAAATCAACGTAAGCATCACAACTTGTTTGAACCACATTGATTGATTTATATCTTTGTTCAACCTTGTTTGATTACTTGCTTGATTAAAAATGGACCAATACCATCATGTTAACTTCGATCATGTGGACTATGAGGATAATGTTAGATCTCCATCTTTCCAATCTCATGTCCGTCCATCTCACCACCGTGAGGGACAACCTTCCACTTCATATGGTCATCTGCGCACACCGCGCACTAACCAATTTGATGTCCCTTCACACATCACCCCAATTAAAATCCGGCGAGAGCCTTCCCCCCACCAAGATTCTAATGTACAAACTGTCCTAAATGCACTTGATCAGCTCACCCCTCAACAGCTCAACTTAATTCAATCATTGGTTGAGGGTGTGACTCCTCCTTCCCCTAGGCACCCGCCTTTGTACATTCTGGCAACTTCGCCACATCCCCCTGTACATCCTTCATCACCTCGACCCTCTGGTCAATTGCACTCCCGTGCTCTGGTCCGAATGGACCAACCCTTGGGAACACCCACTAATTAACGGCCACCCCTATGTACTCCCTCACTTGCCTAGCGGCAGTCCACTCCACTACAAAATGTTATTCTCCACAAATTGAACAATCTGGAGAAACAAATCAACAAACTTTCGAATTCCACGGGTGACCCCGTTGCCGCCATGCCGGCTCTCCCTCAAATTTATATTCATCCTTCGGAGATGCCGTCGTACCAATTATACAATGGCACAGGAAATCCCTACATTCATGTTAAAGAAAATTTCTCTATGAGTCCTCACATTGGCAATGTGACCCTACAACCTTGACATATCTCTTTAGAAGGTCTCTCGATGGCCCTGCACTTGAATGGTTCTACTCTTTAGAGCCAAGCGAGGTAGGGGACTTCCGCATCCTTCATAAGAAATTTTTCAGAGGTATAAAGACCGCGTCATCCCATATTTCTCTATCACGGATCTAGCATCCGAGAAGATGAGGGATAACGAGGAATTTATCCATTTTGCTGACCGTTGGAGGTCAATGGCCACTCGCCTGCAACATGTGCTCTCGGAGTCAGAGCAAGTTAAAATCATCATGTCAAACTCTACTCCGAGGTTCAAGCACATCCTGGCCATGAATAAACTTGATACAATGGAAGAGCGCTACGAATGAGGACGTTACATCCAGACACATCTGATGGACTCCCCAATCGTGGAGTTATTCAATCAAGCTGATCCGAGGTAGAATGGGTCAGTGGGCGCCATCCACCATCCACCTCGCTACCATACAATGCCCACCTCATATACACCTCCACAAACTCCCATTTACCATGACATGCCTCCACCTAGGCGTCCACTGATCCGCCCTCCTCAGGCTCAACCACCTCCAACTGGGCCATACAATGCCCCCATACATGAAGAAGCTCCTGTGCCCTACGTTGCACCTACTCCGGCTCCCATGACGGCTCCTATACCTCTACCACAACAACCACTGCCCCCACAACAGCCTTTAACATCACAGCCCGTTGCTCGGGCCGAAGTTGCCAACAACCAACCCATCCATGAAACCACCTGGTGTTATGACGATGAACCATCCGAGGTCATGTTTGTATGCCATTTACCTACCCCTCCTACATTGCCATCCATTATCACCAAACCTTCCACTATTAAACTTCCACCAATCATTACACCAACCATTAAACCAATCATTACACCTCCCATTGCGCCAACACCACTGGCAACTCAACCTGAGCAAAACCTCCCTATCATACCTATTACACCTCCACCGGCCATATAGCCTTCCACCACCCCCACATCCACCCCCATCCAACAGAGCGGGTGCAAGTTTTTGAGGAGTGATCGGCCACGTCAGCAAAAGAAGGAGTCCCCGGGACCAGACATACTTTTCAAATTGTAAGAACACATTCCTCGCATGCCGGTCATTGTTTCCATACCGGGCACATTCACTGAGCGGGAGTCCTTCCCTCCAATCATGGCCGTCAAGAGGCCTTCTAATCATATGACAATCATCAATGTTTCCAACAAATCACATTTCAAAATACTCAATAGGGAATTTCTCCCTCTAAGATCTCATGACCCCTCACACCTTTGTTGTGAACCTTCCCACTATAGTGAAGGGGTCAACTATTCAGATTGTGCTCACCCACTCAAAGGCCAAATCTTTGGCACACTCTATTACTCAAGGGCACGTGCCCCTTTCCATAACCAACGCTATACAATCTTTGGGCACGATCCCCTCATTGTTGCTTCCAACTCAACTAGTGGAACTCCCCACCATCTCATTCAACTATATTCCAAGGGAGTTGCCACTATTGCATGAAACTCCAACAGAAGTCAACAATCCTCTAATTGATGAGAGCTGTTCAAATCAAGTGAGAAGAGCAAGACCATCTGCCCGCTGGCACACTACGTGAGGAAGTACCTGAGGGTTAGAATGCCAATTCCCAAGTGGAAGCAGAAACGCTGGGCAAGGCAAAAGACCAGGGGCCTCCCCCTTCTTTTGCATTTAAATCCTCTTTTGTGCTGCTTAGCACCTTTCCGTGGGTTCTCCACATTCCCTCCCCACGGGAGGCCTTTTATTTCCATCTTGTTTATGATCCATTCTCATGTACTGGGCATCGCTCCCATTTATGTAACCCTTGTTTTCCGCCTCGTGCCCCTCGTGGCACACCGTTATGTTTCCGCCACTCTCTCCTTCATGCCCCACATGGCACACTCCATTGTTTTCACCCTCCTCGTCATGCCCCATGTGGCACATCTCCACCCAGTGCCCCACGCAGCACATCTCCACCCAGTGCCCCATGTGGCACGTCTCCCTGTAGCGCCCCACATAGCACATCTCTCCTCTTGGCCCCTCGCGGCCCTCTGTTCTTTTCCTTTCCTCCGGCCTATTTGGATTCTTTTTCTTTTTTCTGGGCATCGTGCCCCACTTCTCCTACTCCCTTCGGTCCCACCGGAGTCCCGACATTCTTTCTGCCATTCTCCCCTTGCCAATTTTAATCAGGTCATCCGACCTTTCTCTCACTGTTTTCGGGGTTTAGTCCCCATGTATCTTTCTAATTTTCAAGTAATTTTGTACATTCTTCAAAGCCTCTGAGTCTCGCCCAGCGCAGGGCACTCGTCCCCCCTTTACCCTCCAAAGTCTTATTAGATTTTATTATATCTTATTAGTGTAAAAAAAATGATGAATATTCAATATTGTCATGCTACCGCAGCATTTTTGTTTATGAGAGCTCCCCGCTCGAAGTCCAAAAATTCCCTCACGAGTCATTAATGTTCACTCTTAGCGTGGGCATTTTACACACACTTCACGGCACCCTAAGCCGACTACTTTGGTAGACACCATCACTGTCACAGCCATGCCTGAAAGGCACAAATGTCTGTTTCTCTTCTGACTCGGCCAAAAGTATGGGTAATAGAGGTAGTATGAGCAAGGCAACCAACCTGAAGCACTCCCTGATGAGAGGATGTCTCACAAAAAGGGCAATCAAATGACCAATAAAACATCAAAGTCAAATGCATGTCAAGAGTGGCAAAGTCCCCGCAGAGATCCAAATGGACCTGGTCGTATGCATGCCAAGCAAATAAATCAATCAATCACTATAACATGGCATGGCAAAGAGTGGCAAAGTCCTCGCGGAGATCCAAATGGACCCGGTCGTACACATGTCCCTATAAATGAATGGTCAATCAAAATAAAAAAGGCCCAATAATCAAGTGAGACTGAATCTTCTGATGGTTGTGCCAAGGAATGAAGTCAAACCCAACTCTTCAACACTCATATTAGGCTTACCTCTAAATCCTCCTTCCTTCTCCCTACCAGACTTAGTCGCCTCTTCAGGCGTGGCTTTGACAATGGCATTGTTTAACCACGAGCAATCAGCCCTTGGGCACCACCACAAATGCACGCCCTACTTTAGGCATTCTTTAATGAAACGAGAGGTAACCAAGACCCCTCGCCAGCCAGCTTTCATAACTCTAATGCTGCCACAACACAGCAATGTTCCACAAAAAAAAAAATCCCACAAAAATCAAATATTCCCAAAAATCCCATAAAAATTCGAATATCTTCAAAAATCCCATAAAAATTCAAATATTTTCAATATCCAAAAAAATCATGATGGTATTGCACATGGCACGCACGTTGCACCCTCTCATTGCGTCAGATCCATTCCAATTCTTTCTCATCAGAGGTTCTTCTATCTTGAACTCCAATTTCTTTGGCCAAAGACCACTTATCCTCATAGTTTAAACACCAAACAATTGAGTGAGCTATGTCTGTTTACTGAATGCTTTATCCATGCTCCATTGCTATAAATGATGTTATTCCATGATGCCTGTTATCCCTTGGCTAATGATTTTGAGTGCAGGTTCGAGTTACCTCATCTGGCGCTACATCAGGCTGCTGCTGCCTTCACCGTCCGTTATATGCATTTTACCATATGTTATACTCTTTAGAGCATATCAAGGACCTTGTGGCTCTGAGGAATCTGGGATTTGAGTTCCCCTTTATCAAAAACGATGATCATCCCAGAGGATCCTTAGCCGCATGGATAGGCCGTTACGCTTGGCACGTGAGGATGACGGATCCATGTTTGAAAAATCTGGTCTCCTGACTCAACGCCATCGTGACAATAATATCCTTGATTATTTTTTACTCCTTTTTATCCTTATTTTCCCTTTAGCCCAGCATACATGCATATTGAAATCACTGTGGAAAACCACTCTTTCAATGCAACCTGAGAGTCATTCTCGCTTCAACTCCAAGTCAATTTGAAATATTCCAATCCGGGTCAAGTACCCAACTCCCTTTGTTGTTGCCCCCGGGCTGATCTCCTTAAGAACCTTTGTTTGGATTTATCCCTCTACATTCGTCTTTACTCCCATAGATCCACCTTGGCAGTGGCAGACGCCCCTAATGGTGCAACCTAACGGATTGTGTCCTTAGGTACTTCCCCTTCGCTGGAAGTTGATCTCTCCTTCGTGCCCCACGTGGCACCTTTCCTTCGTGTACCACGTACACACCTCCCTTTGTGCCCTTCATGCACCCTTCCTCTTTCCAATCCAAACATTTGTTTCTTTCTGTCTTCTTCTGATGGTGACTTCCTTGGGTATTGGTGAAAGACTCTCATCAGGTGTTGGTCACCAATTATTCTGCGTGTCTATTTTTCACCTTGGCGTCTACTTATCAGTTCGCTCCCACTTCATTTCACTACACTACGCTTCATTCTTTTTATTCCATTACACTCCACTTCGTGTCCCTTCGCTTCGCTCCCCTACAAAGCAGACGCCAAGGCGTGGCAGCTGTAGACACACGATTTTGACTCCACCGCGGGCATATTTCATGTTGCGCCATAATGCCACAAATGGCCCTCTTTTTGCCTTGCAAGAGTAGTTTTCCATCATTTTCGGATCACCCAATCCTTCCCCGGTGCTTCCCCTTTATTTCCAAGGCCCGCCGGACAGTGTGGACAAATTTTATTAATCGCGTCGGCCTATGTGGATGCGGAATCTGAAACGCGTCAGGTTGTGTGGACGCGACTCTGCATCGATTCTGAGGCTTATATCGACGCGATTCAATCGATTGGTCTTAAACACGGCGGTCTGGTACGATGCAATCATGAGTTTCCATATTATTCAAGAATTTCCTTATTTCACTTACAGAAATGCCTCTTGCCATTTTTAGAAACGCGGTGGCTCGGTAGGACGTGATTCACTTTCCATATTTATTAATGGCAAGTTTCCTAAAAGAAAATACGGAAATTCAGAAATTCCTTGATGCGTCGTGTCATACCAACGCAATTCAGAGTCGTACAATTAATTAACGCGTCCGCGATGTCCGCCGCGATTCAAACCTAACCCTATGCCATAACCCTACTGTGGATACCATTTCTGGTCCACAAAGAAGGGGGGGGGGGATGAATAGTGTTTATGTGTGTGTGATGTGGCGTGTGTGTGTGTAATATGGAGTGGAAGGCGGAAAAGACATAAACTAAAAAGATCGTGATCACCAGGCACGCGAGGGTGCCGAATGGAGAATGCACGACGAAAGGACGAAAGGGTGTGGATGGAGGAGTGATCGCGGACGTACCTTTTTGGCGGGGAGATTGCGCAGAGAAGATGTGGGTTCTCTCTTCCTCTATGAGCACGGTCGGCCGTGGTAGAGGGTATTTCCTCGTTGGTTACCCTTTTTGGAAGGCAGAGATTGTGCGGGGACGATGTGGGTCCTTTCTTCCTCTACGAACATAGCCGGCCGCAGTAGAGGGCGTTTTCTCGTTGGTTACCCTGACAAAAAGACAAAGAAAAGTAAAGAAAGGGGATTAGCCACGTGTAGTATCAAATCCTAAAAATAAAGAATGAATGAAATAAAAGACATGGAAGTGTACTTACCGGTTGGTGGCTTTTAAACCCCTAAAGAATGTGGGTGTGTGTAAAATGCATGCATGTGTGTGTTTAAAAGAAGTAAAAGGGGCACGTGGGGCCCGGAGGAGGTGAAAATAAGAGGAAAAGAGAAAGGGGAGGGGGTACTTCCCCTAATGGGCAGCGTGGAGGCGTGGTAGCCGGTGCCGGGATGAATGGAGGAAGGCGAGGAAGGAGCTCCCGCCACCGTGGATGAGGAAGACGTCGTCCACCTCGCTCCAGGGTACGTGGGCGATGGGGAGGACTCCGGCTCCGAGGGAGGAAGGCGCGAAAATGGAGATGCTTCTCCTCGGGTCGGTGGCGAGACAGAAATCCAGCAGGGCTTTGCCGCTCTCGTTGGGATCCCCTTGAAACAATACCCTCGGGGGTCTATTATAGGCAACAGATTCTTGAATCGCGTCCAAACAGGAAGCCGCAATTATGAATTGAATCGCGTCCGGGCGGCAGGCCGCGATTAAGAAAGTCAAACCGATGTGACGGGCGCATGATGGCCGTAGCCTAAGCTACGCTTCTGAATCGCGTCTGGCTAGGCCGCCGCGACTTAAATCGCGTCCGTCTGGTCCGCCGCAATTCAGACTTGCATGGTTTTAAGGCAATCGGCTCATAAATGCTCGGATTTGACCTTCTGAATCGCATCCACTGACACGGACGCGATTACAAGATTTTCTCATGATTGCACGATGTGTCACCCTTAGGTGCGACGACTTCATAGGCGTAGCCTTTTTTACTTTGAATCACGTTCGAGAGGTTGGACGCAATTCTATTAAGACACGTGCTCATAAACGTGTCTGCCGAAGCCGTCGCAACAAGATCCTGAATCGCGTCCACATCCCCGGACGCCTTTTGAATGCGCCAGAAAAGCTGCCACTGAAGCAAACGCAAATCAATGAAGTTGCCCATGGGCCATTTGAACCAAATTTAGCTTCCAGGGGCGCTGCCCCCGGAGACCCCACTGTCGGAGACCCTCCGCGACCGAACCACCTAGGGAAGCACCGAGAAAGAATGGGTGAGATCCAAAAATATTAAGAAACTACTCTTGCAAGGCAAAAAGAGGGCATTTGTGGCATTATGGCGCAATATGAAATTTGCCCGCGGTGGAGCCAAATTCGCATGTCTACACCTACGACGTCACATTTAAGAGCTCCCACATCTCGAATCATGACAAATAGAATCGTGTCCACTTAAGTCGTCGCATTTCAAACTGCCCGTCAAATCAAGATCGATTTTGTCAGAAGATCGATTCTGTTAGAAAACGCGACGGTCATACCCGACGCGATTCTTGAAATAGCTATAGGCTATGACTGTCAAATCAAACGGATCTTTTAAAATAGCGGCGCTTTAGTCAGACGTGATTCATCATATAGGCGTCCACTGTCTCCGACGCGATTCAATGAATTTTTCCTATAAGATGAACCCCCGAGGCCAGCCCTTTAAGAAAACAATCCCCATATCCCGGTGAAGCCCTGCCGGACTGGCCCCTCAACTCCGAGCCAAGGAGGTCTTCCACATCCATCCATTCAACCCTTCCTTGGTGTTTGGAGCCGTCGTCTTCCTCACGTGCATCAGAGCGGGACGCGGGAAGCTTTTTCTTCCCCTTCTTCCACTCCGTCCATCCAATCAACAGCGGCTATTTCGCCATCTAGTGTTTGGGGAAGCACCCTCTCTTCCTCCCTCTATTTGTTTATATCTCCCTCCAAGACCCACGTGGCTATTCTCCCTTTTTTAAACACACACACATGCATGCATAACACACACACCTACATTTTTAGGGGTTTAAAAGCCACCACACGGTAAGTCACTCCCCATGTTCTTCACATTATTTCACTTATTGGGATTTGCATACTACACACATTATTTGGCTAATCTCCCCTTTCTCTTTGTCTTTTCTTGCAAGGGTAATCAACAACGGAAAAGCGCCTTCTACCACGGTCGGCCATGCTCGTAGAAGAATAGGAACCCACTTCACCGCGTAATCTCCCTCCGCTCCAAAAGGTACGTACGTGATCAATTTTCATTTGCACCCACGTGTTGCACCTCCTTCGACACCAACGTGTGTCTGGCGATCACGGTTCTCTTTTTCCTTATAGGAGTTTTGCTCCACCCCTATTTTCTTTATTTTTCTTTGTGGATGCTTGGAGTTCTCTCCCAACGAACGAAAAGCATCATCTACACCCATCAGGGTAGGGGTCGACTCGGCCGAGAAGTGATCGGCCTCTGTTGTCCTGGGTATGCCGTGTTTTGTTGCCGTTGGCATCGTCGGGACCTGTGGTGGGGGCAGCATCGAGAGCACGCCGCGGTTTGGACGTCGCCATGGCTGACCGATAGCACGGATGATGAGCGCGGATCTCAACAGGTCCGACGTCATCGGGGATGACTACTATAGGGGCTATCGGACGACTCGCGGACTCCCCTTGAGCTGCTGTCGTTTGTTGGTTCTGCTCTATCCGAGCCAACATCTCATGTTGGCCTGCTATCATCTGCTCGACCCCATCGAGGTTGGAGGAGGTGGTCGAGTTCTGCTCACCTGTACCGGACCCACCTCCGACGACCTACTCAACATGGTCGGCGGGGATGATCTCATCACCGGACGACCGAGCCACCATCTTTCCCTTGGGTGCCATAGATACTTTTCGTATGTTTTCCACAAACGGTGCCAAAATGTTACTGTTGGAGTTACGGGGTCGGCTCAAGCCGAGAAGACCCAGGGAAAGTGGCGCGGCGGCAGTCGATGTTGCCGAGATTCCGACCTGCAAGACCACCAAGCTTTCTCGGTGGGTAGACACTCCTTCGATCAAGTCAGCTCGGGAGCTAGGAGTCAAGAGTTTAGGGTTTGAGAGATTGCATACCTTGGGACGAAGGAGGTTCGCCCATTTTTATAGAGGTTACTTGGAAGATGTTTCCGCGGGGTGATCCAGGAAATCCTGCTAAAGGCGTGCCCTTGATTGCAACGGATCTGGGTAAAAGACGGCAGGCCAGCTGGTTTGACCCCGGCTACAAACGGCATGCTAGCTCGCGTTGACCGTGCTCCCACAGAGCATGATCTTCAGATCTTTCCCCTTGTGACTAGTTCCCCCAACTGTCGTATGGGTCATCCTTTTTAGAAAGTCTTTACGAATATGCTAACGGTTCAGTGGAGGTCGGCGTAGGGACTTCTTTATTTGGAATTGAGGATGAGCAGTTTGGGTTAACGTGTGACGCCGCCCTCGCCTTCCCCGAACTGTGCTGGACCCAGTGCGACTTGCTCGTCGGCCATGAGTTAGCTCGGCGGACGAGGTGTGACTGAGCCGAACATCCGAAGAGCTATCGGTATCACAACCTTTTGAAGTTTTTCGCGGTTGTCGCAAGTAAAATTAGAATCTATCTATCCAGCGGTAGTCTTGTCTCCCATGATTCGGTGTTTCTAAAGTGCACACGCAAGATTCTTCTTATGCCAGGTCAACCTTTGAAACCACAGAACTTGGATTTCAAGGCTATTTGTTCTTTGACTTTGTTTTAAAAAAAGAGTAATCCTGCCTTGGGGGAGGCAAACCTGCAGCATGCCTAAAAGACGACGCAATTAATGGTGGTTTCTTGCCCATGGGTTTGTGAAAACACTTTAATTTCCATCGCAACAGCTTAGATGAGTGCAAGACGGCCAGCTTCTGGTCATCGTGGATCAAATTCCATGATGACCCTCATCCGATTCTGGTACAATCAATTGATGTTGTGAAAATTATGTAGGTCAACTTGGCTAAAATTAGTGTGGATAAATGAACTAGAGTTTGGAATTGCTCTATTAATTGACGTTGGAGATCTTCCAATCCCTTCTAATTAGATTATGACGTCGTTGTCCTTCCTGTGTACGTATGCAGATGCATCTCCCGCCATTATTGACCAAAACCTGAAGTTGGCCTCTCTAGTTTTCGACATCCTAGTTACTTCCAAATTATGAACACATTTTTTTTAGTAACGAGAAATCCAATGTAATGATTTAGGGCTCAATATTGCTCAACACTACAAGATCAAAAATTCAAGTCTTGTCATAGCCGTAATATTTTACATATATTGTATTTTTTCTACTAATACATGATAAATTTCGAATGAGGAGGAGTATATTATGAGAGTTATTAGTTAGTTATTTCTTTTTGAATGAACAGTTCAATAAACAGTGCACTTTAGTAATGGAAAATTTAATGGGTACTCCTCTTTTACATATTCTGGAAGAAATTTCACCTACCTTCTTGGGAGGAGAACTTTATGTTTGCTTCTTAATTTCTAGATAGACACTGTTGATAAAGCACATGCGGCCTACATGTGGCCCGCAGTAGCCCACGAATCTGCAGCACCCGATCCCCACCCAAACGACAGCCAACCATCACAACACAACAACACGGTACCGTCGTATCTTCTCGACCTAGGTGCTACCTCGTATTCCTCGTTTTATATTCCCTCGTTTACTCTCGCTATCCACCACGACATGGCGCAGGTCGGTGGGTATCGGCCCATTGAAGACATCGACCATCCGTACGTCCAGGAGATAGGCAAGTTCGCGGTGGAGGAGCACCACTCGCTGCATGTTCTGTGGTTATTTCTGAGGTTGAGTTCGTGGGCGACGTCCGTGTTGGAGTGCACCTACGGACGCCGCGAGTGGTTGTCAGATCTTAGGAGAATTTTGTCAACGGGTCTCTATACCATAGGGCGGCAATATATTCTTGAAAGACAGTCGGCACGCCGGCGTTTCAACCAGATGAACTTTTTCTGATCTCTGTGAACGCATCATCTATCTATTTCATACATCTCTATTACGATTTTCTTACAATTTCCTCGACGAATGGCAACGTGGACAGCAGTGTTGCCACGGAGGGGACTCGAGAACCACGCTGCAGGGTCTCGATATTTCGGTTCATCTCCTGGAGGTCACTCCTCCATCGAGGGTCCATCGCCAGCTGACCTGTCAGGGCAGGGGTCGACTCGGCCGAGAAGTGATCGACCTCTGTTGTTCTGGGTATGTCTTGTTCAGTTGTTGTTGGCATCGTCAGGACCTGTGGTGTGGGCAGCATCGAGAGCACGGGTGCCGTGGTTTGGACGTTGGCATCGCTGACCAACAGCGCCGGATAATGAACGTGGATCTCAGCAGGTCCGACATCGTTGGGGATGACTGCTACAGGGGCTGTCGGACGACTCGCGGCCTCCCCCTGAGCTGCTGCCGTTTGTTGGTTCTCCTCCATCCGAGCTAGCATCTCATGTTAGCATGCTATCATCTGCTCGACCCGATCGAGGTGGGAGGAGGTGGTCGAGTCCTGCTCACCTGTACCGGACCCACCTCCGACGACCTCCTCAACATGGTCGGCGGGGATGATCTTGTCACTGGACGACTGAGCCACCATCTTTCCCTTCGGTGCCATAGATGCTTTTCGTAAGTTTTCCACAGATGGCACCAAAATGTTTCTGCTAGAGTTACGGGGTTGGCTCAAGCCGAGAAGACCCTGGGAAAGTGGTGCGGCGGCAGTCGATGATGCTGAGCTTCTGACCTGCAAGACCACCGAGCTTCCTCGGTGGGTAGACACTCCTACGACCACCTGGTTAGCTCTGCGTCATTTGGTTTCTGGGCGCTCTGCCGGCGGCCTGCTGGTTGCCGGCGGGGTGTTCTTCTCCTTGGCGATGGATTTACCGGGCGGTGCTGAGGTGGGCAGTAGGTCTTTTGCTGCTGCTTTGGCATCTTCCCTTCGCCCTTCCAAGATCGACTTGCCTCTCAAAGCGCCGGCCTTCACTGATGATGGGCAGCCTGCTGTGTTCTTCTCAAAGGATGAAATGCGCAAGTCTGAGCAACCCTTGAGGTTGGCTATTGTGGCTAAGTGTTCCTATGGTAGGCCATCTATCCCTGACATCAAGAGTTGTCTTTCCCAAAGGTTAGACCTAAAGGGTGATTGCATTGTTAGTACCTTGAACCCTCGCCACCTCCTGTTCCGGTTTTTTGTTGAAGAAGACTTCCTCAAAGTTCTTGTTCGGAAGAGTCTTTATCTTAAAGGTTATCTGTTCCGATTCTTTAGATGGTCTGTGGATTTTGATTTCGCTGCTGATCCAACGCTTATCCCCATCTGGGTGGGTTTTCCTAACCTCCCTGTCAATCTCTACAATGAAGACTACCTAAGATGCATCGCTGGTAATTTCGGTGAAATTCTCCGTATTCATGACTCCACCCTTGCCTGGACTCAAACGGCGGAAGCTCTTGTCTGTGTTGATGTGGATGTTGCTAAACCACTTCCTGATCGGATATGGATTGGTAATGGCGAAGGAGGTTTCTGGCAAAGGATCAATTTCCACAGGGTCCCCCCGATCTGCAACATCTGTCGAAGACTGGGCCATTCACAAGCTGATTGCAAGAAGAAGACGAAGGATGTACCACCGGCTGTGCCCCCAAATCATGTTGTGCATGCAAATCTTAAAGACAAGCCAAAACACGTCGACCAAGAATGGCGTGTCATTAAGCGTAAGGGTGTTGCTCATGCCCATGTAGCTGCTTTGAATCAGTCCTCAGTACCGGTTTCTAATGTTTTTGAGCGGCTTGCCGATGATGTTGGTGTAGTGGACGGTTCCACAGATACTCCCCATGTTCAAAATAATGATCCTTCCAGTTCCCAGATTAATGATCAGGTCGTGGTGCCCACTCCAGTTATTGTTAATGCTCCGTTGAATGATCTCCACGTGCATGGCACTGTTCACGCCCAAGTTTCTTCTGCTGAGATTGCGTCCGGTGTTCCTGAGGTTTGTCCGGCGTCCTCGCCGACGGCACTGCCGGACGTCCAGTCGGCCAACCCACCTCCGAATGATCAAGACCTTCCAAGTTTGGAGTTGCAAGTTTTTCTCCCGCTTTCACCGGATCCGCCAATTTGCTCTCGTGGCACTGCCATTCCTGCCACTCAGTCTCAAGGTAACACTTCTAATCGTGAGGGTAATCAAATCGTGGGAGATTCCCTGCCGGATACTTCTAATGGCTACTTCCTCTCATCTACTTCTAAAATTGCTGCTTCTGAGAATGGCCTCATGTCCGAAAGGCAAGTTTCCAACTTTGGCATTATGCCGCCTGGGGTGGGTGTGCGTACGAGATCTAAGGTGAAGGCCGCGGTGGAGCACAGTGGTTACCGGTCCTCATGAATAACTCAGCATTATTCTGGAATATTAGGGGTCTATCAAATAAGACCTCCAGGAGAACTCTCAAACGACTAATCAAGTCTCATAAGGTGCATCTGGTGGCTATCTTCGAACCAAAAATCCCTTTAAGAAGAGCTGATGAATTATGTCGCTATCTTAATATGGCTGGCCATTCTGGGAACGATGGTGAAGATTCTAAGGTCTGGCTCCTTTGGTCCTCCTCCATCTCTCTCCATGTGACTGAGAGAACTGAACAGTTTATTACTGTTGAGATTGTTCAAGATGATAAACCAGTGTGTATGCTTACTGCGGTTTATGCTGCTTGTACTTTTGTCCTTCGTCGTGAGCTTTTCCAAGGCCTTCTAGATCATGTAAATTATTTGAACCTTCCTTGGATTGTTGGGGGCGATTTTAACTGTGTTGCTTGTAGTTCTGAGAAGAAGGGTGGTGCATTGGCCAACCCTACTGCTATGCTCGAATTCAATTCTTTCATGTCCTCTGCGGGTCTTATTGATGCTGGCTTTATTGGGCATCCTTTTACTTGCTCGAACAACAGAGTTGGACATGCTTCAGTTAAAGCTAGGTTGGATCGGGTTCTTGTCAATCCCCAGTGGAATTCTAATTTTCCAGGTTTATGTGTCAAACACCTCCCCAGGGGGCCTTCTGATCACACTCCTCTACTCCTTAATTTTCATCCTTACAAAACAAATGCCTCGAGGTTTATCTTTCAAAAGATGTGGACTACTCATGATTCCTTCTTACAGTGTGTCGGTGATGTTTGGACTGGCAGTCACATTGATCATCCTAATCCTTTTGTTCGCCTTCAGTGCAAGTTGAAAGCTACTAAGATTAGGTTGAAGTCTTGGAACAAGGATGTCTTCGGGAACGTTGAGGACGGTGTCCGCTATGCTGAGGAACTGGTGGGTGTCAAGCAAACCTCCTTCGATGCAGATCCGACTATTGAAAACAGGGAAGGTTTGAATGAGGCGAATGCTAAGCTTAGGCGTGCTCTAATGTGCCAAGAAATCTTCTGGGCCCAGAAAGCCAGGGTGCAGTGGATTAATGATGGTGATAAAAATACATCCTTTTATCATGCGGTGGTTCAGGGTAATAGGGCTCGGAACTATATCCATCGCCTAAAAATTGATGGAGTCTGGTGTGATGATCAGCATAATCTTTCTGTCGAGGCGGGTAAATACTTTCACCATTTACTTTCCTCTGAGGAGCATAACATTGATGATACTTTGCTTCATCACATCCCTAATCTCGTTCATCAAGATCAATGTGATGTTCTTACTTCCGTTCCCAATGACAAAGAGGTGAAGGAGGCGGTTTGGGCTATGAATGGTGACGGTGCCCCGGGTCCAGATGGTTTCACTGGCCTCTTTTACGAGGAATGCTGGGATTTAATTTCTATGGATGTTATTGCTGCTGTCCAGAGTTTTTTCATGGGGTTCCCTCTGCCAAGGGGTGTGTCCTCGTCTCTTATTGCTATCATTCCGAAGATCCAGCACCCTTCTTCCTTTGGTGACTTCAGACCTATTAGTTTATGCAACTTTTGTTTCAAGATCATCTCCAAGATCATTTGCACCCGTCTCACGAATTTGTTACCGGCTATCATCTCTGAGGAGCAAGGCGCCTTTGTTAAAGGTAGAAATATTGTTGATAATATTGCTCTTTCCAACCAGCTTATTCAGGATCTCAGAAGGAAGACTCGGGGTCATAATGTTATTCTAAAGCTTGATATGATGAAGGCCTACGACAGAGTTGAATGGGATTTCTTGTTTGCCGTCCTTCGGAAATTTGGGTTCTCCAATCGGTTTGTTTCTCTTATTGGTATGCTGGTTTCTAACTGTTGGTTTTCATTATTTTTAATGGCTCTCCTGTGGGGTATTTCAAGTCTTCCAGAGGCCTTCGGCAAGGCGATCCATTGGCTCCCGCCCTATTCATCATCATGGAGGAGGCTCTCAGTAGGGGTTTAAAGCATGTCCAAACATCTATGCTTCAGCCATATGCTGGCCCAAAAATGTGTCCGCTGGTTTCTCACTTGTTGTTCGCGGATGACACGCTTATCTTCTGTAATGGGCACACTAAAAATATCCAGAGGTTACTTGCTTTTTTACACAGGTATCAGACTTCTTCGGGCCAGAAAATAAATAATCACAAGAGCACGTTTCTAATTTCTCACAAGGCGCCATCGTCAGTGGCTCGGAAGCTTGCTCGTCTCACTGGGTTTCAGCATCAGGTGGGTGCCTTGCGATATCTTGGTGTCCCTATCAGAGCGGGTAGGGTCAAAGTGGCCGATTACAAATATTTGATGGATAAGGTTAATGCTAGAATATGCTCCTGGAAGTCTAAATTTCTTTCTCAAGCTGGGAGGGCTACCCTTATTAAATCAGTTCTCTCTTCCATTCCCATATACTTGACAGCTGCTGTCTATCTCCCTAAATCTGTGGTCAATTACATTGAAAAGTCTTGTGCTAATTTTTTCTGGAGTGGAATGGATGGCATCCATAGAAAGCATTGGGTTTCCTGGGATATTATCCATAGGCCCCTTTCTACAGGGGGCCTTGACATCAAGAGTCTTTGGCATGTTCAGTTAGCTTTGGCCACTAAACAACTTTGGAACATTTATCATGGTTCTTCGATGTGGGCTTCTTATGCTCGGATCAGGTTTCATATTCTGGAAGGTTCTCCTTTTCAGTAATCTGTGCCTCATGGTATGTCTAAGGCAGTTTTCAAGTGTGCTCACCAAACTGTTCTTTCTCACTCTAGATGGATTATTGGTGATGGAAGGGATGTTGATTTTCTGAAAGATACTGGATTGGACAAGATCCGCTACAGGCTCGGTTGACGGGTCCTTACTCAGGTCCAAGTCTCACTGTTCGGGAGGTTATTAATAATCCACAACACCCGATTCGTGCTCTCATTGGGTGCCCTTCCATCCTTGATAATATTCAGTTAACAAATCACATGGACCGCTGCGTTTGGACTGGTTCTTCTACTGGTGAGTTTATTACTTCAACTGCTTACAGAAAGATTATTCCTGTTGGGGTGCCTAGGGAACACATGCTTAGATTATGGAATCGATCCTTCTACCAGCGTGCTTTTCTCTTCTGCTGGAGGGTCCTGTTCCGAGCCGTTCCTGTGGATTCACGTGTTTCGGATCAAGGAATTGCTCTCGCCTCTCGTTACTCGTGTTGTCGTTCACCTCTTTCTGAGGATTTGAATCATTTGTTTATATCTAGTGATTTGGCGACTAATCTTTCGAATTGGGCTGCTCCTATTCTGGATGTCTCTTTATCTTCAACTGACAACATTTCGGATCGTCTGTGGCATCTGTTGCGGTCTTGTAGCCCGTCCACCCCCCAAGGATTCATTTCTCTTCATGTCTCCATGTTGATTATTTGGGAGATCTAGCGTGCTCGGTGTCTTAAGCGCTTCGAAGGAAAGTGGCGGTCCATCCAGTGCATTGTCCATAATATTCGGTTCATGGTCTCAACGTCCCTAGCTTCTGTCACTTTTAAGACTCAGATGCCTGCTAGCTGTGGTGTTCATTTTTCTTCACTTGGCTTCTCCCCTTTGGTTAAAAAGCGTACTTTCCAGCTTGTTAGGTGGATTCCTCCTGATACAGGATTTCTACTAAATGTTGACGGCGCAAGTAAGGGGAATCCTGGGAGTTGTGGTGGTGGAGGATGTATAAGAGATAGATCAGGAAATCTACATTTGGCTTTTGCTCACAACTATGGATTCGGTGGTAGCCTGGTCGCTGAGGTGAGAGCCTTGTGCGATGGAATCAGATTAGCAACGGAATTTGGCTTCACACTTTCTGCCATCCAGTGTGATTCGGCCTCTCTGGTTACCTCACTGAGTTCTGGTAAATCTCCGTCCTGGGTCTGTTTGCACTGGTGGCGGGAAGTCCATCAGTTTTGCCTTTCGTCCTCAGTCAAGGTGGTACATGTCTACAGAGAGACTAATCACGTTGCTGATGCTTTGGCCAACTTAGGGTGTAGTCTTCTCAGGAATGTTGTTTATTTCTCTTCCTCGTTGTTGCCCCGAGAGTGTAAAAGTCACCTTACTTTGGACCGGTCTGGGCTTCCTAGTCTTAGGCCAGTCTAACTGGGGTATGCCCCATCGCTATTGTATGATCTGCTTTTCTATATATATTTAGGCCCAGGTGGTTCGCACTGGTGGAGTGGGAACATTCTACTCCTTTGGAGTAGGGTGCACTCTCCTAGTTGCTGTCCCTGAGGACCATCTTGTTTAAAAAAAAAAAAAGTCAGCTCGGGAGCTAAGAGTCAAGAGTTTAGGGTTTGAGAGATTGTATATCTTGGGACGAAGGAGGTTCGCCCATTTTTATAGAGGTTACTTGGAAGAGGTTTCCACGGAGTGATCCAGGAAATCCTGCTAAAGGCGTGCCCTTGATTGCCACGAATCGGGTTAAAAGACGACATGCTAGCTGGTTTGACCCCAGCTACAAACGGCATGCCAGTTCGCGCTGACCGTGCTCCCACAGAGCGTGATCTTCAGATCTTTCCCTTGTGACTGGTTCCCCCTACTGTCGTATGGGTCACCCTTTTTAGAAAGTCTTTACGAATATGCTAACGGTTCAGTGGAGGTCGGCGTACGGACTTTTTATTTGGATTTGAGGACGAGCAGTTTGGGTTAACGCGTGACGCCGCCCTTGCCTTCCCCGAACCGTGCTGGACCCAGTCCGACCTGCTCGTCGGCCTTGAGTTAGATCGGCGGATGAGGTGTGACTGAGCCGAACATCCGAAGAGCTATCAGTATCACAACCTTTTGAAGTCAAGCAAAATTAGAATCTATCTATCCAGCGGTAGTCTTATCTCCCAAGATTCGGTGTTTCTAAAGTGCACACGCAAGATTCTTCTTGTGCCAGGTCAACCTTTGAAACCACAGAACTTGGATTTCAAGGCTATTTGTTCTTTGACTTTGTTTTAAAAAAACAAGTAATCCTGCCTTGGCGGAGGCAAACCTGCAGCATGCCTAAAAGACGACGCAATTCATGGTGGTTTCTTGCCCATGGGTTTGTGAAAACACTTTAATTTCCATCGCAACAGCTTAGATGAGTGCAAAGACGGCCGCTTCTGGTCATCGTGGATCAAATTCCATGATGACCCTCATCCGATTCTGGTACTATCAATTGATGTTGTGAAAATTATGTAGGTCAACTTGGCTAAAATTAGTGTGGAAATGAACTATAAGTTTGGAATTGCTCTATTAATTGACGTTGGAGATCTTCCAATCCCTTCTAATTAGATTATGACGTCGTTGTCCTTCCTGTGTACGTATGCAGATGCATCTCCCGCCATCATTGACCAAAAACTGAAGTTGGCCTCTCTAGTTTTCGACATCCTAGTTACTTCCAAAATATGAACACAATTTTTTTTAGTAACGAGAAATCCAATGTAATGATTTAGGGTTCAATATTGCTCAACACTAAAAGATCAAAACTTCAAGTCTTGTCATAGCCGTGATATTTTATATATATTGTATTTTTTCTACTAATACATGATAAATTTCGAATGAGGAGGAGTATATTATGAGAGTTATTAGTTAGTTATTTCTTTTTGAATGAACAGTTCAATAAACAGTGCACTTTAGTAATGGAAAATTTAATGGGTACTCCTCTTTTACATATTCTGGAAGAAATTTCACCTACCTTCTTGGGAGGAGAACTTTATGTTTGCTTCTTAATTTCTAGATAGACACTGTTGATAAAGCACATGCGGCCTACATGTGGCCCGCAGTAGCCCACGAATCTGCAGCACCTGATCCCCACCCAAACGACAGCCAACCATCACAACACAACAACACGGTACCGTCGCATCTTCTCGACCTAGGTGCTACCTCGTCTTCCTCATTTTATATTCCCTCGTTTACTCACTCTATCCACCACGACATGGCGCAGGTCGGTGGGTATCGGCCCATTGAAGACATCGATGATCCGTACATCCAGGAGATAGGCAAGTTCGCGGTGGAGGAGCACAACAAGCAGGCCGGCCAGGGGCTGGTGTTCGTCCGTGTCGTCAGCGGCGAGCAGCAGGTCGTCGCCGGAACTAACTACAAGCTCATCATCGTGGCGAAGGATGCTGGCGTGACCAAGACGTACGAGACCGTCATATATGACAAACCGTGGGAGAAAGTTAGGGAGCTCACCTCCTTCAGTCTCGTGCCTAAGCAAGTGGTGAACCAGGTATACCTGTCTCTTCTACTCTATCTACCACATCTTCCTCATTCCTTTGCATCACCTTCTCAAAATACTTACCACACCATGGTCATAAAGGTTGGCAGGTATCAACCCATTCCAAAAATCAAAGACCCGCACATCCAAGAGATCGCCAAGTTTGCAGTGGCGGAATACAACAAGCAGGCCAGGAAGGTGCTGGTGTTCGTCAGCGTTGTCAGCGGCGAACAACAGGTCGTCGCTGGGACAAACTATAAACTCGTCATCGAGGCGGAGGACTGCAGTGTGATCAAGACGTACGAGGCCGTGGTATACGACAAGTCGTGGGAGAAAGTTAGGGAGCTCACCTCCTTCGATCCTATGCCTGAACGCGTCATGAAGAAGGTACAGTGTCTTCTTCTACATACATCTGCATGGTCTTCCTCATTCCTGTGCGTCATCGCATATATTAATGTGTAAATTGTTCAGCGCTCCTTCGAGATGAGGGTCGGCGGCTATCAGCCCATTCGAAATGTCAAGGACCCCCACGTCCAGGAAATTGGCAAGTTCGCGGTGGAGGAGCACAACAAGCAGGCCGGCAAGGCGTTGGTGTTCGTCCGCGTCGTCAGCGGCGAGCAGCAGGTCGTCGCCGGAACCAACTACAAGCTCGTCATCGAGGCGAAGGATGCTGACGTGACCAAGACGTACGAGGCCATCGTTTACAACAAGCCGCGGGAGAAAGTTAGGGAGCTCACCTCCTTCGCTCTCGTGCCTGAGCAAGTCGTGAAGCAGGTATACCAGTCTCTTCTTCTCTATCTACCACGTCTTGCTCATTCCTTCTCATCACCTTCTCAAAATACTTACCACACCATGGCCAGAAAGGTTGGCGGGTATCAACCCATTCCAAACCTCAAGGACCCGCACGTCCAAGAGATCGCCGAGTTTGCAGTGGCGAAATACAACAAGCAGGAAGGGAAGGCGCTCGTGTTCGTCAGTGTTGTCAGCGGTGAACAATAAGTCATCGCCGGGACCAACTATAAACTCGCCATCGAGGCGGAGGACTGCGGCGTGATCAAGACATACGAGGCCGTGGTATACGACAAGTCGTGGGAGAAAATTAAGGAGCTCACCTCCTTCGATCCTATGCCAGAACGTGTCGTGAAGCAGGTACAGTGTCTTCTTCTCCATGCATCTGCCTGGTCTTCCTCACCTCATTCCTTTGCGTCATCGCATATATTAACGTGTAAATTGTTCAGCGCTCCTTCGAGATGAGGGTCGGAGGCTATCAGCCCATTCGAAATGTCAAGGACCCCCACATCCAGGAGATTGGCAAGTTCGCGGTGGAGGAACACAACAAGCAGGCCGGCAAGGCGTTGGTGTTCGTCCGCGTCGTCAGCGGCGAGCAGCAGGTCGTCGCCAGAACCAACTACAAGCTCGTCATCGAGGCGAAGGATGCTGGCGTGACCAACACGTACGAGGCCGTCGTATACGACAAGCCGTGGGAGAAAGTTAGGGAGCTCACATCCTTCACTCTCGTGCCTGAGCAAGTCGTGAAGCAGGTATACCAGTCTCTTCTTCTCTATCTACCACGCCTTCCTCATTCCTTTGCATCACCTTCTGAAAATACTTACCACACCATGGCCATAAAGGTTGGCGGGTATCAACCCATTCCAAACATCAAGGACCCACATGTCCAAGAGATCGCCGAGTTTGCAGTGGCGAAATACAACAAGCAGGCAGGGAAGGCGCTGGTGTTCGTCAGCATTGTCAGCGGCGAACAACAGGTCGTCGCCGGGACCAACTATAAACTCGTCATCGAGGTGGAGGACTGCGGCGTGATCAAGACGTACCAGGCCGTGGTATACGACAAGTCGTGGGAGAAAGTTAGGGAGCTCACCTCCTTCGATCCTATGCCTGAACGTGTCGTGAAGCAGGTACAGTGTCTTCTTCTCCATGCATCTGCCTGGTCTTCCTCACCTCATTCCTTTGCGTCATCGCATATATTAACGTGTAAATTGTTCAGCGCTCCTTCGAGATGAGGGTCGGAGGCTATCAGCCCATTCGAAATGTCAAGGACCCCCACATCCAGGAGATTGGCAAGTTCGCGGTGGAGGAACACAACAAGCAGGCCGGCAAGGCGTTGGTGTTCGTCCGCGTCGTCAGCGGTGAGCAGCAGGTCGTCGCCGGAACCAACTACAAGCTCGTCATCGAGGCGAAGGATGCTGGCGTGACCAACACGTACGAGGCCGTCGTATACGACAAGCTGTGGGAGAAAGTTAGGGAGCTCACCTCCTTCGCTCTCGTGCCTGAGCAAGTCGTGAAGCAGGTATACCAGTCTCTTCTTCTCTATCTACCACGTCTTCCTCATTTCTTCGCATCACCTTCTCAAAATACTTACCACACCATGGTCATAAAGGTTGGTGGGTATCAACCCATTCCAAACATCAAGGACCCGCATGACCAAGAGATCGCCGAGTTTGCAGTGGCGGAATACAACAAGCAGGCCGGGAAGGCGCTGGTGTTCGTCAGTGTTGTCAGCGGCGAACAGCAGGTCGTCACCGGGACCAACTATAAACTCGTCATCGAGGCGGAGGACTGCAGCGTGATCAAGACCTACGAGGCCGTGGTATACGACAAGTCATGGGAGAAAGTTAGGGAGCTCACCTCCTTCGATCCTATGCCTGAACGCGTCGTGAAGCAGGTACAGTGTCTTCTTCTCCATGCATCTGCCTGGTCTTCCTCACCTCATTCCTCTGCGTCATCGCATATATTAACGTGTTTTAGTTGCCGTGTTCTGAAATTCTGAAAAACTAATGAGTTATGCATTCCTTGGGAAACGTGGTTAATTTGAAAGGTTTTAGTTGCCGTGTTAATAAAACATTTACCAATTTCCACAAAAACAAATTAGAAGAACGCAAAGACTGCCAGCAACGTCGTGCAGGATGAGATTAGCTAGATAATAATCCTAACTGAGGCCAAGTGTTGGTGAACTCGTGTGCTTACAATGCTGTTTACCAAGAAATAGCATATATTGACACATCAACTTGAGTTCTGGAGTTGCTCTACAATTTGATCTTGGACACATGTCGATCTTCCAGGTAAACCCATCTTGGTCACGACCTCGTTCTTTCTTTCGTGTGTGCATATGCAAATGCTTGTTCCGCCATTGTGGACCAAAAACCTGAAGCTGACCACTCCAATTTCCAAAGTGAAATTACCTTCCAATTGTGAGCGAATATCATACAAGAAGCCTACTTAAACACTACATCTTTCTTGCGATAAATGGATTTCCTCTCGTTTGTCCAAGAAGAAAACAACCACCAACTCCAAGTAGCTCACAGGAAGAGGTGAAGATCATGTCAGCTTCTTAATTTAATTTCCAAGTAAACAGTTGGGCGCACGCAGCCTAATGGATTTTTTTTACTCACCGTGCACATTATGCTGTCGAAAGTTGAGTAGATGGGCATCGGAATTATAACTTCAAGAAAAAACGCACATAACAACTACATTTGAGACCGAATATTTCGGTCATTATTCAGTCTCTAATTTGAGACTAAATAGTGACCGAAAATATTTAGTCACTAATATTTTCAATTAGTGACTGAAAAACAATCGGTCACTATTCGGTCTCAAATCTGAGACCGAATTGAATAGTGGTCGATTGTTTTTTGGACACTAAATTTGAGACCCAAATATGTCAAATATTTTTATTATAGCGACTGATGTAATCGGCCACTATTCGATCTCAGATCAGAGACCGGATAGTGACATAATATTTTGGTCTTAAAAATAGAGACCGAACTGTGACCAATAAGAGTTCGGCCACTAATGCAATGTATTTGCCGCATTTTAGCATAAAATTCGGCGACTAAAGAAATTCAGTCACAATTCAGTCTCTATAGTTGAGACCGAATTGTGACCGAATTTATTCGGTCGCAGACTAAACATGGCCTCAGTGACAGAATTCTATTCAGTCACAATTCGGTCGCTGAATCTCCATGAATTTGAGACTGAATAGTAATCGAAGTTTTCGGTCACTATTCCCGCCCTTTTTATTCTTCCCCCCTTCTCTTTTCTTCTCTCTCACTCTGTCTCTTCTCTCTCACTTCGTCGAGACCTCCGTCGGGATCACCCCGCCGAGATGGCACGTCGCCTCCGCCGTCCGCGTCGCCGCCGTTGGTCCAGTCACCATCGTCGCTCCCTCACCGCCGGAGCTCCACGTCGTCACCACCGGTAAGCTCTCTCTCTCTCTCTCTGTGCGTGTGTGTGTGTGTGTGTTTGTTGTGTGTGTGTGCATGTGTGTGTGTCTGCTCTCTCTCTCTATATGAATGTGTGTTATGGTTGGGGGCAAATGCTGTTGGGCTGTAGGGAGGGCCGCGGTGGGAGGGGGGTAGACAGCCGGGGTGGGGGGGGGGTCTCTCTCTCTCTCTTTCTCACTGTCCAAGCGGGAGGGGGGCCTTGGTGAAGGGGTGGTGGGCTGGATGGGAGAGGGAGGGGGGAGGGCTGCAGTGGGTGGGGGGGCAAACAGCTGGGGGGGTCTCTGTAACATCCGTCACCCTCTTGCTCTCGGATGAGGTCGCGACGCCTCAAGCCGTCGCCTTCTGAAGGCGTCGGAGGTGACCGTCGCATTCTGGATAAGAACGCGCCGGTCGCCCCTGTCGCGACTTAGCTCTGACAACGACATGCAGTTTTGTCGTTTTGCTGTCGGGACGGTTGAGACACCTGTCGTCACGCATGCATGATTGCGACCTGCCAACCTGTCGCGTTCAGGGTGTCAGGTTTGCTTGCTTGACGGGTGGCGGGTTGGTCCGTCAGGTCTAGCAGGCGCTTCCAGATTGAGACGTAGGTAACCGTCGCGTTAGCATTGCTAAACGACAGCCAGCTCCGTCACGTTCTGAAGGCCGGGGTTTAAGTTGCTCAGACCTGAGAACATACCCATTGTCTTCCCTTTCGGCTGGCTTCCTCCCCTCCGATGCCTCTACTGCTGGTGGCTCTGTGGGGAGCTTGGGAGAGAGCTTGAGTGACTTGTGTGAGGTGTTTTCCCCTTGTGTGGAGTGGGTGTGTGGTGCTTCTTCTCCCCTCTTGCTGTTCTTCTCCGGCGTGGCATCCCTTCGTGGTGTTGATCCTCTCCATCGACTTGTTGAAGGACTTCATGGCTCGTGGACGGCGTCCCCGTGGAGCTTGGAGTGAGGAGGAGGGTTGCATGCCTACGAGAAGGCCCCATTGGGGTGGATCTTCGTTTTGAGGTAGGGACTCCTTTGCCTTCCCCCTAGTTCTACCATGCTAGGGCTCCAAACCCCTTCTCCAAGCCTAGAGATCATGCTAGGTGTTGCATGTTTCTTGTGGATCATGTGGTTTGCTTGAATGGTTCCATGATGCTTGTTTTCATGCTTGGATGGGAGTATGCTTGTTGAGGGTTCCATGTGTGCATGTGAGGTTATTTGAGTGTAGATCCTTTCCTTGACATACATGGGTGTGAATGAGGTTGCCCTTTGAGCTGTTTACATCGTTATCCATGCTCTCCCCCCCTTGTACACCCCGTTTGTGTGGTTTTAAGGCCTTGTTGGTGGCCTCGTGGGGTTCTTGGCTGTGGTCGCGACGGGTTCCCTGGTCGCGACCAAGTCGCGACATATCGCCCCGTCGCGTTCTCTATGAACATGTCTCCAGTCCCTGTCGCATTCAGGTCGCGACGGGAATATGCATCGTGTTCATAAAGCTCGGTCGTGTGGCGACGTTCATACCCGTCGTGTTACTATCGCGACGGGGATAGAAGTCGCCTTCTAGACTCGTGTTGCGACAGGCAGAGTTGTCACGTTCTTGTCGCGACGGACTTCTGAGTCTCCTCTCTGACAGAGAGGGACTGGCGACCCGTTCCGAGTTTTCGTTTCCGCTGCGACTCTGTTTCTTGGCACCTGTGCTATTCCTAGTACAGTGCTACTCTAGTTTTTTGCCCAGTGCTAGGCACTTGAGGGCTTGTCCACGAGACAGGTTGTTACCGTTACGTGGACCCCTGGTCCCCGTGCGCCTCTTTGAGGGAGTTCTCCGGGCGGCGAGCGAGCTCGAGTCATGGACTCTGGTAGCAGAGGGGAAAATGGTGAGGAAGCGGCGTAGAGTCGTTTGTAGAGCTCTCTTAGCTGAGTCTGGGACGCTGTGATAGTTGGTATATTTTAGTCTTTGACTCTGTTTGACAATCAAATAAATCTTAATAAAATAAGATAAATGAACAGATGTTAATAACATTTTCATTTTGGCACAAAAATAACATAACTTATCAAATCTTTTAAGCCTCGGTAAATTAACAGCCTCCGATTTGTTCCAACACGGCCAGGGCGATGAGTGTGACTTATGAAAACTGACAGAGTTCAATTCGGACTCCCGGTTTGAGCTCGGCACTCAAATTCACATTAAGCAAGTTAGTTTAGTTTAGTTTAAAAAGGAAGAACTTAGGTTTGGGGGTTCAAAATTAAAAATACCAACCCAATCAGCCTCTGGTTTGTTCCAACATGGCCAGGGCGATGAGTGTGACTTGTGAAAACTGACGGAGTTCAATTCGAACTCCCGGTTTGAGCTCGACCTTCAAATTCACATTAAGCAAGTTAGTTTAGTTTAGTTTAAAAAGAAAGAACTTAGGTTTGGGGGTCCAAAATTAGAAATACTAATCCGATCGGCCTCCGGTTTGTTCCAACACAGCCAGGGCGATGAGTGTGATTAGTTAAAACTGACGGAGTTCAATTCGAACTCCTGGTTTGAGCTCGGCACTCAAATTCAAATTAAGCAAGTTAGTTTAGTTTAGTTTAAAAGGAAGAACTTAGATTTGGGGGTCTAAAATTAGAAATACTAATCCGATTGGCCTCCGATTTGTTCATGCATGGCCAGGGCCAAGAGTGTGACCCATAAAAACTGACGGTGTTCAATTCGGACTTCCGGTTTGAGCTCGGCACTCAAATTCACATTAAGCAAGTTATAGTTTTAAAAGGAAGAACTTATGTTTGGGGGACCAAAATTAGAAATACTAATCCGATCGGCCTCTAGTTTCTTCCAGGACGGCCAAGGCGATGAATGTGACTTGTGAAAACTGACGGAGTTCAATTCGGACTCCTGATTTGGGCTCGGCGCTCAAATTCACATTAAGCAAGTTAGTTTAGTTTAAAAGCGAAGAACATAGGTTTGGGGGTTCAAAATTAAAAATACTAACCCAATCGGCCTCTGGTTTGTTCCAACATGGCTAGGGCGATGAGTGTGACTTGTGAAAACTGACGGAGTTCAATTCGGACTCCCGGTTTGAGCTCGACCATCAATTCACATTAAGCAAGTTAGCTTAGTTTAGTTTAAAAAGAAAGAACTTAGGTTTTGGGGTCTAAAATTAGAAATGCTAATCCGATCAGCCTCCGGTTTGTTCCAACACGGCCAGGGCGATGAGTGTGACTTGTGAAAACTAACGGTGTTCAATTCGAACTTCTGGTTTGAGTTTGGCACTAAAATTCACATTAAGCAAGTTAGTTTAGTTTAAAAGGAAGAACTTAGGTTTGGTGGTCCAAAATTAGAAATACTAATCCGATCGGCCTCCGGTTTGTTCCAACACGGCTAAGGCGATGAATGTGACTTGTGAAACTGACGGAGTTCAATTCGGACTCCCGATTTGAGCTCAGTGCTCAAATTCACGTTAAGGAAGTTAGTTTAGTTTAAAAACGAAGAAGTTAGTTTTGGGAGTCCAAAATTATAAATACTAATCCGATCGGCCTCCGTTTATTCCAGCACGACCAAGGCGATGAGTGTGACTTGTGAAAGCTGACGGAGTTCAATTCGGACTCCCAGTTTGAGCTCGGCCTTCAAATTCACATTAAACGAGTTAATTTTGTTTAGTTTAAAAAAGAAAAACTTAGGTTTGGGGGTTCAAAATTTTAAATACTAATCCGATCGGCCTCCGGTTTATTCCAGCACAACCAGGGCGATTAGTGTGACTTGTGGAAACTGATGGAGTTCAAATCAGACTCTCAGTTTGAGCTCGGCGCTCAAATTCACATTAAGCAAATTAGTTTAGTTTAAAAATGAGGAACTTAGGTTTGGGGTTCAAACTTAGTTTAAAATTTTCAATAATTTATTTTTATAGTATTTAATTTTAATTTAATATTATATATCTATTGTAGGTTCCTTCATCGAATGGCGTCGGAGGAGACGAGGATGAGGACGACGAGGACGAGGATCCATGATTTTCTTTTCATTATTATGGACATTTTCTGTATTATTGTGGACATTTTATGGACATTTTATATACATTTTATATTATTGTTTATATTTATCATAGTGGATAGTTTTTATTTTTATTATATGCACATGTTATTTTGTTATAAATATGTATCTTTTTAAAAAATATATATTTTTAAAAAATAGAGGCCGACTAGCGACAAATTAATTCGGTTACTATTTCAGTCACTGAATAGTGACCGAAATAGTGACTGAACTTTTTCGGTCGCTAATAACAACCGAATAAATCAGTCACTATTTCGATCACTATATAGTGACTGAAATGATGACCAAACTATTTCAGTCACTATTACGGTCACTATATAGTGACTGCAATAGTGACTGATATGTTCGGTCGCTATTTCGGTCACTATTATGGTCACTATATAGTGACTGATATGTTAGGTCGCTATTAAAGACCGAAAAAGTTCAGTCACTATTTCAGTCACTATATAGTGACCAAATTGTAACGACCTGACCTCCCGAACCCCCACTAGGGACCCCAAAGGCCGTGCCGCTACCCATAGATATGAAGACCCGGAAGGGTTAGAATTTAGTCTAGTGAGATAAGCAATGAATTCAATAACTATAACAATAAAGTTCGTACATTAATAAAGAAGTTATGTACAACATGTCCCAAATAAAAGTACAGGTATAGAAAGAAAAGTGCAATCCTTAAGGGGCATACCCCGAGGACTTGCAAAAAGCCAACTCTCAACTCACACAGTACAAGAGCTCTCACGCTCACAACTCACACTGTTGGCAAAGCACGGCGTAACAAACCGCCAACACAACCATCCGGCAACAAACTCCTGCGACAGCGAGTCCCTACCTGAAGAAAGTAGGGGGTGAACCTCACGAACAAGGCTCAGTAGGAATAACCAATC
Organism: Colocasia esculenta; assembly: GCA_014218235.1. Taxonomy (NCBI): domain Eukaryota; kingdom Viridiplantae; phylum Streptophyta; class Magnoliopsida; order Alismatales; family Araceae; genus Colocasia; species Colocasia esculenta. Next base: position 26,113,939 of record CM024760.1, on the reverse strand, counting down.
CCTTACTAGCCAGAGAAACAGGAACTACATAGAACGCGGAAGCAAACTACTCTAGAAAGCAGTAAAGCAAGAAACACCTACTGCAAAGTACTACAAAGCAGCGGAACAGAGTAACGCCACGACCAACAACCAGGGTCGGGCCAGACACGACTCTCGCAGAACCAGCGGAGTTAGAAACCATGCGGAAGTAACCCTCGGCAACCCACTGAGACAAAAAGCTCACGGAATACTAGAGCAACCACATGAGACCAGAGTCTCACGACACACGCACCGCCATCCCAGACCTCCACGTGGTAAGGAAGGCACAGACAGGTGTCACCACGAGCGACACCGAGCAGCCACGTGAGAAGGACATCTCACCATAAACACGGCCACCACAGACCTCCACAAGGCCGAGGGCCTACAAGTAGAAACACCATGGACCCCGGACACGCCACGAGGTCAGGGAACCACATACGCCGGTGCTACCACAGGCGGCACCAAGGAACAGATTATGGAACAGCAGTCGGGTGCCTGCACAAGGCACCCCGAGAGAACACGCATTGTGCAAACCACCAAGCACGACCAACAAGGCTAGACCGACAAAGCCCACGGAATCTATAGACGGACAGGTTACAACCACCGTGCATGCTAGGGCAACAACACACTTGGAAATATAGAAGGAAACGTCATCACAACAACAGCAACCAAGCCACCGCCACTGGCAGCTAAGAGGAGGACACACCAGCCACTCCTCTGCTCACCAGTCACCGGCTCCTGCCAAACACCTCCCCGGAAGAGTGAGTCCAGTAAGCCACCACTGAGAACACCACACACACAAACAACTGCAGCTTGTCCGAGCTACGGCCCCACGCCTAACACCACGACGTGGCTCCGAAACCAACGCCGAGAGAGGTAGTGAGAAGGACTAGCTGATCTGCATCGGAAGAACAACCAAACCACCTCGGCGTCCCAGACTCAGCTAAGAGAGCTCTACAAACGACTCTACGCCGCTGTCCACCACAGTTTTCCCCTCTACTACTAGAGTCTGAAACTCGAGCTCACCCGGCGCCTAGAGAACTCCCTCAACGGGAGCGGGGACTGGGGGTCCTGGTAACGGTGAAACCTCTACAACAGACAAGCCCTCGAGTGCCAAGCACCGGGCGAACTGAGAACAGGCGGGGCAACCACAACAAGCAAACAGCACTGCTGGCTCATAACCAAGACAAGCCCAGCAGGCACAGGCACGAACAACACCACTCCCGGAACACCTAGGAGGACCGTCGGCCAACCCGGCACACACACCATAGCCAGAAACTCGGCAACAAGAACGCGACCACAGGGGTGTCGCCTTCTAAACCAGAAGGCGACGACCAACCCGTCGCAACCAGGTCGTGACAACTGGGGTGCCGCCTTCTGATCTGAACGTGACGTATCGACTCGTCGCATTCATCATCAGAAGGCTAAACCCCAAGCAGGCCAGCAGACCCACAGCCAAACACCACCAAAGCCAGAAGGCGACAAGCAAACCGTCGCGACCCGAAGACACCAGAACGCGACAAGGGACCTGTCATGACCAGAACGCAACCAAGAAGGTGTCGCCTTGAGATTCAGTACACGACGTATCGACCCGTCGCGTTCCTTATCTAAAGGCAGGACCCTTAGGGCAGAACCACCCCAAGTCCCACACCCAAAGGAACCACGATGACAAGCCACCCAACAGGAAGACAAGCCCAGTGCCAAGTTGGGGAGACCTCCCTCTAACCAACTTGGGCATGGGCCACCCCACCAAGACTGGAAATGATGAGCCAGACCCGTTGGGGCCCTTCACGTCGGATTGGCCGCCTCCTCCTCGCTCCACGCCGCTCCAACGCTCCACCACGAGCACGCCGACACCTTGATGCCCAAACTGCCTGAGAAAGGAGAGGGGAAGCTCCCCCACCACGTAGAGGAGAAGGGAAGGGAGAAAGGAGAAGAAAGAATAAGAAAGAGATGCCTGCCAGCCTTAAGACCTCGAGACTGAGGTCGCGACAAGAAGAGCGTCGCGTTCTCACCAGAACGCGACAAGCATCTTGTCGCCTTCACAAAAGTTTTGACAAGTCTTCTGACAGGCAAACAACCTCCAGACCACGTGTCACGCACACATGTGCCTCAGGTGAACGCGACAACTGACACGTCACCTTCACACACATGTGCGCGGACACATGGCGCACCAACCACAGAAAATAGGAATGCGACAAGAGGGCCATTGCCTTCTCAACCAGAAGGCGACATGGAACACATCACGTTTAGAACGTGACAGCCTGATCTGTAGCGATCCCAAGAACAACTCTTAGGCAACCAAACTCGGGATGTTACAAATCTAACCAACTTTAAAAAAAAAATCGTCCTCAAAATTAAGGGCGAAACCTGGTCAGAGAAAACAACTAGTGTAAAGAGACCACTAAGTCGTGCCCCGACCTCCCAGTGGTCACCACCATGACCCGGCCACAAATGGAGTGCCTAACCAGACATCTGACAGCTCACAGAGCGCACACCAACTGGCACGGAGAACACAATCAGGCGTCGATAACTCCACAAGCACAACGCATACCAAACCAACCAGAAAACACTGAAACTGCCAATCGAAAACCACATGACTGAGCCCTCAACTAACCACAAGTCTCTACTGAAAGGCTCTGCACAACTAGCAACAGCTAGCACCTAACGCAAGGCCAAACGAGAGTCTTATAAGGACGACCCGAAACCAAGTGGTAACACGCACAAAGAACACCACGGTTCGCAAAGCAGTGTCCACCGGCACCACTCGATCTCACCCAGATCATCCTTGTGATCCGACAAGGGAACACAACAACTATGGACCCACGGAAACCTAAACCAAATGCTCCACAAGCACAGCACGCAGAGACAAAACTAGGGAAGACGTTTGAGGTTGACAAAGCCAAGCAACCCAAGACATCGGCAAACTGCACGGGAATCGAAACAACTGCAGAGGCCGAGAACAACACGTCGACCTCAGAGGGACCCAGACCAAAGCAGAGTACCACAACCAAACACACTCGCTCCCAAGCGAGAGGGAAAACCCAGACATAAGCCATGGCCAAGGCCTGGCGTACCACCGATAGAGCTACCTAGACAAGACAAAGTAGCCACCCCACAGTGGTAATGGTACAACCACAAGGCACCGTCCAGCAAGAAGTATCCCAGAGGCGGAAAGCTCAATGCCTCGAACACCGAGCAAACTCATGAAACGATGCACGAAGCTCATGATCTAGGCACACAACACAACACACTATGCTATCACAAACACCGAGAGCCACCCATGGTACAACACAATGCACCAAGGCTCCAGATGGCACAAAATTGAAACACTCGAGCACGAGCACATGGTGCCACCACAAGCACCAAAACCAAGCAAGATGCAACACAGATGCACCAGCGGCTGAAACAACACAGGCTAACAAGAAGGACTCTCTACAAGAGACCTACCAAAAGCCACACGCAAGGAACCGCAAGCTTGAAAGGGCAGAACAGGCCATACTGGCTCCAAACCCTTAAGGCACGAGAACACGGAGCATCAAAAAAAGAAAATGCTCAAGGTGCAGCACACAAATGCACTAACGGCCCGAAACGACACAGGGCCAACAGACAAGAGAAACACGAGGAAAGCTAGCAGCTTCAAGAACGTAACATCCACATTGGCTCTTAGAAGCACACTAAACACAAGGCACTTCTCCTACCACTATAGGCGGAGAGGCCACACACCAAACGACGACGTGCCTCCAAGCACAGCTGAGGCACAAGCAAAACACACACCAAAACGATGCCTGCACAAGCAAGCCAAACAGAAGAAAATTGGTGCTGCCTCACACTGATTACAGGGCACGCTTCCCCATATCGTCCAGTCAGGAAACAAGGAACCAACATAGCAGAGACGACACAATAGGTACACCACGACCCATCGTGCCATAAGGAAACAACACGCATGAGGAGAGCAACTAGCTCAACCTCAAGACAGCTGAAGGGGAGGGACCTTTGCCACAAAGGTCACCACGGTGCACAACACGGCACCAAATGACATGGCAGAGCACCACTACCCCAAGCGACCCACGGAAAGCAGAGGAAGAAGGCATGCAATAGGCCTCTTCCTCACACGAAAGAGAAATGCAGGAGCATAAGGCTAGCACTTACACAAGAGGCACAGCCAGCCGAACACCCACAACACTCGCCAAACAATCGTCGGCAAAAGCACGTCGGCACAGAAATGCAAACGGAAACAAACTAAACCACATGAACAAACAAGCAATCCCGCTGGTACAAGCATGAAACTTGGAAGCAAACAACACGGCGAACCGGCCAAACAAAGGGCCACGCACATGGTCAAGGTCCCCCCACCTTGACCAGAGGCAGATAAATGGACTGCATGCAACAGTCCAACCCAAAAGCCACACAACACAGCAAAGTGCTAGTGCAACACAACCAACCAAACAAGAACTAACTACAAAACCATAGAGATAACATAGCGGAAGACATCAATGAGCACAAAGATAGTCTTGGGAAGAGCCTTCACCAAGACAACAAAGAACAGTTTTGGAAACCCTCACTAGAACACTGGGCAATCAAGCGATGCACCTCATCCAGAGGTCAATGCAACAGCAACCAGAAACGAGCACACCACGGCTCTGGGGAAACCACACTTCCGCCAGAACCAACAGACAAGAACTCTGAGAGCACCTCACCGGAGCTCACAACCAGTCAACACAAGGCCGACAACAATCACAGAGAAGTGTCGCAGCGCTCAACCAGCGATGCAACACGGCACACAAAACACCTGCATAGCTCAAGCAATGATGCCGACTGAGCAAAGCACAGTGCACAACGGCGCACAGGCACGTGAGGCCAAAAACACAACCAACACAGCACATACCCCAACAACATGGGGACAGCCAACAAGGCAAGGACACCTTCGACCGAATCCACAGGTAAAAACCCTGCACCGGTGAAGGCCACACCACACGTAGGCTCTCTCAGCCTTCCCGACACACCCACACGGATGCGCAGGGTTTGACCGCAGCACGAGCGAACCGGCTGACCACGCTCGAAGCACGCACACCCAGCAATAGCAGCAACACTCTCCAGCAGCTCACACTCGGACCCTACTGGAAAGCTAGCCACTTGCAACAAAGAACCAAATGCTTACACCTAACAACAACTCTACACAAACGGGCCAACAGCGTACTAGTACCTTTCTTTGGGACAGCCATAGTTATTAACTCATTACAAATCTCACAGGACCCCTAAGCTCTGATACCACTGTAACGGCCCGACCTCCCAGACCCCTGCCAGGGATCCCGAAGGTCGCGCCGCCACCCACAGATCTGAAGACCCGAAAGGGTTAGAATTTAGTCCATTGAGATAAGTAATGAATTCAAATAACTAAACAAGAAAGTCCGTACATTAATAAAGAAGTTATGTACAACGTGTCCCAAAATAAAAGTACAGGTACAGAAAGAAAAGTGCAATCTTTAAGGAGCATACTCCGAGGACTTGCAAAAAGGCAACTCTCAACTCACACAGTATAAGATCTCTCACACTCACAACTCACATTGCTGGCAACGCACGGCGTAACAAACCGCCACCACAACAGTCCGGCAACGAACTTCTGCGACAGCGAGTCCCTACCTGAAGAAGTAGGGGGGTGAGCCTTGCGAGCAAGGCTCAGTAGGGATAATCAGTCCTTTTACCAGCCAGAGAAACAAGAACTCTAAAGAACACAGAAGCAAACTACTCTAGTAAGCAGTAAAGCGAGAAACACCTACTGCAAAGTACTACAAAGTAGCAGAACAGAGTAACGCCACGACCAACAACCAGGGCCGAGCCAGACACGACTCCTGCAGAACCAGTGGAGTCATAAACCATGCGGAAGTAACCCCCGACAACCCACCGAGACAAAAAGCTCACAGAACACCAGAGCAACCACGTGAGACAAGAGTCTCACGACATAAGCACCGCCATCCCAGACCTCCACAAGGTAAGGAAGACACAGTTAGGTGTCACCACGAGCGACACCAAGCAGCCACGTGAGAAGGACGTCTCACCACAAACACGGCCACCACAGACCTCCACAAGCCTGAGGGCCCACAAGTAGAAACCCCATGGAACCCGGACAAGCCACGAGGTCAGGGAAGCACATATGTCGATGCTACCACGGACAGCACCAAGGAACAGATTACGGAACAGTAGTCGGGTGCCTGCACAAGGCACCCCGAGAGAACACACAGTGCCCAAACCACCAAGCACTGCCAAAGAGGCCAGACCGACAAAGCCCACGAAGCTAGAACACGGCCAGGTTACAACCACCGTGCATGCTAGGGCAACGAGAACACACTTGGAAACATGAAGAAAACGTCGTCACAACAACAGCAACCAAGCCACCCCACTGGCAGCTAAAAGGAGGACATATCGGCCACTCCTCTGCTCACCAGTCACTGGCTCTTGCCTACAACTTCCCTGGAAGAGTGAGGCCAGTGAGCCACCACAGAGAACTCCATACACACACACAACCGCAGCCCGGCTGAGCAACGGCCCCACACCTAACATCACGACGTGGCTCCAGAACCAATGCTAAGAGAGGCAGTGAGACGGACTAGCTGATCTGCATCGTAAGAACAACCAACCACCTCAGTGTCCCAGGCTCAGCTAAGAGAGCTCTACAAACGACTCTACGCCGCTGTCCACCACCGTTTTCCCCTCTGCTACCAGAGTCTAAACTTGAGCTCGCCCGCCGCTGGAGACTCCCTCAATGGGAGCGGGGACTGGGGTCCAGGTAATGGTGAAACCTCTACAACGACAAGCCCTCGAGTGTCAAGCACCAGGCAAACTGAGAACAGGCGGGGCAACCACAACAAGTAAACGACACTGCTGACTCGTAACAAAGACAAGCCCAGCAGGCACAGGCACGCACGACACCCCTCCCAGAACACCCAGGAGGACCGTTGACCAACCCTGGCACACACACCACGGCCAGAAACTCGGAAAAAAGAATGCGACCACAGAGGCATCGCCTTCTTAACCAAAAGGCAATGACTAACCCGTCGCAACCAGGTCGCGACAACCGGGGTGTCGCCTTCTGATCAGAACGCGATGTATCGACCCATCGCGTTCAGCATCAGAAGGCTGAACCCCAAGCAGGCCAGCAGACCCGCAGCCAAACACCACCAAAGCCAGAAGGTGACATGTAAACTGTCGCGACCCGAAGACACCAAAATGTGACAAGGGACCTGTCGCGACCAGAACGCAACTAGGAAGGTGTGGCCTTTAGATTCAGAACACGACGTATCGACCCGTTGCGTTCCTCATCTGAAGGCAGGACCCTTAGGGCAGAACCACCCCAAGGCCCACACCCAAAGGAACCACGATGGCAAGCCACCCAACAGGAGACAGGCCCCATGCTAAGTTGGGGAGACCTCCCTCTAACCACTTGGGCACGGGCCACCCCACCAAGATTGGAAACGGGGAAACATAAGGGCAAAGCGGAACGCGACAGCCACCTGTCGCCATCAGAACGCGACAGGTTGCACGTCGCCTTTTGACTGGTGTCGCGACAGATAACCTATGACGGCCCTCGTTATTCAGACCCGCCAACCCAATAACGTGCCTAATACGAGTCCGCCTCCCGCGACCGGGCCAAAGCCTCGCAAGGGATATCAAACTACTAGTCCATAGGAATGTAAAGGAACCAGCTCAAATCTATATAAGATTTGCCAATCTCACAAATTTTTATTAGAAATGTACATAGCCATAGCACAACTGTAACCAACTACAACAACAACCTGGGGCATACCCCGAGGTGTACAACAGAAAGTAAATTAACACTGCCGGTGGTGCAGACCCTCCGCTACGGTGCGGCTCAGAACTAGACGACGGGTGTGAGGTCTCCTGCTCTCCCTCACCTGAAAGAGTAGGGGGGGGTGAGCCTCTCGAGTCACTGGCTCAGTAGGGAAATTCCCTAGAAAACCCGAGCAAACCAACACAAATAGTAAAGCAGGAGATTACACTAACATTCATAGAACTATGTAGCAGATATAAAGCTATAAATAACCACTTACCATTTTACCATTTTCCGCTTAACAGAAACTAGTAATGATAAATAAACGGCAAAACCCAAACAAGTGTACGAGCTACAGTAGGAAAACGCCTCACTCGGGCCATGTGACTGGTTCGCGACACCAGCTACTGACTCGGACAAACAACACAGGACTACCTCTCAGTCTCGCAGCCACGGACGGAAGGTCTAGCTGCCGCTCCATAAAACCAGTACAAAGCTATGGAGTCCAACTAAACCACACAACCTGCAGGTCACACACGCCCGCAGGCCATGCCTGGCACCTTTAGGGACTCTGGCCCGAGCTCCCTAAAGTGAGGCACTGGAAAAAAACAGGACTAGCTGGGGCCCAGTAAGTCTACTGGTGTCCGTCTCCCCCAACTACGAGCGCGCTACAAGCGACAACACAACAAACTCTCTCTCTCTAGTCGTTGTCCCCACTGTCGTCTTTCCCTCAGCCGGACGTACTACTACTCCGCACAAGAGTGAGGGTTTCTAGGAAGATGACAAACCTCGACGGTACTCAGTACCGGGACAAGCCCCGAGCACACACGTGCCTGGCTCACACAAAACCTGGGGCTCCCACTGAAGAGGTATCCACGGTAGGCGTCAAACTACACGCCACGTACACGGAAAACCACGTGCATAACGCACAAGCCACGTGCAACCTCCACGTAAACCACGTGAACACCACGCCAACCACATACACCACACGCTCCCCGAGCGTTAAGAGTGCCAATGCACCTCTTACCATTACCACACAGTACATATATGATAATTCGATAATATCACACTAATAAACCCATGCATGAAACAAGCCTCGGCTGTGATCGCGACGGGTTTAGTGTCGCCTTCAGAACGCGACAACCCGATATGTCGCCTTTAGAAAACAAGAACGTGATGTATCGTACGGTCGCAACACTGTCGCAACGCCCAGGTTTGTCGCCTTCACAGGCATAACCCTAATCCGAAAACCTTCATCCGGATCACCCCCAAAACACCTATAATCTATGGTTTCCATTCCATTTACTGCTTTAATGTGTTCCTACACATGGTATCTATCATTTAAGAGCTAGAAACACATCATTCATAACACAACGAGCAATCCACGGATTCAAACACGGGAAATCTCCCTACCTTCGCGAAGCAGGCGAAGTACGGAGTCCACACGTGTTTCCCCCCGCTCCACACAACGTCCTCGCGGCGAGAACACGCCAAAACCAAGTCCCAACAAGTCAAATCACCCAGAAATCCTCCAGCATAACCCCCTGGCCGAGCAGAGCTCATGTGAGCTCTGTTCTGCCGGGGTTCTATAAAAACTCTTCACAGTTAAGAACGTGACGCCATACTGTGTCGCGACCTTAACGCGACGCACCAACCCGTCGCCTTCAATAAGTCGACGTCAACAAGCTCGCCCTATGCCCAACATGTGGCGCGCATGCAGACGAAGACTAAAAACAACGGTTTCATGAACGCGACGCCTTAGGATGTCGTGTTCAAAACGCAACGCCCTTCACTATCGCGTTCACAGACAGTGATCAGTGAGCTCTTTGGACCCAAACCTCCGGCCCACAGAGCCTCACCACCTACGGAAAACACATGCTACACGCGTCATTGGCCACACACTGGCCTCCATACATACAGGAAGACGATCCGAACGGCCGGAACGTCACATAACCTATCGCAACCTCAGACATAAGCCCAAACCATGAATGGGGCCAAACCACGGTCCCCCAAGCTACAATACAACCTCCAAAGAGGGGAGGAAGAAGAGCACCTAGAGAGGAACTGAAAATGGCTCGAGGGGCAACAATGCCACCTCTCCTCGGCCACAAACCATAAGAACTAAACCCCACACAAGAGGGAGCACCACCGGCAACCTTTCTCCCATGCTAAACCACAAGCAAACCTCGAGCACAGGGAGGATAGCCCAAAACCACCTCCATCTCCTCAAGACAGTAAGAGAGAGCAAGAGATCCCTACAGAGAAAGGACGAGCCAGACCTGTTGGGGCCCTTCACGTCGGATTGGCCGCCTCCTCCTCGCTCCACGCCACTCCAACGCTCCGCCACGAGCACACCGGCACCTCCACACCCAAATCGCCTGAGAATGGAGACGGGAAGCTCCCCCACCACGGAGAGGAGAAGGGAAGGGAGAAAGGAGAAGAAAGAAGAAGAAAGAGATGCCTGCTAGCCTTAAGACCTCGAAACTGAGGTCACGACAAGGAGAGCGTCGCGTACTCACCAGAATGCTACAAACATCTTGTCACCTTCTCAAAAGTTTCGACAAGTCTTCTGACAGGCAAACAACCTCCAGACCATGTCACAACAAGAAAAAGCGACTTTTCCGACAGGACCGATTCCGTCGGAAATCCGTCGAAAATCCTTCGAAAAATAGACCTTGACAACTTTTCGGTGAACGACCGTCGGAAACAGTCCTTCGAAAAAATAGCGTCAGAAATTATCAACAGGAAAAAAATCAGCCGGCAATCCGTCAGAACTTCCGACAGAAATATCCGTCGAAAAATTCGTCGGTAAATTCTGACAGAAAGTTTGATCAGAAAATCCATCGGACCTTTTGACGGATTTACCGACAGAAATAACCGTCGGTAGATAACTTCTGACGGAAATTGTCAACGGGATAAGTTCCGTCGGCAGTCTTGTGTGCCGACGTTGTTTCTGACTGATATTGTCTACAACGTCCTAATAAAAGTTTATTTATTGGAAATGACATATGACAAACTTAAGAAATAAAACTTCTTCTCATACATCTCATATTGTCATAGTGGAAGCTTAATTACATTATACTTCTCTCATTACTGCCATAAGAGAAGTAGGAAAAAGAAAACTTAATTACATCTCACTTCTACATTACTAAAACAAACTAAAGATATTGGATTTCTGAGGTCTGGTTGTCCCTCTCAGCACACTTCCCCTTAAGCATTTTTCTCACCTTGATCCCTTGAAAAAGGTAGGATTTAATGAGCTAACTAGCCCAGTAGGATTCAATCTTCTAATCAAGAAGGATTAAGATAACCAAGAACAGGATAAGGAATTTAACTGCTAGTAATGTTGGATAACAAAGATAACTGAATGACCATGTCAAATAGATATCAAATGTGAAACAGGAATACTGAATTAAGATTACATGATCAAGAATTCAGAATAACAACCACATTCTAGTTCAAATTCATATCCAACTCATGATAAAATAACATGATGACTAATCAAGCTAGTATTGATGCAATGTCAAACATCCACAGATCCTTTATCGTTTCGTACGGCCACTAAACGAATTCGGGTGCTCCTCCCGGGACTGGACCAGCCCCACTTGCACTGGCATATATCTCATTTAAGTCCAAAGACCCAATAATTGTCATCATTAGTCATTTCTGGTAATGTTCAAGTGTGGTACATAAGTACTCCGAATTTCATATGTAACAAAGGTTTAAGGTCCAATGCCAATAATTTCAATAGGTCAAAACCATATAGAAATCAACTGGACTTGGGGAGTTTAAGAATAATCCAAAGTAATATAAGTAAGGCAATGGAATGATCCCTCTCAGTAATAAAGTAGTTGGAATCCAAGAAAAATGAGAAAACAACTTGTGGGGTTAATGGTATGGTGAGTCAACAAGAGACTGGACAAGAAAAGGTGCTGGAAAGCAAGGCAGGACAGTGTATGTCGACAGCCAGAGAGTGGCTGTCGACAGCCACTGTCTTCCAAAACCAAATTTCTAGAATCTGGACAGTGCCTGTCGACAGGCCAGGGTGATTGTCGACAGGTGCTGGCTGAATTTCCAGAAATGATGTAAATTACCACATGATGCTCTACTAAGTGTTTCTATGATTCCTAACATGATTAACCACATCTAAAGAGTCTGGTTTACACTTCTAAACATCACTTTATAGGAAGGAAACAAGAAGACAATGGAAACATTTTTTTTTTCACGATATAGTGGCAAGAACTGGAAGCTTTTATTTCATGCAAATCTTATCAAAATTGAAACAAGGTTCCTACCAGTACACAAAGCCACATCTAAAGACATGAGTGTCGATTTAGAGACATGAACTCAATGGAAAAGAAGTAACCAAGAGAGCTTACTGAACTTCATGACAACGTGAGGTCATAGTAAATGCTTGAACTCCAAAACTTAAAAAGAAAGAGAAGCAAGAGATGAAGACAAGAAGAAAGAATTCCTACCTGACTAGGGAAAGTATGGACGTCTTTCTTCTTGTAACGACCCTTCTTATACCGGTACAATTATACCAACCCTCATCGATATAACAAACGTCGCTACAGTGGGACATTTACCCAACTATTATATATTAGGCTGAAACGTACATAAATACATAACATATGACAGCGGAATTTAAAGAACTAAAAACTATCTTATTCCATCATCCACATTTATCCACAATCCATATAGAAGAAAAGAATTTAACATGAAATAATTGAGAATTTAAAATAAGTACAAGGTCCACAACTTTTCTGAAATAACTACATTATCCATATGAGACTACGCAGAGTCTCTCATTACATACTTATGAAATGAAATACAATGTCAATCCACCAAGGTACACTACTCTCGCTCCGAGTCGCTCCTAACAATCTCCTCGAAAGAAGTAGTCTCAACACCTATACGCCGAAGCAAGGATGAGTTCAATGAACTCAACAAGTAACACTAAACACACTAAACATACATGTAGATGGCATGGGTTACTAATTTGTCAAATTAAAGCCTAAACATACTTTCTACACAACCATTAATAGATCAATTTATCATATTCACATGTTAAATGAAAACTAAACTAAACATGGAGATTTTCATCTTAACAACAAATCATTTCTATCATGGATTTTCTAATGATTATCACATGGATAACATGTTTATACACATGAAATTGGCTATTTATTATGAACGAAAACATTAGTATATAAGATTAACATTTTACATGCTGTCACAAGGGTCTAAAACAACACATGCTTAATTACTCTAGTTTCACGATTTGCACATGCACTTTCATTAACATAAGTTCACGTTTTATATGCCGTGACACATAGCCCAAACCACCATAGAAGGACACACACTAATCACATTATACACACATCTATCACCTAGGCAATACAATGATAGATCTTAGTTACTGCGCAGAACCGGGAGAAGTACTCTCCACCCTAACCAGCGATATTCGTTCGCCTCCAGGATTTAATCCAATGCCGATGGGACATGACACACATTGAACTTTCCCGTGGGGACTTTACCACAGTATAGTTCCACAGCCCTCTAGGTAGCAGTGTCACCCTTGGCACATTTTTCACATTCTTCTAATTGGTTTAACACACACATAATGTACAATTCTTATATGCACTCGGTACTCACACATTTTCTTACTTTAGTATCACCTAACATGGTATTACTGTTAACAGAATTCACATCAGCCATTATTAATACTAATCATACTGTAGTTAACTAATTTTTAACAGTAATTATACTAAACATGTATTAATGTAATCATTTTACATGAAATGTACAACTCAGTGTCCACAGTTATCCAATTTGCATGAAAATTTAACCACAGGTCATTTATTGTTCGCAGATCACATATACGAAATTTCAAGATTTTCTGGAATATATACTATTTAAAAAAATTCAAACAGTGATATTATCTAAGGTTAAAATAACCCAATTTATATAGTAGTCATCATTCAGACATATAGTACACGCTACACATGCATACTGACAGTACTAACCATATTACCAATTCTGAGGATTTAACTATTTTCACACTATTTATTAGAATTCCTACATTAATTAATCATGCTCACTATTTTCATGCCAGAAATCTAGTAAACTATACAGTCATCAGAAAACTACCAAATTTTAACAGTAAGTTTTGATATCAATGTACATATCACAGAAATTTTCTTACATTTAAATTTTACAAGGATCATACAAACAGTAAATGGAAATGCTCAAAACCTATTTATCATGCATTTCTGAAATTTTCATAATTTCAACCTTAAGTAAAAATTTTCACAGAAAAAATGCAACATGATCTCACACTCGTACTACATAACATATAAAATTTATCATATATCCTCATGTGAAAAACCTCAGAAAATAGTTTATAAGGGTCAGATCTGCAAATTGTTGCAGACTGACGAACTTAACGGCAAAGGAATGGCCGTCTAGAAGTTAACGGCAACAATAATGCCGTCAACTAAGGATATTAACGGCAGGGGATCATGCCGTTAATATCCCGTCTGTGCAAAACACAAACTGCACCTAAGAAAATCATTTGAAGGGGGGGGGTTCCAGGACTCGAGAAAATCTGTAAAATCCTGGGACATACTGGACACATGTAAGGATGATGTGGGTAGGGTTACTTGCCTTGGATAAAATCCCTACTCTTCGAATTTGGTCGGAGAAGCCCTCCTCGGCCTGTGCCAAAGAGCCTTCAAAACTCTCTTTATCCGGATTCCCTGTTGATCTCCTCTGTACTCCAGTGTGGGGAAGTCGTTCCCGCATGTATTGACTCCTCTTTTGTCGTTGAAGAATGCCGGAGCAAGTCGCCAGTCGCCGGATCCAAGGGTTCCAAAACAGGTTTTCGCACAGAAAAAAAAAAGGGGGGTTTTGACCCAAGAGTCAAAAGGGTCATCTCCGACCGGAATCTGGGTATTTTATAGGCTAAGGGTCGGAGACGCAAAGAGAGTAAGGTTGGGTTACCGTTGGGGACGGTTTCCCTAAACCAAGGGCACATTTCTGGAGGCGTTTCCAGATCTGAAATCGCAACAGATCTGGGAGATAAACGTCCAGATCACTGGCCGTCTATACTGAGTTAGCGTCCATCGATGTGGCCGCTGACTTGGGGTCGGCGTCCACATATTTTGACGTCTACTGGCCGCTAGAACTGAACTTAAAACTGCAGAAATTCTATATATACACCACACAGTTATGTACTATTTACAATGCATTCTTAATATACATAATATATACATACATATTACAACAAGACTAAAAATAATTTATATACACATTCTCACACATACATAAGTACAGTTTAACACCTATATATGAGAGTAAAAAAAAATAGAGGGCCTTACACTTCTCTTCCCAACAAAGGAACTAACAGTAGTAGAAAGAAGGGAACAGTAAGGCTGCAGAGGTAGCAACAATAGGAGAAGAAGCAGCAGCAGCCACGACAACAGCAGTAGCAGCAGCAACGGCAGCTACAGAAGAAGCAGCAGCAACAGCCACGGCAAGCAGCAGCAGCCACGGCAAGCAGCAGCAGCCATGGCAAGCAGCAGCAGCAGCAAGGAGACTGGGCATGAGGTGGAAAAGACCCACACGATGGTTCAGGGGTGGTTTTTATGACTCCCAAGTTCTCATGCAAGTATGGCACGTAGCCATACATGTGTTGCGGTAAAAACCCATTTAGTTTTTACAGCTACACGTTTACCATGCAGCTTCCATGGTTTACACGTATAAGGAAACGTGTAACCCCACTAATCCATTTAATATAACCTTACGTAACCATGGTTACGTAAGCAAAGTGTTTAAAAGAAATCGATTTACGTAAATGGGAGATAAATCAACTGGTCCATTTGTCCTTAAATTTTTATACCCAAATGATGTCCATTCAAGTTGAAATTTCAACCATAAGCTAGTAGGAACATGTTAGAAATTATGATGATTTTAGTTTAATTTTTAGAATTTATTTTTCACCCAACAAAAATTACCCGTAAAATAGTTGCGTCGACTTAATCTTGAAATACACGCGTCAACAATTCTGGATATTTACATTTCTAATATCAGCACATTTTTTTGGAAATTATGATGTTCTCGGATTTTAATTCCGTTACAGAATTCCGGTGTCACCCCATCGGAGCGCGCACCTTTGAGTACGACACTGGAATAACATTTATTAATGCAAATTAATCCTAATTAAAGATAATATATCTCATGATAATAGTTGTGTTTTTTGGAAATTATGATGTTCTCGATTTTAATTCCGTTACAGAATTCCGGTGTCACCCCATCGGAGCGCGCACCTTTGAGTACGACACTGGAATAACATTTATTAATGCAAATTAATCCTAAATTAAGATAATATATCTCATGATAATAGTTGTGTTTAACACATCAATATCTTCATATGTTTCTAATTTTTAATAAATAAAATTTTAAGGTGTTACACAACTCTCTCCCACTAAAGGAAATTTGGTCCTCCAAATTTAACATATAAGAGTGTAATAATACTGACCAGTAAAAAAATTCGGATACTTGTTCTGATGGCTTTTAACCATTCCCACGTTTCTTATTCCTGTCCTCGTTTATTTCCATTGTATCTTTAGTATAGAGACTTCCTTGTTTCGAAGTTGCTTGATCTTTCGGTCTAGGATTTGTACAGGTCTTCTCTTCATATGCAAGGTTTTTCTTGTACATCCAGATTCTGATATCCAATAACATGTTTCTGGAGCGTAAACATATTTTTGTAACATTGACACATGAAAGATGTTATGTATATTGGATAATTGAGGTGGAAGTGCCAGTTGATACGTCATTTCCCCAACTCTTCTTAATATCTCGAATGGTCCAATGTATCTTGGACTCAACTTTCCTTGATTCCAAATCTCTAGATTCCTCTTCGGGGTAACACTTTAAGAAACACATGATCACCTTATTGAAATTCCAACTCTTCTTCGTCGATCAGCGTAACTTTTCTGTCAATCTTGAACAGCTTTCATTCGATCCTGCACTAACTTTATAATCTTTGTTGTTTCTTAGATCATTTCGGGTCCAAGAATGTGTGATTCTTTCAATTCAATCCAACACAGTGGAGATCTGCACTACCAGCCATATAAAGCTTCAAATGGTGCCATTTGAATAGTGGACTGATAGCTATTGTTATAAGCAAATTCCATTATTGCTAAATAGTTACTCCAGTCATTTCCAAATTCAAGAACACAGGCCCGACACATATCCTCAATAATTTGATTTACTTGTTCCGTTTGTCCATCAGTTTGAGGATGAAATGCAGAACTAAACTTCAGTTTAGTTCCCATGCATCTTGTAGTTCCCTCCAGAAATGTGAAGTAAATCTTGCATCTCTATCGAAATGATATCTTTTGGAATTCCATGCAATCGAACAATTTCCCTCATGTACAACTGCTAAAATACTGACACCATCTTGTCTTGATAGCCAAGAAATGAGCCGACTTTGTAGTCGCTGTCAATTATCCCCATATTGCATCGTATCCACTACATGTTTCTGGGTAATCCCCCAATAAAATCCATACCAATACTGTCCCATTTCCATTCTGGTACCTCAAGGGGAATTTTCCTACGGTTTTCTAGTGTTCAGCCTTGATTTTCTGACATGTTAAACATCTAGCTATGAATCCTCAATATCTTTCTTCATGTTACACCCCAGAAATTTTCCTTAAATCTTGGTACATCTTACAGCTCCCGGATGAATAGTATAATGTGCCCGATGAGCTTCTTCTAATATTTGTTTCTTGATTTCAGAGTTATCTGGTATACACAATCTATTCCAGAACCGAAGATTTCCACGAGCACCTTCATTAAAATCACGTCTGGAATTCAGTTTATCTCTTATTTCTATCAATGTAGGGTCATTGTCTTGTTGTTCTTCAATTTGCGTTAGTAGATCTGATTGTATTGTCAATTATCAATCATACCCTATCTTCTTGTGGTTCACTTTAGACTTAGTGTAGAAATTCGTCAAAAGTTTCCATTCTTTGATTTGCAATTGAATAACTTAGCCATATTCCTACTGAGAGCATCAGCTACAGTATTACCTTTTCCAGGATGGTACTCAATCTTAAAATCATAATCTTTGATATATTCCATCAATCTTCTTTGCCTCATGTTCAATTCCTTATGTAAATAAATACTTTAAACTTTTATATCGGAGTACACCTATGAATTGGTTATCATACAAGTAGTGTCTCCAGAGTTTAAAGAGCAAAAATTACCGCTGCTAATTCCAAATCATGTACTGTGGTATTTTTCTCATGATACTTTAGTTTGTCTAGATGCCTAGGCATAAAACTCTTCCTTCTTGCATCACAACACATCCTAACCCGATTTTTGCTACTCAGTAATACCTCAAAAAATGTTTTTTCTTCTACTGGTAAGGCTAAAATTGGTGCGGATGATAAACATGTCTTCAATCTTTGAAATGCTTGCTCACAAGTCTCATTCCATTCAATGAAGTTCCCTTTCAGGTTAGTGTGTGAGAGGTGAAGCAATCCTGGAAAATCTTAACAAACCGCCAATAATAGCTAGCCATACCCAGGAAACTTCTAATTTCAGTAATGTTCTTAGGTTATTCCCACTTCTGATAGCTTCACTTTAGAGAATCTATTGATAATCCCTCTCTTGAAATGACATGTCCCAAGAACGTCACTTGTT
Source organism: Colocasia esculenta (assembly GCA_014218235.1). Taxonomy (NCBI): domain Eukaryota; kingdom Viridiplantae; phylum Streptophyta; class Magnoliopsida; order Alismatales; family Araceae; genus Colocasia; species Colocasia esculenta. The sequence continues at coordinate 26,095,416 of CM024760.1, read as the reverse complement.
CCAACCAGAATTCACATTTACTGAATGTTGCATATAACTTATGATCTCGTAATAATTGCAAAGTAATGCACATAACTACTTCGAAAAGTTGTCTTATGAATATCCTCTTCTTGAATTCTCAATTGATGATAACCGGATCTAAGATCAATCTTTGAAAATACTGGGCTCCAGACAATTGATCAATAGATCGTCAATTCTAGGGAGCGGGTATTTATTTTTAATTGTTAACTGGTTCAATTGTCTATAGTCTATGCATAGCCGCATAGACCCATCTTCTTCTAACGAATAGTATAGGAGCACCCTAGGGAGATGTACTAGGTCTAATGAATCCTTTCTTTATCAATTCCATCAATTGCCTTTTTAATTCTTTCAACTCTTCCATTGACATTCTATAAGGCATTCTTGACATTGGTGTGGCTCCTGAACCAATTAATTGAAAATTTTACTTCTCTACTAGTGCTAAACCAGTAGTTCTCCTCCGGAAAAATATCAGAAATTCTCTTACTATCGGGATATCCTTCAATCTTGTAGTATTCTGATTATTAATGTCACAAAAGCCAAATATCATTGACATCCTTTTGTACTAACTTGCATGCTTTAACTGCCGAGATTATGGGTATTCTTCTTGTACGGGGTTTATCAAAAGTCATAGAGTAAACCTTCTTACCCAGAAAAGTTACTTGCTTTAAATGACAATCCAAAGTTACATGATGTTTAGATAGCCAATCTACCCCAAGGATTACATCATAATCCCACATCTCAAGGCATATCAAATCACCCTAAAAATTATGTTCTTTGACTAGAATTTGACTGGCAGGGTAATATTCCTTAAGTTTCTTACCCTCACTTAGAGGAGTTGCAATCTCTAACTATGTAGGTAGTGGAACTGATCGCATTCTTAAGGATCTAGCAAACTCATAACTAATGAAAGAATGTGTAGCTCCTGAATCGAATAAAACATATGCAGGTTTGAGTTTACTAAAAGTGTACCTTCAATAAGTCCCGCCCTCTTGCGGAGATTCAGGTTCCACTTCCTGAATAGATTGTAGACGTCCTTGTTTGGTTCAGGGATTCTGGGTTGCTGGTGCATTCTTTATCATTGGACAATTTGGAATCCGATGTTGATTGCTTCCACATCGAAGGCAAGCACCCAACCTACGCCAATAGTTCTCAGTTTTGTGTCCACTGATGTGGCAATGACGACAAACATCCTTGTTCCCAACTGGAGCTTTCCCTGCCTTCTTGGTGGATTGTTGTACCTTAGGGGTATTCCCCGATTCAAACTTCCTTTTACGATCAGAAAAACTTTCTCCAGACCTCCCTCTAATCTTTTCCACAGTATCATTGGCAGCTTCTAATGCCAAGGCTCTTTTAACCATTTCAGAATATGTGGTAATTAAATGAGGCGTTAGCTGCGTAATGAAGTTTGGACGCAGACCGTTCATAAATCTTTCGCTTTCAACTTCTCTGTGGCTATTAGATGAGAAGAATACTTAGACAATCGGACAAACTGTGCCTCGTACTCCGACACTGACATTCTAAGTTGCTTTAAACTAGCAAACTCGTTAGCTTTCCTCTCCAGAACTACCTCGGAGAAATACTGATCATTGAATAACTCCACAAACTCCGCCAAACCAACCTGATTAGGGTCCTCTAGAGTAGATTCTACTGTTTCCCATCACGCTCGGGCATCACGATCCAACTGGAACGTTGCTAGGCATATCTTTTCCTCTTCTGTACATCGAATCATCTTAAAATTTCTCTCAATATCCTTTAACCAATTCTCAGCCTCATCCGGATTCGTGCTACCTGCAAATCTTGGAGGATCTAAACTTCAGAAATCCTTAAACAAATTTGTTCCATTGTGGCTGTTATTCTTAGCCACAGTCCTCATCACTCGTGTCAGATCATGCATTGAGCTCTCCATTTTCTTCCAATTTGCATCACTTCCATCCATGATTAATTTGATAAAATATTTGAGACATCCAACAATGCATACATTAATATCATTACCAAACCATGCTCACATTCAGCACATACAAATTCCCAGTTTCACATAACATACAACTTTTCATTAACCAACCAAAATAGTTACATTACATCTACATTCTTGTTCTACTAAGCCGAAATATTTACAACATTCCTAACAAGCTGGATAATTACAACACCATCAACATCCTTTAACCTCTCACTACACATACATGTGAGTTATATATACAATCCACTACTAACAAAAAGAGAGGTTACAAAAGTAAGTTTCTAAGTTCCTAGCTTGCTTCAGATTTGTATGGCAGAATCCATAGACGACTGCTGATCACCCCCAAGCCCATGATACAGCTCTGTTGCTGCTTCAGACAGTACCTCCCAGTACCCTTCCACCTAGGGGTGTAAACGAGCCGATACGTTCGACAAACAGCTCGGAGCTCGACTCGATAAAAATTCGGTTCGGCTCATTTATTAAGTTAACGAGCTGAGTTTGAACAAAAAATAAGCTCGGTTCATAAACGAGCTGAGCTTGAACAGAGGTCTTCTCGACTCGAATATGTTCGCGAACAACTCTTAAGATACTCGATAACGTACTCGCTAATATACTCGATAAATTACTCGTTATATATATTCAAAACGATATTTATTAATATATTTAAATTTCTTATAATTAATATGAGGGTACAATATATTTATCTATTTTTTTAGAGTTATTATTATTGTATAATTGCACATAAGGACTTAGATGTAAAAGGTTAAATATTAGTGTATATTACAAAGATGTAAGTGAGAGTATATACACAAATTTTGGTTTTAAATAAATTATACAAATATAAGTATGAGCACAAATATCAAAATTTGAGGGTCTCCAGGCACCCGCAGTCATCTTCTACCTCCCGACTTCTGCAGGGGCGTCGCGGCCGGTGGCCACTTCTGCAGGTGCGCCGCGCCCGATGGCCATTGCCCCACCCGGTGCAGCCAAGGGGGGCAGCGATCGGTCACTAGAGTGTTCGGCGATTGCCGCGGAGCCTCGTCCGGTGCCAGAAGGATCTTTGAGCTACCGTAGTCCCCCCCCCCCCTCCCGGGGCAGTACAGATGATTGGTGGTGCGGACGCCCCGGTCCGGAGTTGCAGCAGTAGGTCGGCGCCTACGACTGTGCGGACGCCAGCGCGGTGGTTCTGGCTTTGCCAGACACCATCTGTAGGTCCTCCAGTGGCATTTTCCAGCTGTGCCATCACCCCCTCTGTGACTTCCGGCGGCTGAAGCTCCGCCTCCCCGCCTCTATTGGTCGGAGGCCCGCACAGCGGTTCCGGCATTACCGGAAGCCGACGGCAGTTCTCGCGATGGGATTCTCTCGCTGCCCCACCCTGCACGGCGTCGCCCAGCCCGCCCCCACCCCCCTGCACCTTCTACCCTGCGACCAGGTATCCCATGGCCATAGTCCCATATCGGATACAACATTTGTACAATGCCTTAAAAGTTCTATAAAATAGACCCCCACCTCTTCTCCCACCGTGTGTTTCCCTGGGTCCACATGGGTTTCAATGAGTTCGAATATGCGCTCAATTTCAAGCTCGTTTATTTATCTAAACAAGCGGTAAAACGAGCGCTTGACGAGTCGAGTTCGAACGGTAAAAAAATTTCATGAGCCGAGTTCGAACATCAGTTGTAGGTGCTCGGCGAGTTTCGAGTCGAGTTCGAGCTGGGTAAATGTTGAGCGAGTCAAGTTCGAGTAGGATACTATTCGGCTCGACTCGGATTGTTTAGACCCCTACTTCCACCTGATGGAGTAGCATATTCTGTCCCAGCTTCAGACTATCCAGATTGCTCATTATCTGGGTCATGGTTTGTAAAGAGGCATGAGGATTTCCTGCCAGAAATGCACCTGCAGTTAGGTTCAACACTTCCTCCTTTATCTATACATGCACCTCCCTTTGGGCCTGAGCATATAGTTCCACATCTTGACGGAGCATTTCCATTGCTGACACTAGCCGTTCCTGAGCATTCATGTCCATTCTATAGCAAACAACAGATTAAATACTCACACATTTACAAAATCACTGTTACCATTATAACTAATCACAAGTTTCTACCCTAACTCACTAGTTATTCCCTAGGTTTACAGAACCTAACGCTCTGATATCAAATTATCTGTCACCTCCTAATAAAAGTTTATTTATTGGAAATGACATATGACAAACTTAAGAAATAAAACTTATTCTCATACATCTCACATTGTCATAGAGGAAGCTTAACTACATTATACTTCTCATTATTGTCCATAAGAGAAGTAGGAAAAAGAAAACTTAATTAAATCTCACTTCTACATTACTAAAACAAACTAAAGATATTGGATTTTTGAGGTCTGGTTGTCCCTCTCAGCACACTCCCCTTAAGCATTTTGCTTATCTTGATCACCTGAAAAAGATAGGATTTAATGAGCTAACTAGCCCAATAGGATTCAATCTTCTAATAAAAAAGGACTAAGATAACCAAGAATAGGATAAGGAATTTAACTACTAGTAATGTTGGATAACAAAGATAACTGAATGACCATGTCAAATAGATATCAAATGTGAAACAGGAATACTGAATTAAGATTATATGATCAAGAATTCAAAATAACAACCACGTTCTGGTTCAAATTCATATCCAACTTATGATAAAATAACATGATGACTAATCAAGCTAGTATTGATGCAATGCCAAACATCCACAGATCATTTATCGTTCTGTATGGCCACTAAATGAATTCGGGTGCTCCTCCCGGGACTGGACCAGCCCCACTTGCACTGACATATATCTCATTTGAATCCAAAGACCCAATAATTGTCATCATTAGTCATTTCTGGTAATATTCAAGTGTGGTACATAAGTACTCTGAATTTCATATGTAATAAAGGTTTAAGGTCCAATGCCAATAATTTTAGAAGGTCAAAACCATATAGAAATCAACTGGACTTGGGGAGTTTAAGAATAATCCAAAGTAATATAAGTAAGGCAATGGAATGATCCCTCTCAGTAATAAAGTAGTTGGAATCCAAGAAAAATGAGAAAACAACTTGTGGGGTTAATGGTATGGTGAGTCAACAAGAGACTGGACAAGGAAAGGTACTAGAAAGCAAGGCAGGACAGTGTATGTCGACAGCTAAAGAGTGGTTGTCGACAGCCCAGTCTTCCAGAACCAGATTTTTGGAATCTGGACAGTGCATTTCGATAGGCCAGGGTGACTGTCAACAGGTGCTGGCTAAATTTCCATAAATGATGTAAATTACCATAGGATACTCGACTAAGTGTTTCTATGATTCCTAACATGATTTTTTTTTAATATAGCCGAACCAAAAGGAGTAGGTAGGGGCGACCTCACAGTGTGAGAGGGCCACTACCTTCCCCAAGCGGCTAGAGGTGGTTTTTCATATATGATAAAAGAGAAATCATAGAAAAAATTGAAAGAGCCACTACATTTCTAACATGATTAACCACATCTAAAGAGTCTAGTTTACACTTCTAAACATTACTTTATAGGAAGGAAACAAGAAGACAATGGAAACACTTTTTTTTTCATGATACAGTGGCAAGAACTGGAAGCTTTTATTTCATGCAAATCTTATCAAAATTGAAACAAGGTTCCTACCAGTACACAAAGCCACATCTAAAGACATGAGTGTCGATTTAGAGACATGAACTCAATGGAAAAGAAGTAACCAAGAGAGCTTACTGAACCTCATGACAACGTGAGGTCATAGTAAATGCTTGAACTCCAAAACTTGAAAAGAAAGAGAAGTAAGAGATGAAGACAAGAAGAAAGAATTCCTACCTGACTAGAGAAAGGATGTAGGTCTTTCTTCTCTTCCCAACAAAGGAACTAACAGCAGTAGGAAGAAGGGAACAATAAGGCTACAGAGGTAGCAGCAATAGGAGAAGAAGCAGCAGCAGCCACGGCAACAGCAGGAGTAGCAGCAACGACAGCTACAGAAGAAGCAGCAGCAGCAGCCACGACAAGCAGCAGCAGCAAGGAGACTGGGCATGAGGAGTAAAATACCCACATAATGGGTTTAGGGGTGTTTTTTATAACTCCCAGGTTCTCATGCATGTATGGCACGTAGCCATACATGTGTTGCAGTAAAAATCCATTTAGTTTTTACAGCTACATGTTTACCATGCAGCTTCCATGGTTTACACGTATAAGGAAACGTGTAACGCCACTAATCCATGTAATAGAAACCTTACGTAACTAAGCAAAGTGTTTAAAAGAAATCAATTTACGTAAATGGGAGATAAATCAACTGGTTCATTTGTCCTTAAATTTTTATACCCAAATGATGTCCATTCAAGTTGAAATTTCAACCATAAGCTAGTAAGAACATTTTAAAAATTATGATGTGTTTAGTTTAATTTTTAGAATTTATTTTTCACCCAGCAAAAATTACATGTAAAGTAGTTGCGTCGACTTAATCTTGAAATCTGCACGTCAACAATTTCGGATATTTACATTTCTAATATCAGCACATTTTTTTTAAAATTATGGTATTCTCATAGTTTAATTATGTTACAGAATTTCGGTGTCGTCTTGTCGGAGCGCGCACCTCTGAATTAGGGGTGTTAATTGGGCTGGGCCGGCCCGGAGGCCCGCAAGCCCGGCCCGGTTTTAACCGGGCTTGGGCCGAAAAAATAAGCCCGTTAAAATTTTTTGGCCCGGCCCGGCCCGGCCCGGAAAAAAATAGGGCCGGACTTGGGATTTGTGAGGCCCGGCCCAGTCGGCCCGCCGGCCCAAAAAATATAAATATAATTTATATTAAATATGAATTTTATATTTAGAAAGAGAATTATATGTATTTTTTCTACAATAAATCTACTCAAAAACATAGTCTTTTACAAGTTAAATGTTAATATAGATATAAGTAAAATATATATTATTTTTTATAAATATATTATAGTAGATATATTAAAATTATATATTATATAAATAAAAATAACATTTTTTCCGGGCTTTCGGACCGGGCCGGGCTTTTTCGGGCTTTTCCTGGGCCGGGCCGGGCCACTAACCCGGGCCTGGGCTGGGCCGGGCCGACTTTTAAAAAACCGGCCGGGCCTGGGTCGGGCCTAGCAAGGCCCGGTCCAGGCCCGGCCCATTGACACCCTACTCTGAATACGACACTAGAATAACATTTATTAATCTAAATTAATCCTAAATTAAAGATAATTACATCTCATGATAATAGTTATGTTTAACAATCAATGTCTTCACATTTTTCTAAATTTTTAATAAATAAAATTTTGGGTTGTTACACTGTCCGTCGAAATAGCCCACTTACTTTTTAAAAAAATATAATTAAATTAACAATGATAAATTACAAAAGTTGCTAAAAAATTCATACATTCCACAATAAATAACAATTAACATAAAATCATCAATCGCAACAAATATAAATCATACATAATAATAATGAATAAAAATCAAGAAAGGTCTGTTGGATCGTCCGCTGTCCCAACCTCATGATCGTCAGGTGCTGGAGGATCTTATATTAAAAAAAATAAATATTAGAAATATAAATAAAAAATAATATAAAAACATTATTTTCAAATTTTTAAATTTCAAACATATGAATATTCATTAAGTTTAATTAGAAAATATTTATCATCCTTTACACTTGAATTTTATTTTAGATTATTGGTTTGAGCGCCAAACCCAATCTGAAAATTCGAATAGAATTCCGTCAATTCTCACACATCACTGTCACCCACACGGTCGTGTCAGAGCAAACGGTGAAGGATCGAGAAAAGATGTGGACAAGATCTAGAATGGGGGGTTGAATAGATCTAATACCAATTAACGCGGAAGCTTAAGCAATTAAAAATTACTTCGAATCAGAGATCAATTCACCCAAATAATTTATTGATTGAAGTGTGATTAGAGTGTGTGAGCAAATCAAATACCCTGATGCATGTACAACTCACACAGGAGCACGACGACTCCAAACACCCTTGAGCACGACGACTCAAAAACACCTGGAGCACGACGACTCCAAACTGAGCACGACGGCTCAAACAACAACCGGAGTATAACGACTCCAAATTGAGCACGACGGCTCAAACTACACAGTGAGTACGACGACTCACAAACTACTGAGCTCAACGGCTCACAAACAAAAGCTAGATCAAACACAAAAGAGATCAGATCCTCTAACAATGATTTGATTCTAAATAGATTCGTACACAGAAATTTGTGCAGAACTTCATGCACAAATCTCACAGACGAAATAAGGAAGAACAAACTCTGAGATGAGGAAATGGATGTAGAAAGAGTGTTCTTCGATGAAGAGGCCTTGCAGAGACTTCAATTGAGGAGGCTTGATGGAAATCGATGGAGATTCTCCTCAATTGGCGATGCTCTGCTTTGATGGCATCTGAAATGCCAGAAATCATTCTTCTCCTGAGCCTCTTCAATTGGATCTGCTCCCTTGCCTTGCACAGCAACCTTCTCTCCAGAGATTCCCCTTGATTCCCTTGTCCTTCCTCTTGAAAGGATGACTTGCAGCTTCTGGAGATGGAGACAGATCTGGAGAACCCCCTTTGGCCGCCAAAAGGCTTCTTCTAGAAGTGTATGGGCTCTCTTGCCTTTGGGGTTCAAGGAGCATGGGTATTTATAGCCCCATATGTCCATAAAGTGCCTTGGGGTGCATGGGCACGGAACCCTAGGTCAAATCCCCTAAATCCCAAGCAGCCACGTGTACAAAGAAATTCACGTTTTTTAGTTTCAGCCGGAGTGTGTCGACCTGCCCTGATCTAGTGTCGACCTGCTCTCCCAGTTAGGCAAACTGGTCTGCTGGAAACTGGGTCTAGTGTCGACCTGCCCTGATCTAGTGTCAACACTGCCTGGGACTGTGTCGACACTGCCTGGGACTAGTGTCGACCTGCCTGGGACTAGTGTTGACTTGCTCTCCCAGTTAGGCAAACTGGTCTGCTGGAAACTGGGTCTAGTGTCGACCTCACTTGATCTAGTGTCGACACTACCGAGACAAAAATGTGTGAACCTGAAAATTTAACACATAAACCATTAGTACAAGATATTATCATTAAAATATGAGATATTAAACATCAAAAACATGTTGTTTAAGCATTATTGTGATATGTATAAAATGTATAGCATGTTCAACATATCATCATCAAAATCACAATATGTCATCATTAAAATCACAATATGTCATCATTAAAATCACAACATGTCATCATTAGAATCATAACATGTCATCATTAGAATCACAAAATGTCATCATTAAAATCATAATATCTCATCATTAAAATCACAATATGTCATCATCAATATCACAGTATGTCATCATTAAGATCACAGTATGTCATCATCAAAATCAAGGTATGAGTGATGTTCATTGGATATCATTAAAATACAACTTTAGGAAGTTCCAAAACACACTCAACCCAACAATCTCCCCCTTTTTGATGATGACAAAACATATCTCCCTTGACTGCAATAACTCCCCTTGACCATATGCATCCTTTGAACTTTCTCTGACTGCAATAACTCCCCTTGACCATATGCATCCTTTGAACTTTCTCCCCATAAAGAACATTCTCCCCTTAGAAACTTTTACTTTCTCCCCCTTTCAAGGAACTTTCTCCCCCTTTTTGACAGCATCAAAAAGATAGACAAGAGAGAGACACAATGATGGTTGGAGACCAAAAGATAAAGAGTGAGAAATGAAGGTTCAGAAATGATCAAAATAAGTGAGGCAAAGTGATATTGTCAAATGAGAGAAAAGATAATGTTTTTGTTATTGTGCAACACCGTCAATCCACAACATTTTCAACTCATCTATCAACGGTCTTAGATAAACATCCAAATTTTTTCCAGATTTTAGGACCAGAAATGACCAAGGATAAAAAAATATTTTCTCGTTTCATACACATGCTCGGAGGAAGGTTATAAGGTGTCATAAAAACTAGCCAACAAGAGTAAGGAGTTGCTGAACCTCCAAATGGATTGAACCCATCAGTGCATAAACCAAGTCTAACATTGTGTGACTCCATTGAGAAGGTTGGATGAGCTTTGTTGAAGTGAGTCCATGCTTCACCATCTGCAGGATGACTGATTATGTCCTCATCACAGCGAACTATTTCGGCATGTCATCTCATATATTAAGCTGTCTTTGAGGACATATATAACCGTTGAAGTCTAGGTGTGAGAGGAAAGTACCGTAATGACTTGTAAGGTACATCCTTCAACTTCTTATTTCCTCCTCTCTTAAGTTTGAATCGAGGAGCATTACAAATAGAACAATATATTTTCTCTGCATCCTCTTTGTAATATAACATACAATGATTAAGGCATGCATCTATTCTCTCACATCCAAGCCCTAAATCATTAACCATCTTCTTTGCATGATAGAAATTTTCAGGCAACTTCTCGTCTTAAGGCAACATGTTCTTGATAGCGAGTAGGAGACGGTTAAAACAACTCTCACTAATGTGATATTCTAACTTCAAATTCAGCAACTGTGACACCGCAGACAATCGAGTGTGATTCTGACATCCAGGCCAGAATGGCTCATCAGCATCTCTTAACAATTGAAAAAATCTTGTAGCTGTGTTGTTCGGTGCTTCTTCATTATATCCATGTTCTTGACGTACATTAGTTCCAGGACCAACTGCAGAACGCAATTCAGCACCAACTACATCCAAAACCATATCCACGTATGTGCTTGTGCCTTTAACAGTGTCATGCTCATACGACCAATTTACCTCACCATGTTCAGTCCAATTCATGTAGCCTTGCATAAACCCTTTAAGGTACAAATGACGCTCAACGTCATATATTGAATAGAACCTCAAGTTCTTACATTTTGAACACGGACATCGGATATGACCCTTGTCATCCATTAAACTTACATTCCTGGACACAAATTCAATGAAGCTTGATACCCCATCTTTGAACTCCTCAGAGAGTATCCCGCCAACTGTTCTACGATACATCCATTGTCGATCTACAGACATTTTCCCTGCATACCAACTCAATGTTAATTGCCATAAAACATAAGCCCTACCCTTTACTCACATCGTTTCAACACAGACAATTTCAATAGGAAGGGAGTATTATTTAGATTATCACTTTTTAACCCATCTATAAAGGATTGATCGCACGATCAATTACTATATGTGTTGTACAATTTGTTAAAAAATTTGGCAACATCTCCTCACACCTCTCCGATATACCAAAAATATTTATTGATTAAAAATTTTTCTTAAACACTTACTAGTAAGTGCTTAAGAAAATGTTCAAAATCAATAAAGGTATACCAGAGAGGAGTGAGTAGATGCAACCAAAATTTTCAACAAATTGTACAAACACATATAGTAAATGACCACCTAAGTGCGATCAAACATTCATAGACTGTTCAAACAAGACAATTCAAGACTTTGAGTTAGATATGTATGTTCTCATTTAAGAAATGAGAATAGACACATCAATCTCAAAGTCTTGAACGGGAAGGTTCATTGACACGGGCTTAACACGTGCTTATGAGGTACGTGTAATGTTAGGTTGCACCCACGCACCTCAACTCACAGAGAACATCCCATGTAAGTATTTAAGATAAAATTTAAAAACATCTTGCTTATCAATATGCATGCATTGAATCAAACAACATCTAATTTAAATCTAAATCAGAATATTAAATGACAGTAAGAAACAAAACATATCAATAATGTCATTCTCAATCACGAAGAGAAAAATCTATTGCAATCTTGTCTAGATGATTCTATCACATCACATATTTATATTTATTCCAATTTCTTGTGTAGATGATTCTAACACACCACATATTTATATTTACCAACCAAAGCACATTGTTCCATTGTAATATTCAATCGAAACTTTACCTATGGAAGATGTGGCCTGAAGACTGAGGATATTTGCTAATTGTTTCATATGGTAGCAGTTTCAAAGACTGAGGATACTATTATGGCGCCAATTCCTGTTCAGTTTTCCATTATCCAGTTCAGTCCCGGAAATGGCTGGTTCCAACTTTCATTGACTGGTTGTCCCTTATATACCTTTATATCAAGTACTCTCAAATGCCTATAACCTAATTGGGAGCATTTATAAGGAAACAAAATGAGGATAGCTAATGACAGACCTATATTTGTAGCTATAGAAAGAATGATCCAACACAGATGAATTATTCAATTTGTTTATACACATTATTATTTTTTTAAACATGTCCAAAGCTGAATGATTAGGAACTGCACTTGGATTCCTTGGACAGTGTTCTTTGAGATTTCATTGAGTTATTTTTTCATCAAATTGGGTCTTCCAGGACCCATCACTGTGGATCAACTTTGTCCAAGTGACAGAAGGAAATGAGGGCGAGACAGAGGTTGAAATGTGGCAATGGTTGGTCAGTGGTCTGGAGCTTATAGGGCACATGATTAGATATCCATATAGTGATGGATCTGCAATGAAATGGTACAAAAAATCAGCAATTCTTGACAAAGGAAGAGATTCCTCTGCTACATAAACTGTTGTCTAGATCTACAATGAGATAAACTCATGTAAGGGATGGAAATTGTTGTCTGGATTTAGTAAGAGTTAAACTAATGTAAGGGATGGAACCATTCAGTTTGGAGTACAGTAGAAAAGCCCTATGCTGAGCTGCTGCTCCTCAATTTATGTGTGTCAAAATGTGTTTATTTTGTCCTTTTGATTGGCCATTGTTTGATAGATTTTTGGTTCCTAAGTGAAACACTGTGACTTATATGATCAGCATGCTTATAGATGAATGAACTACTACAAAAAGACAATTTATGTCTTGGATGTCTAAATTATTTTGGTAACTAAATTGTGACATTTCTCAACATTCTGGGAATGTTTGCCATTCTCAATCATGAAGAGACAAATCTATCTGGGAATGTTTGCCATTCTCAACCATTCTCAACATTCTCAATTATTCAATTCTTCAAAGTTATTATCTTCTTAACACTTTTTCTTTTCCTTAAAAGATGTGAATTGTGTTGCCTACTTTGTTACTTGGTAAAAGAGTTAAGACAGTTGGATGGGAGAGGAGAGGTCCTTCTCGATACAAATTAAGAGAAAAAAATCTGCAGCCATCTATCACCCTCTTCCAATTATCTGAGTATGATATATATTTTTTCCTGTTTCTGAAAGTGGATAGTGTCACTCTTTGTATTGAACTGAAAAGGGAAACTATGTAATCTATTTGCCAAAAGATTCACACCTGAAGGCATACTAACTCATGTCTATTTAGTAAGACTAAGTATGGCTCTTATTTTAATTTGCTCTGATCATATTTCCTTACATCTGCAGTAGAGAAGATAACCCCTGTACATATTTACACATCCAGTATGACCCAACATCTTTTCTTCCCCTTACTTTTTGGTACTGGAAACTAACATATTCAGCCATCTATCACCATCTTCCAATTATCTGAGTATGATATATTTTTTTTTCCTGTTTCTCCAACTGAATAGTGTCACTCTTTGTATTGATCTGAAAAGGGAAACTATATAATCTATTTGCCAAAAGATTCACACCTGAAGGCATACTAACTCATGTCTATTTAGTAAGACTAAGTATGGCTCTTATTTTAATTTGCTCTGATCATATTTCCTTCCATCTGCAGTAGAGAAGATGACCCCTGTACATATTTACACATCCAGTATGACCCAACATCTTTTCTTTCCCCTTACTTTTTGGTGCTGGAAACTAACATATTCCACATGCTTCTTTGAAACAATAGAAATAAAGTTATTCCACATGCATCGCAAGGGTGTCCAACTTCTATTTGTGTCTGTTAATGGTAGACCTACTTCAACACTGCAGCATATAATTTTTATCTTAGCGGGAGTTCTAAATTATGAAAGTTTTTGAAAGAATCTCACCAGATCAGCAATATATTTTTGTACACGGTATTTCCTTGTTTTGGGACGTGATTGTCTCTGATTTATTTTCTATTATTGGGCTGTACAACATAGTCATTTGCCCTTCTTTCTGTAACTGTATATAGCCTTTTTAGAGGCCCAAATCATTTATATGTGGGGGCTCTGGGATCCCACGGGGGCAGAGGCATAACACCCAACACACATCTCTTCATCTCTTGTTTGTCATGGTATCAGAGCACAAGGGTTGTTAGACCACTGCTCTCTGTCTGGGGTATTGTGAACCCCATCTGGAAGAGGGGTTCTGGTGCAACTGCTTTTCCTCAAGGTCATCTGGAGTCTGACCCTTGTTTGTGGTCTTTCTGGAGTTGCTTCAAAGGGTTTTCTGGTCAAATTTGAAACCTGGTGCCAACGCCATCATCTTGGAGGTATTCTGTCTCTACCTGGACTGCATCTCCTTTAATTTCTTGGGAGTGTTTGATGGAGGCCGTTACTAAAACTGCTGTGATTCGTGAAGTGTTCAATGGAAAAAAAAAAATTGTGGCAATTCACTCTAAGATGTTTTGTTATGGGTCAAGAACTGCTGGGTTTTCTCGATGGTAGTGAAAAACAACCCGAGCCTGGAAAAGAAAATGAAAAGGCACTAAAGGAATGGAAGAAAAACAATGCAAAAGTGATGAGTTAGATTATAGGCACAGTAGAACCTCATATTGGCATAAATTTGAGGTCTCATACCACTGCTGCTGACATGTGGAATTTTCTGAAAAAGACTTATCAGCAAGATAATGCATCTAGGAAATATAATCTTGGCCTTGAAATTGCTGAGTTTACTCAAGGGACTAAGACTGTCCAAGAATATTATTCTGAATTCATGAATATGTGGATTGAGTACAATTCTATTACTTATGCAAGTGTTCCTATAGAAGCCCTGGAGGCAGTCCAAGATTTGCAAGAGAAAAACATGCGGGATCTGTTCCTTATGAGGCTACGACTGGAATTTGAAACTGTACGGGGCAATCTGATGAATAGAAAACCAGTCCCTGATCTTGCTGACTGTTTTCAAGAAATTCTTCGTGAAGAACAGGGAACCTTGTCACTTGAAACAGTAAACAAGGCGAAAGTTGTCAACACTATAGATCTTGCATTTTTGTCCAGGGACAAGGAGAAACCTAGTGTCAGAGATGTGCAACAATTGCAATGTTTTTCATGCCAAAAGTATGGCCACCTTGTAAAGACAAATTTTGTAGATATTGTAAGAAGGGAGGACATATATTGACTGAATGCAGAAGGCGACATCATCTTAAACTTTTGGTGAGCACCAAATTACAATATGCTTCATCCCTTTGGTTGCATTTGTTTTGTTCACTTACCTCCTCTTGAACGTCATAAATTTCAGCTCAAGCTGCTCGATGTGTATTCTTGGGTTATGCAGTGAACCAAAAAGGGTTTCGTTGCTACGATCCAGAGAAGAAACGCATTCGGGTCTCCCGTAATGTCATTTTCTTTGATCACCACTTCTTCTACTCTCACCATCCTCTTTTGTCTCCTAAAATATCATCTGCCCTTGTCCCTTTATTTGATACAACTTCAGAGGTTGAATCTTCAGGAAAATTCAAGGAAGGTCAAGTCTACAAGCTCCGACTTCCACTTAGAGAACCAGCAGTCCTTATGAATGGGATCTTACCAGCTTCTAAGGCTACTGGCCACTCCAAAACTGTCTCCCTTCCTGCTGCACCTAATTCAGTGTCTGATTCTATACCTATTGCTGTTCGAAGATCTTCTCGCATCTCTTACCCCCCTGCCCACTATCGCTCTTCTTCCCCTTCTAACCAGACATCCTTTCTTTCCACTTTATCCACCATTCCCATTCCTAAGTCGTACTCTCAGGCAGTAAAACAAGAGTGTTGGCGGATGGCTATGACAGAGGAGTTGGATGCTTTGGCCAAAACCAATACATGGGACCTTGTGCCTTGTCCTCAAAGTATTAAACCCATTGGCTGTAAATGGGTTTACACAGTCAAATTGAAGTCCGATGGGTCATTAGAAAGATACAAAGCCTGATTAGTGGCTTTGGGGAATCGCCAAGAATATGGCAGCAGGTGGCCAGAAGGACAGAGAGAGTGAGAGAGCAACTGGCTAGAAGGACAGAGAGATGGAAGAGAGAGTTGTTTTGGGAAAGAAGTGGAAGCAGCAGAGGGCGGAGGGTGCGGCGGTGGGCCGAGGGAGAGAGGGGAAGAGAGAGTGAGAGAGCTGCTAGCGAGAAGGACAAAGAGAGATGGGAGAGCAGCCGCATACCTTGATGGCCGGTGAATGGCGGTGCAGCGAGTGTGGCCAATGAACGGCGGCGCAGAGAGGGTGGCCGGTGGTCGGAGGATCGGCGGAGGTGGCGGCGACGGCTACTCTGGCCAGTTGCAGCGGGGAAGGAGAAAACTCAGAAAAGCGCGCGAATGGGCACTGTGGTGGAGGGATAAAGAGAGATGGGAGAGCAGCCACATACCTTGATGGCCGGTGAATGGCGGCGCAGCGAGGGTGGCCAGTGGTCGGAGGATCCACGGAGGCGGCGGGGACGGCTACTCTGGCCAGCGGCAGCGGGGAAGGAGAAAACTCAGAAAAGCGCGCGAATGGGCACTGGGGTGGAGGGAGGGAGTTGTAAGAGAGAGGGAAATTTTAATCTCCCGCCCTCTATTTTTTCAATAATTATAATAACTATAAGATATATATGTAGTGAAATATTATATTATATATATGATTTGATATAAATATACATATATATGTTTAAATTATATATTAGATACTTAAGTATGATGTATACATATATATGTTTATTTCATTATTATAATTATTTAACAATACTTACATAGAAATGCTATATGTATATGTAAATGTAGGGATGTCAATTGGACGGGGCCGGCCCGAAGGCCCGGCCCGATTTTACATGGACTTGGGCCGGATAATTTAATATTTTTTTAATTTTGATCACAGCGCCCGGCCCGGCCTGGGCGGCCCAGTGGCCCGGTATTTAAAAAAAATAAGTAACACGGCGATAATTCTAATATTCTAAAATTTCGGATTGAACATTGTATTGTGGAGTTATATTTAATGACTTAACATTTATTTCATATTTGTAAAAACTAGAAATAAGTTTATATAGATTAGTCTAATATTTTTTATGCTATTTTGATTTAATGAATATTAATTTTATTGTAAAAATAAATAAAAATAGTAAGAATATCTTTTTAAAAATAAAATCGGGTCGAGCCGGGCTTCAAAAAAATAGGCCTCGTTCCGGGCCGGGCCAGGCCTGGGCCAAATGATTAGAGGGCGGGTTTGGACCTGGGCTAGCACGGGCCCGGTCCAGGCCCGGCCCATTGCCAACCCTATGTAAAAAGTTTGGAGAAATGCTAACAACTCGGGCACCTGAGTAGCTTACCTTAATTAGCTGGAATGGTCGAGCGCTAATACTTGCTTCTGGTCTGATTGATCGAGTGCTGCAACCGAGCACATTTTGTAGGGTCCAATGTCCGACCAATCAAGTCAGACGCCCAGTCATTCCAACTCGGCTAATTATTCGAGCGCCTGGATACCTAGCATTTCTCAAATGTTAGACATATCTAAACATAGAGAACATCTAATGTGTGTACAATTTGGTGGAGGCTCAATCGCTGTGGTGCTAGTTACAGAATTAGAGACCGCAACTAATTAATCATTGGACATGTGTGTGTGTATGTTCATCTCATTGCAGCGCTCTTGTACGAAATAAAGATAGTGCATGTACATATTTAATCACATTTTAATATATTAATGGAATCCGATCATTGGATTTTATTCAATCTAAAATTCAAATAAATCTAATCAAGATTCGACTGTTGGATTTACTCTAGATCTAAATCCTAACTGTTATATTTAAGTTTGATCAACATCTAATGGTTGGATTCATTCTCAATCTATATCGGATCAAGATTTGATCGTTCAATTTACTAACAATCAGAATCTACCCATTATATTTTATCTCGATCTAAAATCTAACTAGTAAATTCTCTCTCGATCTTTGTATATTTGATCAGTTTAATTAATTTGTTGCCAATCTATAATAACCTGATCAATTTATGCACATTGGATTTACAATAGATCTAAATCCTAACTATTAGCTTTAAGTTTAATCAACATCTGACGTTAGATTAGCTCTCGATCTAAATTTGATTAAGGTTTGACCATTGAATTTACTCTGAATCGATATCCTAATAGTTGGATTTAAATTTGACCAATATCCGATAGTTAGATTTTCTCTCGATCTACATCTAATTAAAATCCATCAGTTCAATTTATTATCAATTGGAATCTAAATGATGGATTTCATCTCAATCTAATATTCGATCATTAGATTCACTCTTAATTTGTGTACATATGATCAGTTGGGTTTGCTGTCAGTCTATAACAATCTAATCAACATTCAAACATTAGATTTAGTATGGATCTAAATTAATCTTAGCCATTGAATTTTAAGTTTGATCAAGATTTAATGTCATTATTGATCTGTAACTGATTAAGATCCGACAATTCAATCTATTATCAACGGAATCTAACTATTGGATTCAACTTGATTTAAAATTCAACGGTTGGATTCACTCTCCATGTATGCACATCTGATCAACTCATGGGTTCGTTGTCTAACCTATAACAACCTAATCAACACCCACACATTGGATTAATTATTATAGATATAAATCCTAAGTTGAATTTTAAGTCTTATCAAGATTTGACAGTGGGATTTGCCCGTGATATAAAATCAAATCGATTAGCTATATAATATTAAATAATTATAGTATAATCTATCATAATATAAATTATAAATATAAATATAATAATTAAATTTTATAAAAATAATTATTTTTGAAAATAAATTTTGTTATGTATATATTCACTAAACAAATATAATATATTCACAAACACACAAATATAATGTTTATATCTATATAAAAATATATTATATATTTACTAAATTCAAATTTTAATTTATAAATTTATATTTCTATATTTTGCATTTGTTTTTATATATCATATTTATATAAATTACCTATGGATAACATGTATTACATATTATTATATAGTATATATAAGTATATAATATAACCAATCAACTATAATATAAATAATATAACTAATTAGCAATAGCTAATTAACAGCTAAGTAAAAATACAATATAATATATACTAAATTGACAATGTTACTTCTACATTTATATTTTCTAAATATTTGTACTCCTTTTAATGGCATGTTTAAGAAATAACAGCGAAGGGCCGAATTAGCTGCGTAAGGTATTCATTAAAAAAATAGTCGTCAATTAGCGACGAATTAGACGATTAAATCGCTAATCCGCGACGGAATTTTCCGTTGCTAATTTGTCGATAATCAACGACGGCTATATCCGTCGCAGATTCGTTGCTGATGAGAGACGCATTAGCACCTTTTTCGTCGCAGAAGTTCGTAGCAGTTCGTCAATGAATCAGCGACGGACTGGTTCGCCGCAAATAATCGTCGCTAAACAGTTACGGTTTTGCGACTAAATAGAATTCGTCGCTAATACGTCGCTGATTGGCGTCAAACTAGTTCCCTCGCAAATTCAATCGCAAAATAACAACGGTTTGCGACGAAATATTTCCGTCGCTAATTTTCATTTCTCGATTAAATTCGAATCAAAGATCTAATATCTAGAAATAAGAATTTGTACTCAATTTTTTTTCCTGAATTGGGATATAATATATTTTTGTACATATAAACAATCTGTGATGATGATGGTGGAGGGAATGGGACAGTGGATGGGAGGATGCAAGTGGCTGAACAAATGCTCAGTCATTTTTTAGTGACTTCAGTTCAAGGCTTTTGGAGGTCAGACGGTAGGGAGGATGGGGAGCCTAGTGTCTTATGAAAGTTTAGGGTTGAATTGTGTGACTAAATTCCACTAGCAAAATGGTCCTTAGATGCATAGTTGATCTAATGGCTGCAATCAGTTTGAATATAAGTTTCTAACAAGTAGTGTTGCCCAGCTAGAAAACCCAGAAGGGGGGTGAATGAGATTCTAAAATCTTCTTAGAATTAAAACCTGTCAATAAAAACGTTTAACAGAAAGACACTAAGATCGATGGTTAATGTTAGTGACAATGAAGACAAACACACAAAGAAACAATCACACAACAACAAGAGTTTTTATCCTGGTTCGAACCTACTATCCCAAGGAGTCCTACGTCTAGTCCCCAAGCAACAACTTGAGATTTCACTAACCAAAAGTATTGTCCCCCTTAAGGACCCTTACACATCCAGCAGTGCTGGCCTTCTCTTCTATCCCCAAAGAGGTACAACTTACCACCTGATACACAGGTATTCATTCCTTAATGAAGGAAATAATAACTACATGTTTCCAATAGGTCTTCTCTTCACAACTCGAAGAGGAACTTCACAACAAATGTGAATAAAGAAGAAAGGCCCCTAGACCAAGCTTACAGCAAATGCTTGATCTGAGGCAAGGTCTGAGAGAGAAAAGATTTGCACTAGAAAATCTCTCAGAACTACAACAACTCTCTCTCAAGGTTAAGCAAGAAGAATCGAGAGCTAAGAGCTACAGAAAAATGATGGAGTGAAGCAAGAGCTCTTCTTGTTCGTTGAGGAATTCTCTAAAGGCTCTATTACACAGAAATTCAAGTTGTCGAACTTTTGAATATGGAGTCTTCAGTCCTCTATATATCTTTTTTTGAGAATATAGCCGTTAAAGTATTCATTGTCTCTTTGTTTGACGCACGTTAGACTGCATGGTCCATGGTGTGTGACAGGTAAGCTTGCAGCCATTTAATGCTCTAATATCCACGCACGCAAGGAGAAAATTCATCCAGATATCCTTCAACTTCGAGTTGTCTAACATTGTAAGATAATGTACTGGCAGATACATGCACACAATAAATGTCGAAGCACAGACAGCCGAACTGTCTCTATGCTTGTCAGTCAACGTTAGAAAGAATATACACCAAGATGGAAATGTCATTCTGCTATCCTGAAAAGTGTTTGCTATAGAATTTTAGGAATAGAAGGCACCCAGATATGCAATGTACAGAGATGTGTACAATCATACTAAATGCAAGGATATTAGTGATGCACGCGGGAAGACTTTGACTTCTACAATATTTGAATGAATATCATGTATGAAATCGATGTACTCCATGAAGTCGTTATGACAATGAGATAGTTGTTCAACTTATGAAATCGTTATACAAATATAGGCAAATCGTTGTTCAAATAGAAACAAATTGTTGTTTGAGCAAATCGTTGTATACACAAATCATTGTTTAAGTAAATCGTTGTTCAAACATAAATGAATCATTGTTTGAGCAAATCGTTGTTCAAACATAAACAAATTGTTGTTTGAGCAAATCGTTGTTTAAGTGAAAGCAAATCGTTATAGCTATTAAATCGTTGTTTCACTTATCAAATCGATATAATGATCAAATCGTTGTTTCACTTAACGAATCGTTGTGAGACCGAAATCGTTGTTTTACTTATCGAATCATTGTGAGATCAAAATCATTGTTTCACTTATCGAATTGTTACAGAGAATGAATGGTTGTTTTTACTTAACGAATCGTTATAGCGATCAAATCGATATTTTCTTATGAAATCGATGTGAACTTATGAAATCGATGTTTACTTATGAAATCGATGTTTCTTATGAAATCGAGGTTTTCTTATGAAATCGATGTTTCTTATGAAATCGATGTTTTCTTATAAAATCGATGTTTACTTATGAAGAAATGCATGCTCTGAACTTTTAAATGATACAGTGTAAGAATTACTTACAGATTTGACTCGATTTATTTCCTGTGGATGGACTTCTTAAAAACTTGTTAGAAAATAATTGTTAGAGTTTTGTTAATCACCAAAATTGTATATAATTAAACAAAATTATATGGGGATGGACTGATCATCAATCTCTCTTTTTTTGGTGATGACAAAATATACAAAACATAACATATAATGTGCTGAAATAAACTTGAGTAAATTATCTAAAATGAGGATTAAAGTTTATTGATGTGTATTTCAGATTGTTTTATTTTCTCCCCCTTTTTGTCATTAAGCAAAAAGAATCAAAATACAAGAAAGAAGAGAAGAAAGATAAATGGGAGCCAGAAGAAACATAAATTATATCATTGAGGAGGTACAAGAATGTAGAAGGCAGGGGACAAGAGAGAGGCATGGCGAGTAATGATCGGCTAAGCCTTGCGTTCCTGCTCTTCAAAGTAACCTTGGAAAGCTCCATAAACCACAAAGTAGGAAGGTCCCATAACATGAGTCATCCTCTTGATGTGCAGTTGCCTCTGAGCTTCCACAAAAGGGCCATACCCATCCTAGCCAATAGACATTTTGTAGGAGCTGGAGGTACCAAAGCTAGCATGCTGAAGAAACTGATCTATTGAGATAGGGTAGAAGATCTGTTGGTGCATTAGTTCCTTTTTCATTTATAAAATTTTACGTAGCAGGTTGATCGCCTGGGGAAGTGGTTTAACTTTGCCCTGCTGGGGTGGAGTTCACTTGACCAGTCACTGACCTTGCTGCACCCTTTATACAAAAAAAATAAAATAAAATACCTTGTATCTCTCAACCCACATATCATATGGGTCTCGAACAAGATGAATGGAGTAAGATTTAGAAATTCTGCAGTAGACAAAGGAGGTTGATTTGATCTGGCCTGAGAAGCATTGAGATCAAGAAGCTGCTTAGCATTGAGAGGATAATGTCTTTCCCGTTCTGATGGAGATAGACGCACACATTCAGACAAAAGAGGGGCAAGAACATCATACTTGATGTGGCCCTAGTGATACTCCAGTAGATGAATCTGTGGAATGCAAGGGAATTGCCTTTCTGCACAGTAATGCGCCCCATGACCCTAGCAAATCTTTCGAAAATAATAGGGCCTACTGCAGAGTCCATGACCAAAGAGTGAAGTGGAGGCAGGAACACAACATATGGTATCTCCAATGTGGCAAAATCTACTTGGATGGAGGTGGAATGAGCATCATGTGATCTAAGAAGAGAAATAGCTTCCCGGAATTTGGCCAAGCTGAACTTCGGGCAGATTATGGAGATAACATTAATAGTTAAACATCTGGAAATAGCGGATATACTTGATCTCCTTTTGAATAAATGGACCCCAGGTATTCTTGTGATGAATCACAAACCATTCAGTGAGAGTGAGTGGGTGATCCCTGGGGAGGAATCGAGCAGAGCTGGTAGATAGGAATTGCCTATATAAAGACTGATGGCCCCGAGCCCACTGATCTGCATTTTTAGCCTCAGTCATAGAGAAAATTTTTGACTGTTCAGTTTTTGAAAGAGAAGAGAGAGGGAGAACAACATTTAGATGTTCAATGAGATTGAGATGGGCAAGTTCAAAATAGTGGCAAATGTACATTTTTGAAGGAATTCACAATAGATAGACCTTCTTCGATTTTTAACAGTGAGAGAAAACCAAAGAGGTGGAAAACGATGCTCAAAAGAAATATCAAGGTTGGAAGATATTTTTCTCTTTTTAGGAACATGGCTGGAAGAGCATGTCCTATGAATGTGAGTACCAACTGACAGGACTGAGCGAAGTATGGCTACTTCAAACTCATCTTTGATGTCCTGGATACGAGGACCTTCAAGTTGGGCACCCTATGGAATGATGGTAACACAGGAGGAGGAGTAGGAGGATGAAGAAAAGAATAAGGGGGTACAATGATCTAGCTGATGAGGACCAGAAAGGAGGCTCCAGCTAAGGAGGATGATGTTGGAGGTGCCTCAGAAGAAGGAGGAGGAATGAATGTGGAGGAATCAGGAGAAGAGGAGGTTGTGGGAGGGAATGGTGTAGGTGAGGAAATGTTTTTGGAAGAGGTTGTTTAAAGGTGGCAGGAGCTGGAGGAGCAGTGGTAGATGAAGGTGGAGAAGGAGGGGTTGGAGTTGGAAGAGGGAGAAGGGGGCTTTAGGGTTATAGCCTTTTCTACAGATGCTTCAGCTCGCCCGGATGGCCCAGACTCATCCCCAACTGGCCCTGTTGGACCTGACTACTCAAAGAATGGCCCTGATGGCCCAACATCCTGTGCAGACGTAGACTGCATCGCTTCCTCAGCAACCTTTGGCCCTGCTAGCCCTGAACCCTCAAGAACAACTGGCCCTGATGGCCGGGCTTCTTCAACAGATGGCCTTGCTGGCCGGACTGCTGCTTCCTCATTCCTTGGCCTGGATGGCCCTGAGCTGCTCTCTGGCACTGCAGAAGTGGGAGCAGGTGGGGTAGTAGAAGGTAAATGTGCCCTCATCACATATGAAAGAGCTGTCATTGATGCCTTCATACTTTCCATTTCATTCTTCATCCAACGCAGTGCAGTTTTGACCATAGTCATTTCTTTCACTCCAGTGCTCTGACTTATGAAAATTGAGGAAATATCAGATTGAACAGAGCATAGGATTTGCCCTTGTGCATCTAACCTTTCAATCACTGGTTTAAGTGCACACAAATTGGCTTCCTTTTGACCTTCGGTGTGCCTTTCTTGTAAGTAATGGAATTTCAGTGGCTACACCTTTGCCTTTATCACTGGCCCCAACAGCGGGCTCCACATGATCAGCAGGAGCTTCTTCTTCATTTGAGGTGCTCTCCACAACACCTTCTTAGAACTGATCAGCATGGGGGCTAACTGAGTGCTCCCCTGAACATCTTCTGCCATCTCAGCTAAATGCTCCCCTTGAACAGGAGCATCTTCTATAGGAACATCTGCACTGTGGCCTGGTGCCAAAACTTCAGTCATAACTACTTCTTGCTCCCATGAGTATCTGCGACAGTATCCAAAACATCTTCAATTACTGCTGCAATGACTGTCGAAGGGAACTCAACCTCTGAGGATTGCCCAATGGGCTCAATGTGCTCGGGAGGAATTTCTTCAATTCTTCTTGGACTGGCCACTGGAACTTCAATTATGATTTCTGATGCTGCCTCTTCTTCCTCTTCTTGAACCACTGGAATTTCTATTCTTACTTCTTCTAACTGTTCTTGAACTGCTGGAACAACTGGAGCTTCTGCAATAGGGGCTTCAATTCTTACAACTACTACGTCCTCTGCCTTTGGAATCTGAACTTCTTGAACTCTTCGATGATGGCCTCCCTTCGGCGACAGAAGTCTTTGTCCATACCCCAGCTACCAATGAGAAGCCACTCTTCTTCAGATTTCTGCTTCTAATGGCTTGTCCATCTTCTCGACACTTCACAGTCACATTATGGAAATGCTAGAAATTTTTGTCAGCAGGTGAGCATAAGGAAGGAGATTGAGATTGTTCTTCGTGTCCCAAATGATTGCAGATGCATACTTCATCCTCTCAATAATCACCTCTGCCATGTTGATATCTTGGTTCTGAACGCCCAGAACATCATATCGGAGTCTGCCTTAGTGCATGTGGAGAAAGTAGCACTCCTGGGCACTAGAATTTGGCAAACATGAAGTGTAGAATCCAGTTGAAGGCATTCAACTGATTAATATCAATCTTTCCATCCTTCAGCTTATATTCAGTACCAATAAATCCTAAACCTTGACATGGATATCAACACTGTCTCCCCACTGCGACTGACGGTAGACACCCAAATAGACGCTCCAACAGATAACGAGATATGAATAGAGAATACCTTTGACTGTGGAGGTCGGGACCCGTCCTCTTCAGATTTCAAACAGGTATAGAAAGCTTTCACCAGGTCCAATACTTGCCTCTGAACAATCACCATCCTTGACCACTTCATCCTCTGCCTTGCTGCTACCACACTGTGCACCCGTTCTTCTCCAAATCAGCCACTCCACTGCCTTGTTACCACAGAGCTTTGTCTTCACCGCTGCAACCGCTCTTGCTGCTCTTGTGTTGGAGAACGCGGTGCTGTAACCGGCAACAGTGCTGGAGACCCCAGAAACCGCCATGGATTTGAACAGGGAAAGGTTAGAGGATCGGGAAGGAGTAGAACAGAAGCCCTCAAGAGATTTGGTGCGAACAGAGGGATTCTTTCAAAATCTCACAGAGAGGATGCCATATCGATAGGGTTTATCGTTCCAGGCAAGTCGAAAGAGATGAGAGAGAAAGGTGGAATCGGTAGGCATAGATTACGAGATTAAAGCGAAAGGTAAGTTGCTTTTGAAATGACGCCGCAAGAAATGTGGAACATGACAAAAAAGAGATTTTCGCAAGAGATAAAGCCTTTAAAATAACGACTGTCAAGCAATTTATGAGCAAGTAATAAAATGTTTTTTCTTATTCCACGGAGATAATAAGCATTATTCTGAAATATTATTATTTCAGTTACGTGCAGAGAGATCTATTACCAAATTACACATGCCTAGTTCCCTTCTAAGAGATGTAAATCTCTCTTCAGATAAGCTTTTGTAAAGATGTCTACCAACTGATTCCAACGTATCTATAAATAAATATTTATATTTCCATTAGCTACATGATCTCTAATAAAATGATATCTAACCTCTATATGCTTTGTCCTTGAGGTTGAACCTGGATTTTTGGTGAGATTTATTGCACTGGTGTTGTCGCACAGCAATGGAATGGTCTTGATGTGCAATCCATAATCATCAAGCTGTTGTTTTATCCATAATAGTTGAGTGCATAGCTCCAGCAGCTACGTACTCAGCTTCACTGTTGATAGTGCTATTGAATTTTGCTTCTTTGAGGACCATGAACCAAGCATCCTGCAAGAAATTGACAACCACCACTGATGTTTTTTCTATCTTGCATCCAACATAATCAGCATCATAATTCCTACTAAACTAGTTTCCAAGATTTTGGATACCATAGGCCTAGATCATGAGTTTCTAGCTAGATATCGAAATATCCTTTTAACAGATATCAAATGAGATTCCTTAGGATCAGCCTGATACTTTGCACACATGCATACACTAAAAAATATCAGGACGACTTGTAGTTAAGTAAAGTAGTGATCCTATCATACCTCTATAAAGTTTTTGGTCTACTTTCTTACCATCTTTATCACTGCCTAACCTGGTGGATGTATCATTGGGGGACAATCGTTTTGCATTTCGAACCCAAATTTCTTTAATAATCCATTGGTGTATTTAGTTGACTGTAGGTGCCTTCTTTGCCTTGCTTGATTTGAAGTCCAAGGAAATAGTTGAGCTCCCCCTCATGCTCATTTCAAATTCTCCCTACATGAGCTTTTCAAAATACTTGCACAAGGATTCATCAGTAGATCCAAATATTATATCATCTACATAGATTTGCACAAGCAATATATTTTTTGACTTTTGACTTAATAATACAGTGTTATCTACAGGTCCTCTGATAAAACCAGGGTTTAATAAAAATGCACTAAGCCTTTCATACCTTGCTCTAGGTGCTTGTTTTAACCATATAGAGCTTTATGCAATTTGAAAACGTGATTTGGAAATCTACATCGTCAAACCCAGGAGGTTGTTCTACATAGACTTCCTCCTTTATGATCCATTTAAAACGTAGATTTACATCCATTTGAAAAAGTTTTAAATCTAATGCAAATGCATAAGCAGTAAAATCCGAATTGCCTCTAGTCTAGCCACTAGTGCATAGGTTTCATCGAAATCTATGCCTTCCTCTTGGGAATAGCCTTGAGCACCCAGTCTAGCCTTGTTTCTAGTGATAACACAGCTTCATCCAATTTGTTCCTGAACACCCATTTGGTGCCAATCACAGGATGTCTGATGGTCTCGGAACAAGGACCAAACTAGTTTCTCTTGAACTGATTAAGTTCATCTTGCATGGCCATTATCCCAGATTCATCAGACACTGCTTCATGAACTTTCTTCGGCTCAATTTGAGAAACAAATGCTAAGTAATCACATGGAATAACATTACCTCTTATTGTTACCCCCACAGATGGATCTCCAATGATGTTGTCCTCTTGATGATCCTTCTTGTATCTCCATTCCTTTGAAGATCACTATGAGATATTTCTTTCTGTTGTAGTTCTGCCAAGGGTGGATATTTATTATCCTTGATAAATGTATCCTTCAGTTTCTGTATAATTTATCTGAATCGTCACATCACTATCTACTTCCTTTCTCAAGGAAGGGTTAGATTCATCAAAAATAACATGGACAATTTGCTCAATAATAAACTTTTTTATTAAAGACTCTATAATTTTTAGGTTTTAGAAGCATACCCCATGATATTCCTTCATCAGATTTGGAATCTAACTTACCAATATCTCTCTTACCATTATTGTGGATGAAGCAAGGACATCCGACGTCCTGAAGTGACTGATCTTGGCTTCTTTTGCTTGTAAAGTTCATACACTGTCTTCTTCAGGATTGGCCTGATCATCACTCTATTTATTATGTAACAGTTGGTTGATTGCTTCTTCAGCCACGAAAAATATCTAGGAAGATTGTATTTGTCTGATAACATGGTTCTGGCCATATCTAATATGTTCTATTCTTCCTCTCATCTACTCCATTTTGCTGTGTTGTCCTTAGTGCTGAGAAGTTATGCCCAATTCCTTGATCATCACAGAATTTTGCAAATTTTCCATTTTGAAATTCTCCTCCATGAGCTTAGCGAATACTTATTATACTGAACTTTTTTGTCCTTCTGAACTATTTTACTGAACTTAACAAAACTATGAATGTGTCATCTTTATGCTTTAAAATGATACCCAAGTGAATCTTGAATAATCATCCACTATTACAAATCCAAATTCTTTCCTCCTAGGCTGGTGGTTCTCATATGCCCAAACAAATCCATATGCAACTTTCTAATGGTTTGGAGGTGGTTACTACTGTTTTGACTTAAAAGATGACTTTTGATGCTTTCCTTTTGCACAGGTTCACAGACGCCTTCTATTCTTGAGCTTATCTTGGTAGTCCTTCCACTAATTTCGTTTAACCAACTTTCTAATTCCCTTCAGCTGTAGTGACCCATCTTCTTCTGTGCCACAGCTCAGCTGATTGATCTTTATTTGCTACAAGGCAACATCCTGATCCTTCAACTCTTCTAGATGAAGCACATATAGATTCTTTTCTCTACAGGCTTCGAACACTGTTACACCACTTGTCATAATGAGGCACTTTGACTCTTGAATCTTATTTGGTGACCTTCGTCACATAGTTGGCTTATACTTATCAGGTTTGTGTTTGAGTCCTTGAACACATAGCACATCTTCAATGAGGGTTCTTCCCTGACTACCAACTGATCCACAACCGATCACTGTTCATTTTTCCATTATCGCCATAAGTCACTGTACCTTCTTCAATTTTTAATGTAAGAAAACAATCTTCTGTTCCCTGTCCTGTGCCTTGAGCACCCGCTATCCAGGTATCACTTCGATGCTCTAAGGCTTCCCTGCAATTAAAACACTAGGATTTAGGTATCCAAGTTCTTTTGGGTCATTGCTAGTTAGTTTCCTCATTTTTCCTTTTAGGTATCCATTTTAGGTGTTAGTTGCACATGTTATTTTAGTATGTCCTAATTTATCAATGACTACAACAAGATATTTTATTTAATTTTTTAGTTGATGTACTTAAAGTTAGATTATATTCAATATTTTGTTCTTTTACAAATTTTGGTGTTGGATAGATTTTATGATGTATTATTGTTTCTTCACTATCTGGTGAAGTATATCCTAAACCATGCTTTTTCCTACCCGATCTTCTAGCTCCTTTTAGTATTAGAGATGATTTTACTGTTAGTGATTTTTCAATTGTATTAGTTAAATATTCATTATCTTTTGTGTAGTGTTTCAACTTCCTTTTAAGTTTGCTTAAGGTTTTCTGGTTTTCTAGTTTGTTATTTGTTCATTTTATTTTTTAAATCTTCACCTAACAGTTTTCCTTTCCTCTTTTTATTCAAAAATTTATTTTCTAGTTGCTCAGATTCAGATTTTACATTTAAGTAGTAATTTCTAAGCAGCATAGTTTTTCTTAGTATTTTTAATATTTACATACATCTTTATATTTACTGTATAATTCATTAAATGTGTCTTCTAAACTATCAGAACCAGATTCATTACAAGAAGTAAATGAAGAGTCAGAGGTTACCTTATCATCAGTATGCCATGAAGGCTAGATTGGCCTTTTCTTCTTCTTCTCGCTGCTTGACTCACTGTCTAAGTTGCTTCATTGTTCCATGCAGCGCCCAGACTTTCTTCTTATTTCTTCTAAATTTCTTAGAGTTGTCCTTCTTTCTGACTCAGTCTTCTTCAGCTTTGGACACTCTGCCTTAATGTGTCCAGTTTTTTTTTGCATTCGTAGCATTGGGGTTTGATTTCTTTGGCATCCTTAACTTCAGATTTTTGAAGTCTTTACCCTTCTTGAAGTATCTTCTCCCAAACTGATATTTCTTTTTAGCAAGTATTTTCTACAGTCTTCTCGAGAGAATTATACTTTCTCATCTTCAGCTGCTTCCAGTGCTTTTATCACATCTGATTCACCACCAGATGTGTCTTTTGTGGCCTTAAGAACATTGCTGGGTGTTCCTTCTGTTGGAGGACTCTCCAAGCCTTCATCCATTTTCTTTGGGCCATTAAGTGACCACAACTTTTCCAGTGACATCCTTCTTAATCATTTGCTTCTTCTATGGCTGTCACTTTTGGAGTCCCACGAGGCTTGTAGAGATCTCAAAATCTTTCTTACCATATCTCCCTATCATAGTTCTTTCCAAGATCAGCCAAACCGTTTGTAATATTGTGAATAACTGTACATTTGTGTAATTGATTCTCCTGGCTGCATTTGAAATCGCTCATATGAGCTACCAAGATGTCTATCCTTATTTTCTTTCACTTTGTCTATCCCCTCATAGGGATTCTAATTCTCCCACATTCCCATCGCTGATTTACATGCTGAAATTCTATTAAACTCTTTCTTACTAAGAGCACAACATAAATACTCTTAGCTTTGCAGTTAAGCGAGATCTTCTTCTTATCATCATCTGTCCATTTTCTCTGTTGTTTAGAACCACTAGATCTCCTTCTTCTATGATGGACCAGAGTTGAAAATCGAGACCTTGCAGGAAGACTCCATCCTTGTCTTCCAATAGTTGTAGTCCTCACCATCAATAGAGGGGGTCGGTTGACTGACTGACCTTCTCTTGCATACTCTTTAGCTGCCATTTATCTTTGCTCTTCAGATCATGAGATCTTCTTTCTTGATGAGTCTTGTCTCTGATACCACTTGTTGCCCAGCTAGCACGCCAGAGGGGGGGTGAATGGGATCTAAAATCTTCTTAGAATTAAAACTTTTCAATAAAAACATTAACAGAAAGACACTAAGATCGATGATTGGTGTTAGTGACAATGAAGACAAACACACAAAGAAACAATCACACAACAACATAATTTTTTATCCTGGTTCGGACCTCCTATCCCAGGAGTCCTACGTCTAGTCCCCACGCAACACTTGGGATGGTCGCTCATCGCTCCAGTCCATTCCATTGTGATGTAGGATCATCATCCGACTACCTGAAAACACATACAACAATTGCATGGTGAGCGATAACGCTCAATAGGACTTAATATCTCATGTAACAAGCTTGCTTTAAATAATTAATGTCTTATAAGGCATGATAACTAAAGAGAATGATCAAATATAGCCAAGAGAGTAATAGAACATGATGGAAAGAGAACGGTAAAACTTCCAAACGAATATTGCAAAACTATTATGATAAAGGATGGCCATGTAACGAAATAGTGTAATGGTTGCACAACAGTGCACTAGTAGAGATAGCACCTCCGGTCGAGCATCTTGTCACCCAGAGAATGATAGCATAGTGATTGATAATTGATTGTCATAGATTAAATTGTGATTATTATTAAATGGCGTTGGATGCATGCCGTACACATCCTGATCATGTTACCCTCGCGAAAATAGCACTCTTCGGGCGCTCCCCCCAGGACCAGACCGGGCCCTATTGCACTGGCATATAGTATTGGTTGTTATCTTAGACATCAATTGTATGCCAAATAGAGTACCAAGAGAGATGAGAGTAATTGACGAAATAGATGAGAGTAGAGTGAAAGTGACAGATGAGAGTAACAAGATAGTAGATGAGATAGAGGTATAATCGTACCACAACGTTAAACCACGATAGTAACAGTTTACAACCCAAGTCGTTCTTTCTAGATGCTCAAGTCAACGAAAGGTGTTGCCCAGAAAATCAATCCTCTCCAGCAAATCATAATAGGGATGCAATTGCCAAAAGATCATATGTCAATGAGACATTAGAGGCTATTAATAGAGCTGAGGGCAGTATTGGAGTTCACTCAACACCTTCTAGTAGTGAAGCTGATCGTGAAGTTTCTTTATCCTCGTGAAGTATTAGAGACCATTTGAAGAGATCAATGAGAGTGACTCTAACGCTCCAGAAACAACCTTTCCTTCTAATACTACTTTAAGGAAGACTAGAGGCCCCTCCCAGAGACAACAATTACTCCTCCCAAAGGAAGAAGTGGAAGTGTTTTAATCATGATGGGCAACCAGTTGGACGGCTGCCTCCAAACTTATAATAGTTCTTGGATATATGCACGGATGGAGGGATACTTCCCTCCTCATAAGCTATGGAAGGATCAATCTCTTGAAAGCTTCAATGATGTTATGAAAGACATAATGGTAACATTTTTTTAAAAAATTTGTAGAATCATAATATTTCTTTTATACAAATAGTAATGGCTTATTTTTTCAACGAGATTATGACTTTGTTGATCTTGAGGGGATGCAAGCAAATATAATGATTGTCACTCGCTTCTACAATGAATCATTAAAAAAAAGATTAAGAGATTGACGTTTTTGGTTAAAGACTCACTACTACATTGAAGGGGTTTCTGATGAGTGCTCCTGAAAGCTCCAATAAAAAGAATAACTCAAGCAAATTGGGAGTTACTTTTGAAGTATTGGATAGGAAGACAAAGTTTTAGAGGCAAAAGGAACACGAGGAATCGTGGGGAAGATCGGCCAACACATACTCTTGGAGCAAAGTCCATAGCTCGTCATAATCATGATGAGGTAAGCTATAATGATATCTTTAAGCAAAATGCATACATACCTCCAGAATTGTTTACTATGTTTAATTTCAGCGTGAAACTTGGAGATGATTATACAACACTCGGGGCATATTTCAAGGCCCACCAAACAAAAATGGAGAATATTCAGATGAATACACTCATGATATGTGTGTAAGTTATTATTAATTCATACTTACGATTGCCTTCAAATCATTTTTGCTAACTCATTCTTTATTGTGTAGGAGAAAGTTATAGTGACGTGTGCTGAAAGAGACATCACAAATAGTTCAGATTCATGCATATTATCTCCTATCTTAGATGCAGTCTACAAGGGGTATCATGGGGATATGAGAGAGGTCGTAGTTTGGGGTGGTCTAGAGCTGTGCCTTGGAGTAAATTGGAAGTTGTTGCTTCAAATGAAAGTCTCCAACGTGTTACACTTGAATTCAAAATGCAAGGGCAGAGATAGAAGCCATGCATATGCGAGACAAAGAAATGGAAGCACAGCAAATGGAAGAACTATAGGCTATGAAAGAAAGAGAGAGAGATATGTAAGAAAGCAACAAAGAGATGAAAGTACGTTTGGAGAGGATGGAAGCACTATTATCCATGCACTTTTCTAATGGCTCGATAAACTCTTATTTATGCACATTGCTCTTCATATACTTTTTCATAAATATGAAAAATCTCTATGTATTTATTTCTATTTTTTAATCTATCAAAAACACAAATTTACTATGATATTCAAGTTCACTAGATCTAAAATTATGCATGTAGTCCATCTCACGAAATCTAGGGTCCATTCCTTCACTTTGCTGACTATAGTTACTCTATTCAGACACCTGGAAGCACTTTTCAGACATAGCAAAAAATGCAGTATCAGATGTTTTTGCAGCATATTTGGACATGTTGTTTCCATTTTTTAAAGAGGCAAGCTATCCTTTTATACGTAATAATATTAAGTTCTACATTAATGCTCAGCCATCATTGTAATGCAGTCAAGAGAACTGCCATAACCTACTTGAATAGGTATTAACTAGTTTATATTCAATGTAAGGTAGAGATCCTTTAGCCTTTGGGCATTTAGAGCAAGAGAAAAAAGATGTGTTCTGCTAAAAAAGATGTCAATTCTTGGTGTCCATCATTTGTTTGCCAGCCCAAGTCAGAACACATGATGCTTTCCCCCAATATCCTTTGTCTATCCCGATGTAGCCCCTCCTAGGATCAAATGCCAAATTTCCATCAAGCTTTACTGTAGCCTACATTTCTTTACATCATGGATATATACATGGTCTACATTTTTATTGCATCCCCCACCCCTTACCACTTGCAGGTACCTATCCATCCCCTCAGAAAAAGGAACTTCAACGGGGCTTTTTCTTCTTTGATCTAGTTTTCATATTTGGGCTCTGTTTTTTTTCTCGAGTAAGAGCTTGGTTCAGCGGTGTCTTTCACGTTCCTTGTTGCATATTTCTAAGTCATATTTTGTCCTCCATTTGCCTTTTATTTTTTTGTGCTACATACATTGTTTAAAACTCTTCTTTGTACTTGATGTTCTTGTAGGTTGGAGGTAGCACATCACATGGGGAAACGTCTCCTTCTCAGCTCTCATGTTGATCCGAAATGCAACTTTAAGTCCAAATTATATTGTACATGTTCATTTTAATTTTTTCAAACTACGAAGAAACAATGAAATATATTTTTGGAGATGCTGAATTCCTTGTAACTTTGTAGACCTGATTACTATCAAAAAATTGTATGTATTAAGTTGAAGTTTACCTTGATTAGTATTAATTAAATTTCCTATCGACTTGATTAATGCAATAATATACCTCTGCTATTGAAACCAAGTATTCTTGGAGTATAAAATGTGATGTCATGAAAATTTAATTCTTTGTATTTGTGGAATATATATGTCGGAAGAAATGGAGAAGATGTTGGGCAGGTTATTTCAAGTTATTTTTTACATGTTAATACAAGTGCCATTGCAGGTTTGGAAAGTTTTCATAGCTGGCACGTTATTGAATATGCATCCAGGTTTAAGAATTATTGTGGAATGTGTAATGATGGCCAAGTTTAAAAATTATTGCACCGACCAAAAAAGGTTTAAAAATTATTGTGAAATGTGCAATCGATGGCCAAGTTTAAAATTTTATGTTAAGATGCACAATGTATACACATAATGGCCACCTATAAAATTTGTGTTGAAATTTTAGTCAGACCGTTGCTCACCCGAAGCCGGCGGTCCCCGTTGTCGGCGCTAATGGACTTAACAAAAATTAAAAACAGAAGATGGCCGGCGGTTTGCTATAAACGATGGCTATTTTTTGTCGGCAGTTTGATGGGCGACGGAAGAATTGTCTACGAAAATGAGATGGCGGTTCCACCGTCGACGGTGGAACAGCCAGCGCAAATATTACCGTCGTCAAGTGAAACTGTTGACCATGCCATATTTTGTAGCGGTGTCGGGGTGCGTTAACTCGTTCGAAAAGATTAAGTAGGTATTTATTTTGATTTATGAAAACTTTTAGTAGTAAAAGAAAGTCATGACTTAGTAATTATATCATAAGGGTTTAAATCTTACATTATCCACGTAAAGCATATATCATAATGATGACAATAGATGCACTTTTACGTGGGTATAGATGTTAGCCAATTTATTAACGTACGCCTGCTCCTCCCTATGGGGCTGAGGTGGAAAAGAACAAACTCTGTATGCTAGTCCTTTTTGACCTAATATTTTTACAATGGATTATGGTACACCAAAGTGAGAGAGCTTGACGTACGTGTTCCGGTGCTTTAATGTTTTTATCTATGCCATTTTCATTTTGTTTTGACACTGATTAAGGCGATGTTGGAGCTCCAAATTATTTCTCAATATTTTGTTTTGACACTGATTAACACTGATTAAGGCGATGTTTGCTCATAATTTAAGCGACTTTTGCCTCCTCAAAACCTGTTGATAGAGGAGGACAAGTGTTAGTACAAGTGCAACTTTCTAGTCTTAATGTTCTGCATATAACAGTGTTATAACAAATACCTTTGCAGCTAAACTACAATTTTCACATTCATACATAAACAGATCCAGCTTAAAGTCAGTGAGGTCATATGCCCCACAAAATTTTAGATCCTAATAATATAGGTAAAAAAATTTCATTAAATTGATTTGGATAGAAAATTTTCTAAAGAGAGTGACTCCACTAGATGAAATTGTTGGGTCCGCCACTGTGTGTGTGAAATATATAATTGCAAAATAATATTAATGCCACCTATCTTAAAACTGCATGATTGTCAATCATCAGTTCTTGATCCACATTTTTTAAACCATCTTCATAATTCCCTGGTCTAATTATGCAAAAAAACATCACTTAAATTTGATATTAAAAAGTTGCATGCATATCATATAATTAATATCAAACATAGTGCTATCTAAGTTGTAATCTATCTTAATATATAGTTTAGTAACAATCAATCGTGGTGATTGAACATGATTTTGAAGTAAGTAATACCATTCTTATTTTGCCACTATACATGTCAACGGAATATTTCAATCGACGATGACAAATTCAGGTTAAGTGGCCCAAGTCATAATGGTGAGCTGTAGATATATATCTAGTTGGAAATTCTAGGGCGTTTAATGAATATAA
This sequence comes from Colocasia esculenta, assembly GCA_014218235.1. Lineage (NCBI taxonomy): Eukaryota > Viridiplantae > Streptophyta > Magnoliopsida > Alismatales > Araceae > Colocasia > Colocasia esculenta. The sequence continues at coordinate 26,058,826 of CM024760.1, read as the reverse complement.
TGATAACTACAAGTATATTTTAATTCTTATCTCTAACAATTTATCTCTTTTCTCATAGCTCTTATGCACCATCACTCTGATTAGGATGTCTTGAGAATGGGTTAGCATGCATGATGTGGTTCTTCTATACCTCGTTGTTGTTTTTTTTGTTTTTTTTTGGTAATAGTGAGGAACCTAAATGGTTCCCAAAACCTGCATAAACAAACAGTTCGTACTAGCCTAGATCCTATGCTGTTTGCCACTAGGATAGACCCAGTGCCAAGAAAAAAAGCTCTGAACCAAGTTATAAAAGAGTCAAGGTGGTTTTCTTTCACTGAAGTTTTCCTTCCTAATATCTTGCAAGCATATTTTCATGAGTTCCTGCTTGTTGTTACTTGTACTTTCGATTGACAGGCAGATGGAGTACTATGTGATGCTTTGGAGGGCGACATCTTACCATGTCTTTTTTTCTCAATTTCGTTTCGTGTCTTTCACTTTGGCTGCTCTTGATTGGGATAGGACATGTACATATGTATTCACATCTTTATATATGTTCACTTGAATTACCAAAGAGATGCTGTCATGACACTATTTTATCACCACACCTTGGAAAAGGGATGCGGCGAGATAGAGCTAAGAGGTATACATCCTTTTATATTATGAACTAGCCACCTGATGTGAACTTTTGTCTTAAATCTGACTGATGTAACAATTCAGCTTAATGATCATTAATTTAAGTTTGTACATGGTTATAAGTCAAAGAAGAGGACTGGGCTTTTGAAAACCTATATCCCAATTTGTCTTGTCGATATACTTACCCGGATTTGATCTCTTTCGACAATGAATCTATGGGCTCTTTCGGAACAAGGAGGAGAAGCAGAATTGGTCTTGGAAATTTGACGTGTACAGGCATGATTTATATGTAGTGTAAAGTGACAAGAAATAAGTGGCTGATTAAATACGTACGCAAGTGGTGATCATCTATGTGGCATGGATTGATCATTAATTTTTTCTGCATTCAAAGCACACTTTTTTCTCTCTTTTTTCGTTTTTTTAAGCCGTCCGATTGAACTATGGATACATCCTAAGGAGATCAGGATATATAGAATCCAAACAAATATATTTTTATCTTTTTTTTTTTCCTTTTTACAGCCGACATATTCCACACAGCATTTTCATACTCATATAACGACTGTAGCCGAGTAGGAAAATGAAGGTCGTACGTGTTGAAGGAAACGTGATATAGCGGTTACTTGTAGCCCTCCGTTTACAGCTGGGCATCTCCATAGGCAGATAGCTGGTTTCTATTCATCTATTCCTTCATTTGGAAACCAATTGGGGAAAGAAATATAAGAAACACTTTTTATGCGGTCGCAGGACAAAAAGTGTGCATTGCCTTGCTCAGTCGCCGCATTTGATTGATCAAGCGGCCAGAGTCTCATGCGTCAATAAGATGTGAGATCTGATGTTCGATCAATCAAGTAAAACGTTAAGTAAATCAACGCATATTTTCTACCCAGTTATTAGATAGAAATTTTTTTTCAAGAAATATATAATTGGCTGAGCCTTCGGACTTTGATCTTCCAACTCTTGGACAAATTTTTGCAACTGATGGCCTATGTTTATTAATATAAAAGTATATTTAGAACTGCAGTTTCCTAGTTGTGAAGTGGTTTTATTGTACGCTTTCAGTGCACGATAGAACTTAGCAAATCACCTTCCCACTACGTACGTGTATATATATACATTAGGATTTTACTTTGTAGTCTCTGCAAGAAATTCTAGTATCATAATAATTACATTTTATTCTCTTTTCTCTCTATAAGATAGATGAGAAAGGAATCTGGATATACTCATGTTAAAGGCTCTCATATGTGAAACATAAAATTCATACAAGTACCAGATGATGAGACTTGAATCTCTTTAATTTCTTGAAATTTTTATTTCGAATGTCTCCAAAATCTAACTGTCGAAAACTTTTCAAATTATAACTTTTTATTTCTCTCTTCCGCCACTTCATTCCTTCTTGTTTTCACTACAGGAGAACGAACATTTGTCAGCAGTTGGAAGCCACTGACAATCTTCAGAGACCGCTGACATAATATTATGTCCGCGATTAGGGAAGCGTTGCCACAACCGTTGCCAAAAATTTCGTGGACAGATCTTATATCAGCGGTTTACTAAAGCCACTGACATATATAGGATTTGTCTGCGACTTTTATAGCCACTGACATAAAGTATTGTCAACAGTCACAACAGTCGTGGCCCTAGACTGTACAACAACGCCTATGAGCCGCGGCCATATACTGTATAGCAACGGTATAAGCCGCGGCCAATAGTATATTATGGCCGCGGGTGCTGGCCGCGGACATATGCTCCTTTTATCAGCGGCTGAAACCACTGCCTTAATTAAACCATTTTTGTTAGCAGACCTAAGAGCTGCGACCAAATTTTTAATTTTTGTCAGCTTCTGGTAGCCGCTGACATATGTTCTTTTAGCAGCGGCTTTCCAGCCGCTGACATGTTGTCAGAAACAAATTTTTTATTTATTTATTACCACACTCTATTCATACATTAACCACCTAGATCATTCAATCACATATATTATTGAGCCACCACCCAGGCTCACTGAGTCAATCAATCACACACATTATTGAGCCACCACCCATGTTTGCTGGATCATTCAATCACACACATATGAGCCACCACACAGGCTCGATGGATCATTCAATCACACACATAGAAAGTAATGCATAAATATTGTTATACAAATATCCAGAAAAGTAGAAAATGTGAAAGTGTAATAGAATAAGAGGGAAATCAATAGACATGATCATCATGATCAGAATAATCATCCGCCGCCTCATCTGTCTCGCTATCGCTCTAGCTCTGAATTGCAGGAGGAACATGCTGGGTACGTGTCTGTGATGCCTATATCTGGAAGAGGAGCGTGCTCATCTCGTCCACCTTTGTAGCTATATTCTCCGACCGAGAAATCTTTTCTCGCATTTGACTCATCTCCTCTGCCTGTGCTTTCAACTTTTCTTCTTGTGATTTAATTGTTATTACATTATCCTTTCTCGCTTTGAACTGCTAGACGTTCATGTAGATTTATACCATGTGCTCAACGTCTCTCCACTACCCGCACAACGAACACGGCCAAGTCGATCTTTTCCCTTGACCAAAATGAAGGCGTCCTCGGGAGTCGCTGGGGTGTGGCTCTCGGCATCAACATCTGAGGAATGAGCAATCATCTGAGTCATAGTCTCCTATAGCAAAAGGTAGAGAAAAAATATTAATGATACAATTATTGTAATGAAAACATATTCAAATAAAAGAAAAGAAATAAGTTACTTACATATCGTCTTCTGCTCTCCTCATCTACCCAGCTCTCACTGCCGTCTGGTAAGTCTTTGCATCGACCCATCTTGAAAAGCTCAAGTCGATGCGGATTACGTCCATGCATATTAGACTGTTTAAATTGAGACAAAATAAGAAAGACATTCAAGTAACTAAATGAAAGGGATAATATTATTCATAAAACATAACTCACAAAATCATTCATCAATTGATAATGACTAGTCCTGCCCCATCTATATGTCATAGACTGAGTGGAACGGTTCTGCTTATTTCGCTCAGCACCCTCTAAAAAGACAAGATAGATAGTTATTGTTCCATTTATATAAATACAATAATAATAAAAATTATATTCTAATCATTTTAAATATTACCCGCTCATCCCCATTAGTCCACATATCGCACATTGTTTACAAATCTAACGAGCCAACACCTGTTGGGACGAAGGCCATCGCATCATCTAAAGACTTTTCATTAAAATGCTGACATGAAATACAAAATTTTTGTCAATATATAAGCAAGTTAAAAAAATAAAGTACATATGGAAATGAAATAGTATATTAGCTTACTCTTTTTTTTTTGTTTGCTACACCAACTACGATGCATGGTGCTCATGTGAGCAAGCATCTCCCTATCTCTTTTGTCAGTTCTCTCCTACTGGTATGTCAACTGCAAAACAAAGTCACTCAATTATAAGAAATATACACATATATATTCTTCAATTTAAACAATAATTACCTGAAGATCTCTGAATATCAACTCCTTAGTCGCAATAGGAAGCTTCAAAAAGTCTTTTTACCAAATCTTACAATACATTTTTTATACAACACCCATGCGACTCGTAAAAATATCTGCAGTAGGACCCACGCCATATCCTCGGACAAGGGAGACATTCCATTGTTGTCTATCAGGCAGCCTCCTCTCTGTAACTCCCCTAGTCAGCCCACGACGACCAGTGCCCCTCCCCCAAGATGGTGCAGACGGTGCAGATGGACTTGTTGAAATATAAACATTAAACATCATCAGAGAATATCCATTAAATATTATATAAAATTACATCAAATTAAAATATGAACCTGCTACAGAAGATGTAGATGCCATCGAATAGCCCTGAGGGCTAGAAGAGGGAGCTATCTGCTGAAAAGTGGGAGGGAGAGGAAGCTCCTGAGAGGTGGGAGCAGGAGGGAGCACCTGAGATGTGGGAGGGGATGGATCGACTGAGAGGTGGGAGGGATAGGGATCGACTGTGTCATGCCCCGCCAATTTAGCAGCGGAATAAATCGGGGAGGCATGAACAACGTGTATGGTAACGTAAATTGTACATACATTCGCATATATCAGAGCATCTAATGAACAATAATTGTAATAAACTTATCATTTTATTGATAATTCATCTAAACTATTACAACCACTAATTCAGAGCCAAAACATAGGGCTCAATAGCATCATTACATTTGGAAATGATAACTAAACAACTAACTAAACTAACTCTAGGGTACTGGGGATAATCCCTTGCTATGACTCCAGGATGCTCATCACTCAAGTCCATTCCAGTTGTTGTGTGTAAGGTCATCACTTGACTTACCTAAAAACACAATAACAAATAACGAAGGGTGAGCGATAACGCTTGAAGCGCGCGGCATTGTTGACTGTGCCCTCTCATTGTTCAAAGTTCATTGCACAGGTCAAAATGCTCGCTTTCTCTAAGCTGTCTCACAAAAATAAAATTGCAAAGGTGAACTCATACATTGGTGAGAACAGGTCATATCCACAGAGAGGCTGAATAGAATTTGAATTAAACTACTTTGACTTGAAATCTCTATCAGCAATGCATTAAAAGTGAATAAGAAACAAAACCAACCAAATCCTTCACAACTTGTCAGGTCAAAAAAACATAAAGAGATCTGAATTAGACATTCTTAAATGGCTGGACAAACAACTTTGAATAAAAGATAGACAAAAATACGGCGCTCAGAATGAATTTCTACACACTTTCACCTCTCTAATTGCTCAATCCACAACCAGAAATTACACACAGATGCAACTTCTAACTCTGGAACAATTTGGATCTCAAGAGAGAATAAAAAGATAACAGAACAAGATTCTCAAAAGAAAATTCAAACCAATGTACCCCTCAGTTTAGGGGATGAACAATTAACCAAAATCAGCTCTCTACAAACATCATATCATTACCTCACAGCTCAAGGATCAGACAGAAATTAAGAAACAGGAATTTACTGATGCAAACAGAAATTTACTATTGCTAAATTGAAATTCTCAGGCTATGAAGAACATAATGAGAATAAAATTAAGAATACTAAGAAGCTCTGGAATCCCTCATGAACTCAGAACTATCTCTGCTGCAATAAGAACTAAACTCATGACTCATCTATAAATCGGAACTACGTAAATTTCTGGAACCCCTCTAGAAGCCGTTGAACCAAGAAAGAAGCAATCACTGGATCGATCTCCCTCAGCACAACCAGTCCATTCTCACAAAAGACAGAAAAAATAGAACAGTCCAACTCCACTGTATCACTCTCTAGCACAGACGAAATGGCAAAGTTCACACAGAAGAAGAAATCGGAAAACTCCAAACAGAAGAAATGAGAAATTAGATGGATAGAACTAACAGCCCTCAATCTCTCAAATCTCCCACAACTGTCACAGCTTTCACATTCACATAGAAGAAAGAAAATTTGGATGAACTGAAATAAACGCCATTGGATTGCAGAAGAACAGAAGAAATTGAAATAAACTACTGAGAATTAAACTCTTTTAGCACAGAGGAAATGAAAGAACACAAAGAAATGGAAATAACATCCTCCTGGTTCGAACTCGAACACAGAAGAAATGAGACTTAAATTCTCCTCCCAGAAACTACCAATAGCAAGAGAAAAAAAAAAAACTAAACAAATCTCCAAACGCTGCAGCCGAACTCCCTGGATGCCAAACCCTTGCTGCTGAAGACCTCCCGGATGTCTTCACAGAACACAGACGAAAGGAGAATACTGGATCAAACTAGCAAAGAAATGGAACATAAACGCAATCGCCCTCCGGAAGCAAAAGAACATAAGGAAGAACAAAAATCTAAAGAAATTTCTGTCGCCCTCCCACAATGCTGAAAACTTCAAAAATTGAATTAACCAAGCTCCAATCTGAACAACAGAACAATCCTCCAATTGCTAAATTAAATGCTTACAAAAGGAAGAAAAACATAAAACTCTAACAGTCGAACCCCAATTGCTGAACAGAAGAAAGAAAGAAGAACATAAAAAAAATCGAACTCTCTGATCCGAACTCCCTCGAACTGTGGAAGAAAGAAAGAAACTAAAACAAAAAATCCTAAAACTCCAACTGGCGAACTCTCTGCTCTCATAGGAAAGAAAATACAAAAATAAAAGCTAAAAAAAAACCTAAAATCCGAACCAGGGCCCCGGAGAAGAGGGCTTGAGGTCCTTATATAGGCTTCTAGGTGCCATCGCTCACAGCTTCTTCACACACGACCTCTGCACCAAATCGGCATGACCCGGCCGCGTTTCCTGCCTCTGGATCCTACTTCGCACAGTTGCTCTGCTACGCACCAGCTCAGCCCGTCAGCAGCTGCATAAGCCCGCCATCGCGCCACCTCAGCTGACCCCTGCACCCGCCAGCGCCAGAATTGCACCAGGCGCGCCAGATCCGGGCTTCGCACAGCTCCCCTGCTGGCCGCCCCACAGCTGCTGCATCTGCTTCATCCGCCCAGCCGCCGTGCACACCTCCATCGCGCCCAGTTGGCCTCCAGATCCACTGCGCACCATTCCCACATGACCCCAGTCGCGCCCAGCTTCCAGCTCCAGGCTCTGCGTCAGCTGCTTCGCACAGTCTGGGCTCCATCCAGCTCAGCAAATCCGGCCGCTGTGCATGGACCTCCGCCAGCTCTGCACAGGCTCCTCCTTCGCCCGAGCTGCACACATGGGCGCTGGCCGCCCAACCCCCAGCTGCAAACCGCCTCCAGCCCCTTCCAGGAGTTCTGCTGCCCTGGTTGCCTGGTTGGGAAGAAAAGAAAGGATAAAATTAAGTGGAGTGCGTTAGTGTGATGGGCTATTTAAAAACAATTTATTTAATGGGATTGATGGGGTAAGTGGTATGATGGTTTTTATTTAGGTTGGATGAGAGATTAGTGTAATGGACCAATGGTGGTGAAGGAATATTATGGCACAATGGATTTATGAGGGGGGTATGTGGCTTTATATTGTTGGGTGGGGTATTCTTAAGTAAAACATATGATTTATTTACAAATTTATACCTATCTACTTGTAGAAGATATTTACAAAATTATTATTGTGACAAAATTATTTATCTACATAGATCTTTTATTTCCCAAAATATATTTGCGACAAGAAAATGAACCTGATTAGTCCGAAGAAAAAGGAAAAAGAAAAAAGACTTATTGAATGAAAATCTAATATGTATTATAACCCCATTATCAATTATCATGTTCAAAATCTTATTGATGGATGGAATGAAAATTAAACTCAGAATGTGCATTATCTACAGACAAAAGACGTTTACAATTAACTGCATGTATGAAATTTAACACTAAAAATTTAGTAATTATCACTCCCCCCTACTTGAACATTGCTAGTCGCTTAGCATTAAAAATTATTCCAAATGTAGGATTAGAAGATGTAATGTCTCATGCAAAACAACCATCATGTAAAAGATTAATGTAAAGACATGTCTTTCCTAATTGTAAAGACTTATGGCGAGAAATTAGTGCACAAATGGTAGCTCACTTAAGAGTTCACATCAACCCTTATGAAGCTCCTCTGCTTCGGCAGTATTTGAGATTAGATTAATTCGAGGGAGAAGAAAAGAATTGTGGAATAAGATCTTTACTCAGTCAGATCAGGTTGTTTCTCTCAGTTCCATTCTGCCCAACTTCCTTGAGGATTATTTCTTTGAGTTGAGGACTTTGCCTCTTTATTTGCACTTTGTGCACTCAGAATTTTTTTTTTTCATCCATAATGCTGCACAACCCATCACTTTTCAAGAGTAGCGAGTCCAACTTTACTCAGATCCGAGGCATTTTTCATGGATAATAAATTTTTTTTCTTTTGCTTTTGCTTTTTGCTTTTTTTGCCTTTTCTTTTCTTTTCCTCTTTGCAGAAGGATGAACAGTCAGATTCCTTGATCACATGCCTTCACTTCCTTCGTAATTCACTTAAGGGGAAGGGAGAAAACCAATCACATCTCTCCTACTAGCCTTGACAAATTTGTTACATTCAGTTTCAGCTAGTCTAAGTGGCTGTGTAGTGTGTGTATGAAACTTCTTTGCCATAAATCCTTACATAAGGTAGACAAGGAGTACATGTAATCCTTTAATAGAGGCTACCTGACATGGATATTTGTAAAGGAGTGTGACAACTACAAAATTTTAATGGTTAAAAATCAGACACAAAGTCTGGGTTGCGCAATGTCACGCATTTTTATTCAAAGATGAAACATTGTGAAATTTTTATTTGCATATGTACAAGCTCAAGAAAAAGAAATGAAGCAATGGTTGGGATGAGGACTATGAATGCATGCTTATTCTACCTCTCCCCCCTACTTATTGACAGAAAAAGAAAGTAAGACAGAGAATTACCTGATAAAGGAAATCTGTACACTTGGGTTGCCTCCCAAGAAGTGCTAAGTTTACCGTCTTCAGCCGGACGCCATTAGGCTTCATTTGGCTCAGCTAGCTTGGTAGAATCTATTTTTAAAGAAGATGAGTTTTCAAAGAAATGTTTTAACCTCTGCCCATTAACAGTGAATGATTGTCCAGTTTTAGGGTCAAGAATGATGACAGCACCATTGTCATAAGCTTTGACAACAGTGTAAGGACCATCCCATTAGGACTTCAATTTTTTCGAAAACAGACGAAGCCTAGAATTGAATAGCCAGACCTTATCATGCACTTGAAATTTTTTTTCTATGAATGTGTTTATCATGGAATGCTTTGACTTTGGCTTTATAGATCTTTGGCTTTTGCTTTGTCTTATTCTCTCCCTTAAACCCTAGAGCACAGAGTTGGTCTACTGCTTTTTTCACACAAGGTTCTTCCAAGGAGTCTACCACTAGACAACTCTCTCCTTGATCATGGTGCACAGATGCCTTAAAAATATTGATACTAACCGGCTCATCCCCAAATGATATATCCATCATCCTGGTAGCACAATTAATGTTGGCTCTAGCTGTAGCCAAAAAGGGTCTACCAAGGATGATGGTGGACTGAGTTAAATCCTGAGGAGTGTTCATGTCCAGAATGATGAAATCGGCAGGGAAGTAGCAATCATTGATTTTTATAATAACGTCCTCAACTAAGCCTTTAGGAGTGGTGATAGAACGATCGGCTAGCTGAAGGACAACAAAAGTGGGTTTCAACTCTCCTAGCTTGAATTTCTCAAAAATGGCAGAAGGTAGGAGATTGACACTGGCTCCCAAATCCAAAAGACTGCTTTCAAAAGTGACTCCACCGATGGTGCAAGAAATTAGTGGAGTGCCTGGATCTTTGAGCTTTTTAGGGAGTTGATTTAAGATAATGGCACTCACAGTTTCGGGAAGAATGATTGTTTCAATTTTATTTCTCATTTCACGTTTTGGAGTGCACATTTCTTTTAAGAATTTGGCATAAGCAGGCACATGCTTGATAGCATCAAGAAGAGGAATGTTGATGTGAACTTGCTTAAAAAGCTCCAAGAGTTCTTCATTGCCAGTTGGTTTGTTTTTGGAGTTTGGCTTTAAAGCTTCAGGAAAAGGAACTCTTGGAATGTAACAGCTTGGGTCTTCATTCACTTTGATTTTGTCTAGAGGTTCTTCAATAATTTTCTCTTTTCCCTTGGATTTTTCTTTTTCAACATCTTCTTCAATCTCTTCTTCAATTTCATTTTCTTTATCCTCATTCAATGTTGACATGTGTGGGTGAGGATTTATCAAGATTTTTCCACTTCTTAAAGTTGACACAGCTTTGACATTTTCCACTTGAGGGCCCCTAGCTTGGGCAGGAGGATGATCCTGATGTAAAGGTTGACTCTGAATTTGTGGTGCTGGAATGTTCTGGACAAAAGCTTGTTGTTGGTTTTGTGGTGGAGGTGCATTTTGTCTAGCAGGTGGTGGTCTGTACCCCTGGGCCTGAATTGCTGGTTCTGATAGAATCCAGGAGGGTTGTTTCTTGGGTTTGCTATAGCCTGACTGGACAGCTGTCCTGATTCCCTCCTTTGACAAACATCAGCAATTTGAGACTCTATTCTTGCCAAATTTTGTTGAAAATTTTGGTTTTGAGTTTGATATTGAGTTTGTTGTTCTTGCACAGTTTGGCATAGAGTCGCCATCATATTTTGGAGTTGATTCATTTTATCATCCCAATTAGGCTGAGGAGGTTGTGTTGATATGAAGGTTGCTGGAAATTGGCATAAGCAAATTGATTAGCGTTTTGATTTCCTTGGACGTGTGGAGGTTTGGAGTAAGAAGATTGGCCAAATCCCGGATTCTGATTGGGATAGGATTGACCATACATGGATTGCTTGAAAGAGGGTTGAGAAACATGTTCAGATTGATTTTTCCAAGAAAAGTTCGGTTGGTTTCTCCAACCAGGGTTGTATGTGTTGGAATATGGATCATGAGAGGGTTTGTAGAAACCTTGGGCAGCTTGGACTTGTTCTTGAATGAAAGGAGGTAATTGGGCAGTAGTGGGACAAGCACTGGTGGATGAGCTGGGCTAGCACACATAGCGCAAGTTTCAGGTGGTTGAGAAAATTTAGGTGTGGCTTGCCCAGTCAAAGATAGCAATTGATCGAATTTTTGTTCCAACTTCTGCTCCAATCTCTGATCAAGTCTAGCTAACATGTCTTCTACCCTAGAATCTGATTCTCCTCTCTCCCTTAGTTCATACAACCCTGCCTTCTTTATAGGTCCTAGAGCTCTCTCATAAGAGTGGAGTGAGGCATGATTGATAGAATTCTCACTCAATGTTTCAAACAAATTATATGCCTCATCCTCGCTCTTAGTCATAAATGCTCATCCACACGAGGCATCAACCATCTGCCTATTTGATTCCGTTAGTTCTTTATAAAAAACTTGGACTATTTGCCACCTCGAAAGACCATGGTGGGGGCATTTTCTGAGCAACTCCTTTAATCTCTCCCATGATTCATGCATTAATTCTCCCGGGTGTTGGGAGAATCCAGTGATTGCTCTTCTCATTGTGTTAGTATGGCCAATAGGGTAAAATTTCTTCAAAAATTCCTGCTGCATTTCTGGCCATGTTGTGATGGTTCTCCCTATGGTTCCTAACCAATGTTTGGCTTTGTCTTTTAAGGAGAATGGAAATAGGCTCAATCTTAAGGCATTTTCAGTGAAATTTTAGATCCTAACAGTGGAACAAATCTCTAGGAACTCATTTATATGCCTATAAGGATCTTCATTGGGATTGCCATAGAAGGATGGTAACATTTGAATGGTTCCTGGCTTGATTTCAAAGTGATTTACATGAATTTCTGGCCTGATACAAGTGGCAGGTTGATAATTAGAAGGAATAAAGTATTCCTTCATCTGTCTGGGTGCAACCTCCTCCATATTCCTAGCAATTTGGTTTTGATCTTGGTTGGCCATCCTATGAAAGAATCTTTCAATCTCATCTATATGTTGAGCCAAATCTATGTTCAAGGATCGTCTACCAAGCATGCACAGTTGAAAAACTTTATATTTATGATTTTTGAATTTTTAAGTTTTTTATTGATTTTTTTGATGAATTTTTAAACAAACACAAACAAACAAACACTTTCAAATCAAATTAACCTACCACTAAGTGTTCCTTGGACTTATGTTATTTTTCTCAAAACCAGATTTATGCTTGCTTAAATCCAATTCTAACTCTTCTTGTACCGGCCAAGTAAGAGGTGGAGTAGAGGGAGGCCCCCCTGCTTTTGCAAGGACCCAATTAGATAACCTCTGACTCACTTAAGCATAAGCTTCTTAACCTCTAATCCTAGACACTAGACTTAAAGAGAAGTTTTGAATTCAAGAAAGGATAAATCTAATTATGAACCCTAGGGCCAAGTCTACTGATTTTTATTAAAAGTTTAGGCAAATATAAGAATGTGGAAATTTTTGTGATTTTTAGGCAAAGGAAAGGGTGATGAAATCCCTAACCTTATCTTTTTATTCTAATGGGTGAAGCCCTTAAGCAGTCCCATTTAAAAACATGAAGTGCACATATCAGATTCAAATAATGGGTTGTCTAATGCTAAGTCTAATGCATGAAACGAGCGATGGAAGTCTTACATTTCCCCCGCACTCTTCAATGCAAGAAAGAAATAGAATTCAAATGACAATTAAAATGATGAATGTCCTAAAACATGAGATTCTAATCTTAGGAAGATGAAATTTTTATTTACAAATCAAATGGCTAACATGAAAGAGCGATTTGGAATTTTTTTTTAGATTTTAGATTTTTTTAAATTTTTATTTGGTTTTTGAACTAAATGAAATGAAACTAAGAAAATATAAGGTGCTACTATAAACTAATTCTCAAACCACACAAACCACAAAAGTCCAATTATTACATGACAACTAGAAAGAAATCTCTGTACATGCACAGAGAGTACATGAAAACCTCACTACAAGCTTCTCTCACACTCCTCTATCTAAAATTCTGAATTAAAAGAGAAATGCAAAAACAAATCAGCAAGCTTCTCTTCAATGAGCTTTAAAGGTCAAGCCCAATCTCCAAGTTTCTCTCCTTGTGCAAAATCTCTCCTTGTGCAAATCTGAAATGAAAGCCCAATAACAAGTCAATGTAAAACCAATAGAAATGAAATCAAATCAAAATAGATCTAAATCAAACTCTAATGCCTCCCCGGCAACGGCGCCAAGATGAAGCGCGCGGCATTGTTGACTGTGCCCTCTCGTTGTTCAAAGTTCATTGACAGGTCAAAATGCTCGCCTTCTCTAAATTGTCTCACAAAAATAAAATTGCAAAGGTGAACTCATACAGTGGTGAGAACAGGTCATATCCACGGAGAGGCTGAATAGAATTTGAATTAAACTACTTTGACTTGAAATCTCTATCAACAATGCATTAAAAGTGAATAAGAAAACAAAACCAACCAAATCCTTCACAACTTGTCAGGTCAAAAAACATAAAGAGATCTGAATTAGACATTCTTAAATGGCTGGACAAACAACTTTGAATAAAAGATAGACAAAAATACGGCGCTCAGAATGAATTTCTACACACTTTCACCTCTCTAATTGCTCAATCCACAACCAGAAATTACACACAGATGCAACTTCTAACTCTGGAACAATTTGGATCTCAAGAGAGAATAAAAAGATAACAGAACAAGATTCTCAAAAGAAAATTCAAACCAATGTACCCCTCAGCTTAGGGGATGAACAATTAACCAAAATCAGCTCTCCATAAACATCAGATCATTACCTCACAGCTCAAGGATCAGACAGAAATTAAGAAACATGAATTTACTGATGCAAACAGAAATTTACTATTGCTAAATTGAAATTCTCAGGCTATGAAGAACATAAATGAGAACAAAATTAAGAATACTAAGAAGCTCTGGAATCCCTCATGAACTCAGAACTATCTCTGCTGCAACAAGAACTAAACTCATGACTCATCTATAAATCAAAACTACGTAAACTTCTGGAACCCCTCTAGAAGCCGTTGAACCAAGAAAGAAGCAATCACTGGATCGATCTCCCTCAGCACAACCAGTCCATTCTCACAAAAGACAGAAGAAATAGAACAGTCCAACTCCACTGTATCACTCTCTAGCACAGACGAAATGGCAAAGTTCATACAGAAGAAGAAATCGAAAAACTCCAAACAGAAGAAATGAGAAATTAGATGGATAGAACTAACAACCCTCAATCTCTCACATCTCCCACAATTGTCACAACTTTCACATTCACATAGAAGAAAGAAAATTCGGATGAACTGAAATAAACGCCATTGGATTGCAGAAGAACAGAAGAAATTGAAATAAACTACTCAGAATTAAACTCTTTTAGCACAGAGGAAATGAAAGAACACAAAGAAATGGAAATAACATCCTCCTGGTTCGAACTCTAACACAGAAGAAATGAGACATAAATTCTCCTCCCAGAAACTACCAACAGCAAGAGAAAAAAAAAACTAAACAAATCTCCAAACGCTGCAGCCAAACTCCCTGGATGCCAAAACCCTTGCTGCTGAAGACCTCCCGTATGTCTTCACAGAACACAGACGAAAGGAGAATACTGGATCGAACTAGCAAAGAAATGGAACATAAACGCAATCGCCCTCCGGAAGCAAAAGAACATAAGGAAGAACAAAAATCTAAAAAAATTTCCGTCACCCTCCCACAATGTTGAAAACTCCAAAATTGAATTAACCAAGCTCCAATCTGAACAACAGAACAATCCTCCAATTGCTAAATTAAATGCTTACAGAAGGAAGAAAAACATAAAACTCTAACAGTCGAACCCCAATTGCTGAACAGAAGAAAGAAAGAAGAACATGAAAAAAATCGAACTCTCTGATCTGAACTCCCTCGAACTGTGGAAGAAAAAAAGAAACTAAAACAAAAAATCCTAGAACTCCAACCGGCGAACTCTCTGCTCTCATAGGAAAGAAAATACAGAAATAAAAGTTAAAAAAAATCCTAAAATCCGAACCAGGGCCCCGGAGAAGAGGACCTGAGGTCCTTATATAGGCTTCTAGGTGCCATCGTTCACAGCTTCTTCATGCACGGCCTCTGCACCAAATCGGCATGACCCGACCGCGTTTCCCGCCTCCGGATCCTACTTCACACAGTTGCTCTACTACGCACCAGCTGCACAAGCCCGCCATCGCGCCACCTCAGCTAACCCCTGCACCCGCCAACGCCAGAATCGCACCAGGCGCGCCAGATCCGGGCTCCGCACAGCTCCCCTGCTGGCCGCCCCACAGCTGCTGCATCTGCTTCATCCGCCCAGCCGCCGTGCACACCTCCATCGCGCCCAGTTGGCCTCCAGATCCGCTGCGCACCATTCCCACATGACCCCAGCCGCTCCCAGCTTCCAGCTTCCAGCTCCGGCCTCTGCATCAGCTGCTTCGCACAGTCTGGGCTCCATCCAGCTTAGCAAATCCGGCTGCTGTGCACAGACCTCCGCCAGCTCTGCACAGGCTCCTCCTTCGCCCGAGCAGCACACATGGGCGCTGGCCGCCCAACCCCCAGCTGCAAACCGCCTCCAGCCCCTTCCAGGAGCTTCTGCTGCCCTGGTTGCCTGGTTGGGAAGAAAAGAAAGGATAAAATTAAGTGGAGTGCGTTAGTGTGATGGGCTATTTAAAAACAATTTATTTAACGGGATTGATGGGGTAAGTGGTATGATGGTTTTTATTTAGGTTGGATGAGAGATTAGTTTAATGGACCAATGGTGGTGAAGAAATATTATGGCACAATGGATTTATGAGGGGGGTATGTGGCTTTATAGTTTTGGGTGGGGTATTCTTAAGTAAAACATATTATTTATTTACAAATTTATACCTATCTACTCGTAGAATATATTTACAAAATTATTATTGTGACAAAATTATTTATCTACACAGATCTTTTATTTCCCAAAATATATTTGCGACAAGAAAATGAACCTGATTAGTCCGAAGAAAAATAAAAAAGAAAAAAGACTTATTGAATGAAAATCTAATATGTATTATAACCCCATTATCAATTATCATGTTCAAAATCTTATTGATGGATGAAATGAAAATTAAACTCAGAATGTGCATTATCTGCAGACAAAAGACGTTTACAATTAACTGCATGTATGAAATTTAACACTAAAATTTAGTAATTATCAATGCTCAGTAGGACTTAATATCTCATGTAAACAAGCATGCTTTAAGTGATTAATGTCTTGTAACGCAGGTTAACTAAAGAGAACGATAAAGTATAGTCAAGAGAGTAATAGCGCAAGATAACAAGAGATTGATGGCATACTATATCAAAAGAATGATAACATGGGATAACATGTGAACGATAATACATTTTACAAGAGTATGGCAAAACTAGGTTGATAGAGAAATGACCATATAATGAGATAGCGTGAAATGAGATAACGTGTAAAGAGATAACGTGCAAAAAGATAACATGTAAAGAGATAACGTGTATGGTTGCACCACATTGCACTAGAAGAGTACGACAATAGTCACTTTAGGACAGTAGCCGTTTAACGATAGTACAGTACGTCTGAACTCCTCTGACTAATATTATAAAAGTCAGTGCTAGCACTGTAATAGCACCGAAATGATACAGTACGTTTGAACTCCTCAGACTAATAGTATAATAGTTCGATGTCTAGCTAATGTAGAGATAGTCAGAGTCGGTGTAATGCAGAACACCGTCGATAGCCCCTGCAGGTATTTTCGGGTGGCTCTCTGCCCCCAGGACTAGATTGGAGCCCCTCAGACACTCTCCGTGCCCTGCACAATATGCATTTGATACAGTAGAGTCACAAGACCCATATTATGGCGCTAGATAGTAAAGTATAGTACAAACAGTGGAAGCCACAACAGCTCAAGAGTCTCAAGAGAGTACTAGATGAATAGACGAGATAGTAGAGTGAACGTGAATAGATGAGAGTACAAGGATAGTAGATGAGATAGGGGTATAATCGTAAAACAATGATAAACCATGATAGTAACAGTTGCACAGCACCAGGTCGAGTACCAGCAGTCTGGTAGAAGTCACATCCGCCCATTAGCCGCTCTATGAACACTGGCTAGGTGGTCTGGCGTGATCCCAAGGTAAGAGAGAACTCACTAAGGCCGTTTTGGATCGTACTGATCCCTAAGAGTGTAACGGGTTTAAAGGTACAACCAGCTCGTCGGCAATGAACGTACGCCAAAGCCAAGAAGACTTATGGAGGCCTTGACAAGGAGTCCCTGGCCCAGTCGAGAGTATTCCCAATGGAGAGGTGGTCCAAGTCAAGAGAAAGTGTGTAACGAAATGTTGTCCGTCTTGCCTCGAGTGCTCGAAGGCAGAGGGACGCGATAACGGTGTACAAATCACGCGAATAAAATGAAGACATGTGTCATTTAAATAATAGAGAAATTAGATAATTAATTTCACTTAAATACAAGATACATTATTGAGTAATTTAAGAGGGTCAAATGGCAATAAACAATGTTTAGTGTGCAAGTGTAAAGAAATCATGAGAATAGAATAAAATGTGCTCACGACTTTTAAATTAATAAGAATTATTTAAATATTATTAAATAAAAATATTCATGCCATTTATTAAGCTTAACAGTACATGGTTTAACTTATACAAGGGTTAAATGGCATATAAAGCAGGGACATATGCATAATTTTAAGTTCTGGTCGAAATGCTTAAATCGCGGCGAGGGTCACAGACGCGATTCGTATCGCGATCGCTGGCCCGGGCGCGACAGCCGAACCGGCCAGCCTGGCCCGGTTCGCGCTGGAAATCACGACGGCTTATGCCGCCGCATTTTTGACGCGACGCCATAGCCCGGCGCAACCCCGCTGATATCGCGGCGGGTCACGCCGACGCGATATCAGGTAGGGTCGCCCCTTTTCCCTTTTTTCCAGGGTGAATCCTCTTTGATACATGGTCATTCTAAATTCCATATAAAATTGCACAAAGATCTAAAAATCACAAAACTAGTTTTAAACGAATGTAGACACATGGATCTATCAACATGCATGAGTAATTTGAAAATAGACAAGGTTTAGGCATGCTTTGATCAGGTTACATTTCGATGACCTAAACAGACGCAGTCAAGGTTCAACGAATTAATTAGAGATGGATACATGATGAAATTAGGCAAACCAGGGGTGTTTGAAAGCTAACATGACGTAGCATTTATGAAAATTTTCTCATGGCATGGAATTAAGTGTACACAAGGTTTGAAAGCAAACATGAAGGGTCGAGTACATGGATCTGATAGGAATTCAAGGAATTAATTCTCCTTCATGGGAGATCAAAATAGAGCAAAACGAGAGGGTTTTTGCACGAGATCATGAAGTCTACTTAGGGTAATTTTTACACGAATTTAGCTTGAGATATTGCCTACCTTTTTGTGTTGACAAGAAAACTAGGGTTTATGACGTAGTGGAAGGAGAAATCCCCTCCCTTCCAAGCCTCTCCGCTCCTCACGTCCACAACCTTCTCCTTCGTCTTCCAGAGCTCCCACCTCGTTTTAAGGGGTTGATAGGGCCGAATTGGAGGTGTATGGGTTGCTACAAGAGTCCATCCTTTCTAAAACTCTTCCTTTCCTATTAAATTCAAATTTCCCTTATTTATCACCTAATTTCTCTCCTTTATCTCCTAATTAGGGTTGGGAAAAGATTAAATTTCGTGTGTAATAGATTAGGATAGGATTAGGACTCTTTTTAGGATATTTATAACCCTTTTTAGTATTTATCTTACCCCTTTTTAATTTATTTATTACTTAACTCCGAATTTCCACATTTTATCTCCCCTATTCTAGCATTTATCTACTAATTGGCTTAGGGAGAGATCTAATTTTGTGGGTAATAGGTTAGGGCAAGTCTAAGACTCTTTTTATGGATATTTATATGTCATTTATTATTTATCTACTCTATTTTTCTAATTATTACTATATTTAATACGAATTTTACTCATTTAACTCCCATCTCATGATGGACTCTTCATATTTGGGCCCAACAATCTATGTTAGGTCCATTAATAAAATCCATTACTAATTTAACTTAATGGGTATTGATTTAATTCTAATTATTCATCCTTTATTTTTATTTATCACACTGATTCAAGTAATTTCATATTTTTAATTTAATTTAATATTATTTATGCCAGTATTTCTAATCTTCATCATTTGGGCTCTTACTCTTGGCCCAATATCTCATGTGAGTCTAATTGTACAACCCATGTTCATTTAATGGGTTTTTAATTATCCTCTTTATTAAAGAATTTATTCATGGGCCAAGATTGTCCATTGGTCCAAATATCATAATAGGCTATCAACCCATATTATTTGAAGTCTACTCATTCATTTATTTTAATTTATAATCCACTTTAGCTCATAAAATAATGAGTTCTCCGACTTATTCCCTAATTATGCTGATAAGTCGCATAAATTCTTATACTAAGTCCAAATGATTTTACTGTGCCCAAATTTCTTGTTAAGTCATTAGAGAATATTATTTAAAATAAAATTATTATTTTTACGGAATTTTTATATGGGTTTATACGCATGTGATAATAATGTGTACCTTTTTAACTGGTTGAATTTATTAATTGATAAAATTTTAATTTATCCATAATTTTTAATTAATGGATTTTCCGGGGTACCACATCCTCCCCCACTTAAATAGAATTTGGTCCCCAAATTCATATGATATTATATGACTACCAATCCTATTCTGAATATCTCATTCCATCATCTCCCCCACTTAGGGCTTTGCTATCGAGAAAATAATATGAAACTAAACTAAGGGTTTAGTGATGGTACCTTGTCTACCTTTATTGGCATGATTTGTATCCACAAGAACTTGTAATCGTCTTTGGTGTGGAGTTTGGTTGTTCTTTATTGGACAGTTGATGACTCGATATTGTTGACTTCCACAACGCAAGCATCTGCCCAATTTCTTCCAACAATTATCAATCTGATGCCTTGGCTTTTTACAAAATTTACAGAATTCTTTCTGCTTCACTTCCCCTTTCATTCTCTTGCTATCTACTGTATTTCTTCCTTTATTATCATGGGAATGGGTAGCACGTTCCCTTTTCAGCACCTTCTTTTTATGGATCTTTTCAAGAAGTCCCATGGTGTCCTCTACTATTTGAGCTCTCGATACCATGTCTGAATATACTACAAGGTCTAGCGGAGCCAACTTTTCCTAGAACACAGGTCTCAACCCTTCTAAGAATCTCCTTGCCTTCATCTTTTCTGCACTCACCAAATGTGATGCATACTGTGCTAGTCTTTCAAATTGTGCTTCATATTCTACTGCAGACGTCATTCATTGTTTTAACTCTACAAATTCATTTGCCTTCTTCTCAAAAATCCTCTCGGAAAAATATTTGGTGTTGAAGAGTTCTAAAAATTTATACCACTCTATGTTGATGTTGGGTAATTGTCGACTGGCAGCTTCCCACCAAGCTCTAGCATCGCGGTCCAGTTGGAAGGTTGCCAGAAGGACTTTCTTCGGCTCTGAACATTGCATAACTCTAAAGATCCGTTCCATCGCCTTCACCTAATTTTCAGCTGCATCGGGATCTGGAGTTCCATTAAACGTAGGGGGATTCATTCATTGGAAGTTCCCATATAAATTTCCGGCCCCATTTCTTGCTCCTGCCTGAATCACATTGTTAAGGGCTTGAGTTAACCCTTGTACGGTCCTTTGAAAGTCCCACATTTGTGCACGCTCGCCAGCCATCTTCACTAATCTCCTGCGAGCAATGACATTTATTTTTTTTTCTTTTTAGACTTTGGGTACTAAGGTATTACTAAGTTGATACGTATATATAGATGAATGTATTCAGATCTTAACCATGGTTCTACCCAATTCTCACATAGGTATGATAGTTGACTTAGACACGTGTCAGGGCAGTTCACCTAGAACATCCTAGACTTAAAATATCTTAATAAGGACATCCTAGGCTCTGATACCAACTGTCATGCCCCGCCAATTTAGCAGCGGAATAAATCAGGGAGGCATGAACAATGTGTATGGTAACGTAAATTGCGCATACATTCGCATATATCAGAGCATCTAATGAACAATAATTGTAATAAACTCATCATTTTATTGATAATTCATCTAAACTATTACAAACACTAATTCAGAGCCAAAACACAGAGCTCAATAACATCATTACATTTGGAAATGATAACTAAACAACTAACTAAACTAACTCTAGGGTACTAGGGATAATCCATTGCTATGACTCCAGGACGCTCATCACTCCAGTCCATTCCCGTTGTTGTGTGTAAGGTCATCATTTGACTTACCTGAAAACACAATAACAAATAACGAAGGGTGAGCGATAACGCTCAGTAGGACTTAATATCTCGTGTAAACAAGCACCACAAGAGAAAGCGGTGTTTCCGACGGACAAGATCCTTCGGAAATCCGACGGAACTCCATCGAAAAAGGGGCATTCCGACAACTTTCCGTCAAAGGCTCGTCGGAAATGATCTGTCGAAAATATCTGGTCAGAAATTACAGACAGGCTGAAAAACCGTTGAAAATCCGTTGGAAATTCCGACAGAATATTCCGTCAGAAAAACTGTCAGAAATCCGTCGGCAATTCTGATAGAATATTCCGTCGGTAATTCCCGACAGAAATCGTCGAAAAAGATTGTCGAAAATTTGGTCAGCATTTTTCGACCAAAAATTTTCAGAAAATCCGTCGGAATTTCCGTCGGTAAATTCCGACAGAATAATCCGTCGAAAAATAATCCGTCGGCACTTTAGACAGAAATGCCGATGGATTATTTCCATCGGTAAACTGACATTTTCCGACGGATGATATCCGTCGAAAAATCCGTCAGAAATTAGTATAATTTTTTTTTAAAAAAATACAGAAATAACAATGATTTTTCAAACCTGCTAAAATATTCATACATTTCACAACAACAAGTACTCACAATCAACATAAAATCATAAAACACAACAAATATAAAATCATACACAATAATAAATGCTAAAAATCAAGACAGGTCTGCTGGATCGTCTGCTGTCCCCGCCTCATGATCGTCAGGTGCCAGAGTTGGATCCTATATTAAAAAAATTAATATGAGAAACATTAATAAAAGTTAATATACATACATTATTTTCAAAAATTAAATTTAAAATATGTGATTATTTCTCAAGTTTAATTAGAAAATATTTTTGACCATTTACATTTAGTTTTCTTTATATTAGTGATTTGAACGCCCAACCCAATCTGAGAATCCAATAAGAATTCCGTCAGTTCCCACACGTCACTTTCACCACCCGGTCATGTCGGAGCGAATGACACGTTGATCGGATCCGTATTTGTGATTGTGGACCCCCGAGTTTCGTGTTGTGATCGTTTACACTTGAGTTTTCTTTATATTAGTGATTTGAACGCCCAACCCAATCTGGGAATCCAATTAGGATTCCGTCAGTTCCTAATCGTGTCGGAGCTAACGGCACGGCGATCAGATCCTTATTTGTGATTTTGGACCTCCGGGTTGCTTGTTCTGATCCTTTACATTTGAGTTTTCTTTATATTAGTGATTTGAATGCTTAACCCAATCCGGGAATCCAATTAGGATTCCGTCAGTTCCTACACGTCACTTTCACCCATCTGATCGTGTCAGAGCAAACGACACACCGATCAGATCCCTATTTGTGATTTTGGACCCCCGAGTTGCTCGTTCTGATCCTTTACATTTGAGTTTTCTTTATATTAGTGATTTGAACGCCCAACCCAATCCGGGAATCCAATTAGGATTCCGTCAGTTCCTACACATCACTTTCACCCACTCGGTCGTGTCGGAGCAAACGGTACGCCGATCGGATCCCTATTTGTGATTTTGGACCCCCGGGTTGCTCGTTCTGATCCTTTACATTTGAGTTTTTTTTATATTAGTGATTTGAGCACCCAACCCAATTCAGGAATCCAATTAGGATTCCATCAGTTCCTACACGTCACTTTCACCCACCCGGTCGTGTCAGAGCAAACGACACGCCAATCAGATCCCTATTTATGATTTGGACCTCCGAGTTGCTTGTTCTGATCCTTTACATTTAAGTTTTCTTTATATTAGTGATTTGAAAGCCCAACCCAATTTGGGAATCCAATTAGGATTTCGTCAGTTCCTTCACGTCACTTTCATCCACCCGGTCGTGTTAGAGCAAACCGCATGCCAATCAGATCCCTATTTGTGATTTTGGACCCCCCGGGTTGCTCGTTCTGATCCTTTACATTTAAGTTTTCTTTATATTAGTGATTTGAACGCCCAACCCAATCCGGGAATCGAATTAGGATTCTGTCAGCTCCTACACGTCACTTTCACCCACCCAGTCGTGTCGGAGCAAATGACATGCCGATCAGATCCCTATTTGTGATTTTGGACCTCCGGGTTGCTTGTTCTGATCCTTTACATTTGAGTTTTCTTTATATTAGTGATTTGAATGCCCAACCCAATCCGGGAATTCAATTAGGATTCCGTCAGTTCCTACACGTCGCTTTCACATACCCAGTCGTGTCAGAGCAAACGACATGCTGATCAGATCCCTATTTGTGATTTTGGACCTCCGGGTTGCTTGTTCTGATCCTTTACATTTGAGTTTTCTTTATAGTAGTGATTTGAACGCCCAACCCAATCCGGGAATCCAATTAGGATTCCGTCAGTTCCTACACGTCACTTTCACTCACCCAGTCGTGTTAGAGCAAACGACACGCTGATAAGATCCCTATTTGTGATTTTGGACCCCCGGGTTGCTCGTTCTGATCCTTTACATTTGAGTTTTCTTTATATTAGTGATTTGAATGCCCAACCCAATCCGGGATTCCAATTAGGATTCCGTCAGTTCCTACATGTCACTTTCACCCACCCGGTCGTGTTGGAGTGAACGGCACGCCGATCAGATCCCTATTTGTGATTTTGGACCCCCGGGTTGCTTGTTCTGATCCTTTACATTTGAGGTTTCTTTATATTAGTGATTTGAACGCCCAACCCAATCCGGAATCCAATTAGGATTCTGTCAGTTCCTAAACGTCACTTTCACCCACCCGGTCGTGTCGAAGCTAACGGCACGGCGATCAGATCCTTATTTGTGATTTTGAACCTCCGGGTTGCTTGTTCTGATCCTTACATTTGAGTTTTCTTTATTGTAGTGATTTGAACGCCCAACCCAATCCGGGAATCCAATTAGGATTCCGTCTGTTCCTACACGTCACTTTCACCCACCCAGTCGTGTCGGAGCAAACGGCACGTCAATCAGATCCCTATTTGTGATTTTGGACCCTCGGGTTGCTCGTTCTGATCCTTTACACTTGAGTTTTCTTTATATTAGTGATTTGAATGCCCAACCCAATTCGGGAATCCAATTAGGATTGCATCAAGTGTCTTTTTTATCCTTCCATAAGTTCATTTGTATAAAGTGACCTTCTTCATAGGTTTCTTAATTTAGATTTCTTTTTTACCCTTTTGACCTTCTTTAGTTGTTTCATTTCATTCAAACTATATGAAATTAATAGTAATACTGACCTGAGGGGTTGGCTGTGAAAGATGTGCGGAATTATATAATATGGTAATCTAGAAGGGGGGTTGAATAGATTACTGTAAACTAGAACCACTATTGCCTTCTTTTCGATGGAAACACAGACTTGTTGAAATCTCAAATAGATTTAACTTGAATTCGAATTACTATGTGTGTGCTTGTTGTAAATAAAACATGAACAACCTATCTAGCGTGTGTAGAACCAACGTGCCTACCAATCATCTACCATAAATACGTGCAAACCACAGGACACGAAGATTTAAGGTGGTTCGGAGTACACAACTTGTGTATCCTACGTCCACCGTCCACACACACACGTAGAAGGACTGCTTATGAGCTAGTTCAACAACCAAACACACACACCCATTGTCTGATGCAAACAAGCAATCAGAACAATACCACACACGCAGATCAAGCACAAGAGATGCTTGACCCACAACCACACACACAAAGTATGAAAAGTAGAAACATAGGAGAGTTCAGAGTTGTAGAATTAAATCCTGAGATAGAACTCTTCGTGGTGATCGTCCAGAAGAACTCCAAGTTTTGTCTTGACAAGTACCAGATGATGGAGAAGCTTGAATCATGGACGAACCAGCTTCAACTCCATTCGGAAGATGGATCTTCTATCCCTGGATGGCAGGTTGAAGCAGAGCAGCAGGGAGAAGCTCTCTCTCTTGGTTTTTTGATTAGGGTTTGGTATGGTGGATTCTCTCTTTGTGAAAATACCTTCTTATGTTCCTTATATAAGGGTGTCCATGTTAGGATAGACGTGGTAGAAGGAAACACCCATATAGGAAACATATCCAAATCTCGAAACTTAGGTCTTCTCTTCGTCAGTCGACAGCACCCTATGCATCTGTCGACAGGTGCTAACAGTCCAGAACACTTGTCTTCCGGGAATCAGTTCCCTGTGTATATCTGTCGATAGGCTATCTGAGTCTGTCGACAAGTACACCTGTCCTGAAGTCAGTTCTGAGTTGCCTGTGCTTGGCTGTCGACAGGGCCTTGCAGATCTATCGACAAGCACTTGTTTAACTTGAGTTTCTTGAGATTTTTCTCTGGAATTTGGTACATTGCTTTGCATACATTCACACCTACATTTAAGAGCATTGTTAGTGAGATATAACGGACAATTAGACAATGCTTGAGTTTGTCACTTTCATCATGTTGTTCATATTCACATAACATCAATTTGTATTGTTCATCATCAAACATAACACATGTAAACCCAACATTCTCCCCCTTTTTGGTGACGACAAAATGTTCAATTTATGCATATTGATGTTTCTCCCCCTTTTGGCAACATCCAAAAAGACACGTTATGCACACATGAATATAAAGTGGCAAAGAACTGTGAATTGCATTGATTGAGCATTCAATACACACAGTTACAAAAGTTGTGCATGACATGACAAAAGGAAATGCAAAGAAGAGGATAACATGACTGTTAAGCAAACTACGACATCAGTGACAAGACCCTGACCAAAGTGAACAATTCACTAGATAGTGAACACCTAGACTCTCTAAACATCGTCATGCCGGGTGGTGCAGAGGCCTGACGAAGCTTGTGAAGCTCTGTGGAGAGCCTGGTAAGCCTTATTTGAAGCTGGACTTGGGTGTCAGCCAGTGCTTCCAAGCTGGTATCAACATGATCCAATCGAGCATTTAGATGTTCGAAACCAGTGGTCATCTGGAGCTGCATTTGTGCCATTTGAGCAGAGATGGAATCTCAAAGAGAGGGCTCATCAGGCGCTTGGTCATCAGCAACATCAGCTTCATCTCCTTGAGCATCCATTGGCTCGGACTGGGAGTCAGCAGCATCTTCATTATATTCATCTTCATTAGATTCATCTTTGATGACCAGTCTGTCCCCATGTAATTTTAATTAATTACATATATATTTTGATGATTAACAAAACCAAACAAAAGTTTATCAATTATATCTAATGAATATTCATAAGTCTTAAGCACAGGAAAATACCAAGGTCAAACAAACCAATAAAGGTATGCATTACTTCTCTGAAGCCTTAATCTTTTCAACATGATATTTCTCTAAGTCCATATCGACTTCTATTGAAGGCCATAACGATTTCTTTATAAGCATATCGATTTCAATAAATTATCATAACGATTTCCTTTCTGGCTGAAAAGTCATGTTGTTTCAAACAAATCGATGCCGTAACGATTCTATAAGTGATCGCAACGATTTCCTTATAAGACTGAAAAGTCATGTTATTTCAAACAAGTCGATGTCACAACGACTCTATAAGTTACCGTAACGATTTCTTTAGAGCCCGTAACGACTTGCTCGTCACAACGACTCTATAAGTTACCGTAACGATTTCTTTAGAGCCCGTAACGACTTGCTCGTCACAACGACTCTATAAGTTACCGTAACGATTTCTTTAGAGCTCGTAACGACTTGCCTGTTGCAACGACTCTATAAGTTGTCGCAACGATTTCTTTAGAGCCCGTAACGACTTGCTCGTCACAACGACTCTATAAGTTACCGTAACGAATTCTTTAGAAACTCGTAACGACTTGCCTGTCATAACGACTCTATAAGTTATCGCAACGATTTCTTTAGAAAGCGCAACGACTTGCTTGTTGTAACGATTTCATAAGTTACCGTAACGACTTCTTTAGAACTCGCAACGACTTGCTTATTGTAACGACTTCATAAGTTACCATAACGATTTCTTTAGAGTTCATAACGACTTGATAAGTATTCATAATGATTTCTTTAGAATTCACAACGACTTGCTTTGTATAATGATTTGTTAAGTATTTCACATCGGTTTCTTCAGAAACACAACAATTTGCTTTGTGCAACGATTCATTAAGTGTTCATGATATATCTTCTGTCACATAACGATTTGCTATGACTCATAACGATTTCATAAGTCATATAGTCATCTATTTCATATCTTGATATCTTATTCATCTTAAAAGCGTTGACTAGTCAAAGCCCACGTAGACATCTCTCTGACGCTTTTGCATTTATGAGATCTGAACGTATCTCTGCATGCATGCAGACCATATCATGCCTACTCTGATTACGTCCTTTAGACTTAAGCTATTTTGCATTACTGTTTTCATGTCTATTGCTACTGACGTTGACTGACATCAGAGACAGCTTGGCTGTCTGCTATTTGAGATTGACATTTGTGCAGACCTCTGAACTAGCTTCATGGTACAACGTTAATCAAATAGAAGCCAAGGATCATTTGCTGCTCAAGATCATTCAGTGACTGTTCAGATGTCATTCAGTCTAACGACTACTCAAAGAAGACACTTCAACGTCTACATTTCAAATTGAAGATATAATTCAAGTCAAAGAACAGAAGAAAGATAGAGATCGCACATTCAAGCATTCAAATTCTTCTGAAGAAAGTCCAGAGCCAAGAACCTTCATTCCACTTAGCTTTTGCTCTTTTTCTCTCCACTAGTTTGTGAAAATCTTGAGAGAGCATGTATAGTTCTGAGAGTGTGCCTTGTTTAGATTTTTGCTCTCAATTCTAGTTGCTTTAGATCCTTGCTTATCAAAAGCTTGATCTAGGGGCTTAAATTTCATTCACTCTCTTTGTGTTGTTCCCTTCGGTTGTGAAGGAAGACCTGGTGGTATCCAGGGTGTTATTCCCTTCGGTTGTGAAGGAAGACCTGGTGTGGTATCCAGGGTGTTGTTCCCTTCGGTTGTGAAGGAAGACCTGGTGTGGTATCCAGGGTGTTGTTCCCTTCGGGTGTGAAGGAAGACCAGCTGAGCTAGGTGTTGTAGCGTCCTTAGGGGGACTGTACCCTAGTTAGTGAAATCCTGAGTTGTTGCTTAGGGACTGAACGTAGGACTCCTAAGGAAAGGAGGTTCGAACCAGGATAAACCTTGTGTTGTGTGATTGTCTTCTTGTGTGTTTGTTATTTAAACTAACTGTCACTAACCTACTTTCGAAGAACGTTTGTGTGAATGTTTTTAGTTACAGGTATCTTCTAGATTAATTTTAAAGACCTATTCACCCCTCCTCTGGGCTCGTCAACTGGGCAACAAGTGGTATCAGAGCGAGTCTCTTCGACAAAGAAAGGATCCAACGATCTAAAGAGTAAAGATTCATGGCAGCCCAAGGTAGCATTGAAGGTCAGTCTATCAACCGACCCCCTCTCTTTGATGGTGAAGACTATCCTTACTGGAAGACCAGGATGGAATATTTTCTACAAGCCACGATTATCAAATTTGGTCAATAGTAGAAGAAGGTGACCTGGTTGTCACAAATGAGAAAGCACAATGGACAGATGATGACAGAAGAAAATTTCCTTGAATTGCAAAGCTAAGAGCATCCTTTGCTATGCTTTGAGTAAGAAGGAATTCAACCGAGTTTCAGCCTGCAAATCCTCAATGGAAATGTGGGAAAAGCTCAGGATTACTTATGAAGGTACAGACAAAGTAAAGGAGACAAGAATCGACATTCTTGTCACTCAGTATGAAAGATTTCAGATGCAGTCAGGTGAGTCAATCACTCAAATGTTCAGTCGATTCACCGATATCACCAATGGTTTAGCCAGTCTAGGGAAGACTTATGAGATTGCAGATATGGTAAGGAAAATTCTTAGATCCTTGCCATCCTCGTGGACACCAAAGGTCACAGCTATAGAAGAAGCTAATGACCTGAAGAGAATGTCAGTAGAGAAGCTCATTGGGTCTCTCATGGCCCATGAGATCAACATGGAAAGGCTAGGAGAGTCATCCAGCAGAAAGAAGCACTCCAATGCTTTGAAAGCAGAAGAAGATTCACCAGAAGCCAGCTCAAATGAAAGTGAAAGTGATAAGGACAGTGAAAATGAAGAAGCAATGCTCTCTAGGAGATTGCAATGGATCTTGGCCAAGAAGAAAAAGTTTCAATCTGGCAGAAGGCACTTCAAGAAAAACAAGGACCTGAAAAGATCAGATGGTAAAGAAATGAAGAAAGGAGAAACCATCTGCTACGAATGTAAAAAGCCTGGACACATCAAAGTTGATTGTCCAAAATTTAAGAAACTAGAATTCAGAAAGAAGGAGAGCTCCAAGAAGTTCAGAAAGTATAAGAAGAAAGCAATGGCAGCAGCATGGGAGAACAGTAGTGACTCAGACAGTGAGTCAAGCTCATGCATCGATGAAGAAGAAGCCAACTTGGCCTTCATGGCAAATGTTGATGAAAAGGTAACCTCTGACTCTCCTTCGATTCATGTAATGATTCTGATTCAGATAACTTAGAGGAAGCATTTAATGAATTGTATAATAAGTACAAAGAAGTAACTAAACTCTTAAAAGCAAGTAAGAAAAACAATACTGTTTAGAAAACACTAATTCTGATTTAAAAATAGAAAATGAAGAATTAGAAAACAAACAATCGAACTTAAAAGAAGAAATGAATTACTCTGTGAAGATTTAAAAGATAAAAATAAACAAATAACAAAATTGGAAAAACAGGAAAGTGTAGATGAATTAAGAAAAGAAATTAAAAACTTAAATGAAGAAAATGATAAATTATCTAGCACATTCGAAAAATTCACCAATGGTAAAAACTCCCTCATATTAAAAGGTGCTAGAAGATCAGGTAAGAAGAAAAGTGGATTAGGATATACACCCCCAGATAATGAAGAAACCATAGTTCATCCTAAAACATATCCAACACCAAAATTTGTACCTGAACAAGATATATCATACAAAGCTAATTTCAAATATATAGAAAAAGTAACTAAATTATCTTGCTGTAGTCACTGCAACAAGTTAGGACATATCATAACTACATGCCCAACAAGACATAAGAAATGGATAATAAAAGGCAAAATCAATGATACTAACCATCAGGACCCAAAAGAATTTGGGTACCTAAAACTTGATGTTTTTATTTCAGGACATCTCTCGAGCATTCAAATGGTATTTGGATAGTGGGTGCTCAAGACACATGTTAGGAAACCAGAAGTTATTTTCTCATCTCCAAGCTGAAGAAGGAACAGTCACTTATGGAGATAATGGGAAAGGAACAGTGATAGGCAGTGGCTCTGTGAATAACAAAGGAAAAACAGTCATAGAAGATGTGTTATTAGTCAAGGGATTGAAGCACAATCTCATTAGCATCAGCCAGCTGTGTGACAGAGGCCATCAAATCAAGTTTCAGGAGTCAAAGTGCAGCATAGTAAAGGATGGAGCAGTCATCTTTGAAGCAAATAGAGAAAAGAATATGTATGTGCTCTACCTTGAAGAACTCAAAGAGCAAAATGTTTGTTTAACAGCAAGTAAAGACAAGTCTACAAATTATGGCACAGACGACTTGGACATTGCAGCATAGATGGCATGAGAAAACTGCTGAAGAAGAATCTTGTGGAAGGTCTACCTAAGGTTAGTACAAAATTGGATGGTGTATGTAAACCTTGTGCTAAGGGAAAGCACACCAAAGGCTCCTTCAAGTCAAAGACGGTGGTGACCACCTCAAAACCCTTAGAGCTCCTTCATATGGATCTATTTGAGCCAATGAGGACTACCAGTCTTGGAGGAAAGAATTTTGGATTCGTCATAGTTGATGACTACTCAAGATTCACATGGGTATCATTCCTAGAGCATAAAGATGACACCTTTGAAAACTTCGTCAGGTTCAGTAAGAAAGTCCAGAAAGATCAGAAGTTCAGCATTGTGTCTATCCGATCAGATCATGGTGGTGAATTTCAAAATGAAAAGTTTGCTAGATTCTGTGATGATCAGGGAATTGAGCATAATTTCTCAGCACAAGGACACCACAACAAAATGGTATTGCTGAGAGGAAGAACAGAACCCTATTGGATATGGCAAGAACTATGCTCTCAGAATATGATCTGCCAAGATATTTTTGGGCTGAAGCAGTCAACACAGCAAGCTACATTATCAACCGAGTAATGATCAGGCCAATCTGAAGAAGACTGCATATGAACTATTCAAAGGGAAGAAGCCAAAGATCAGCCACTTCAGGACTTTTGGATGTCCTTGCTTCATTCACAACAATGGAAAAAGGGACATTGGTAAGTTGGATGCCAAATCAGATGAAGGCATCTTTATGGGGTACACCTCTAAACCCAAAGGCTATAGAGTATTTAACAAATGTACTTTATTGATTGAACAGTCTGTACATATTATTTTTGATGAAACTAACCCTTCCTTGAGAAAGGAAGTAGATAGTGACAATGATGATGCAGATGAACTGTCCAAGAAACTAAAAGATACATCAATTGAGGACAAGGATGATCCACCTCTGGAACAAGAAGAAGTTACTCATGAAAACCTTCCAAAGGAGTGGAGATACAAGAAAGATCACCCACTTGAGAATATTATTGGTGATCCATCCATAGGGGTAAGAACAAGAGGTAATGTTATTCCTTGTGATTACCTAGCTTTTGTTTCTCAAATAGAGCCTAGGACAGTCAATGAAGCTCTTTCTGATGAATCTTGGATAGTAGCCATGCAAGATGAATTAAATCAATTCAAGAGAAACCAAGTATGGTCACTTGTTCCTAGACCATCAGACCATCCAGTCATTGGCACCAAATGGGTGTTCAGAAATAAACTGGATGAAACTGGTGCAATCTTAAGAAACAAGGCCAGATTGGTAGCTCAAGGCTATTCTCAAGAGGAAGGCATAGATTTCGATGAAACCTATGCACCTGTAGCTAGACTTGAGGCCATTAGAATATTACTTGCATATGCATCACTTTGAATTTAACACTATTTCAAATGGATGTTAAATCCGCATTTTTAAATGGTTTTATAAAAGAGGAAGTTTATGTGGAACAACCTCCGGGTTTTGATGACACGAAATTTCCTAATCATGTTTTCAAACTTCAAGGCATTATATGGTTTAAAGCAAGCACCTAGAGCCTGGTATGAAAGGCTTAGCTCTTTTCTTTTAAACCATGGTTTCAGTAGAGGTCAAGTAGATAGTACTCTTTTTATAAAGTCAAAGGTCAAACACATTCTATTAGTCCAAATTTATGTAGATGATATTATCTTTGGGTCTACTGATGAATCCCTTTGCAAGTACTTTGAAAAGTTGATGTAGGGAGAATTTGAAATGATCATGATGGGAGAGCTTAATTACTTCCTTGGACTTCAAATCAAACAAGGAAAGGAAGGAACTCACATCTATCAAGCAAAGTACACAAAAGAACTCTTGAAGAAATTTGGATTCGAAAATACCAAGCCACTGTCAACACCGATGAGCACATCAACAAGGATGGACAGTGACAAAGATGGTAATAAAGTAGATCAAAAGATCTACAGAGGCATGATTGGTTCACTACTTTATTTAACAGCTAGTAGACCAGATATACTATTTATTGTATGCATGTGTGCTAGATATCAAGCTGATCCTAAAGAATCACATTTAATTTCAGTGAAAAGAATATTTAGATATTTAGCTAGAACTCATGACTTAGGTCTGTGGTATCCAAAATCTTGCGAAATCGATTTAATAGGATACTCAGATGCTGACTATGCTGGATGCAAGATAGATAGAAAAAGCACCAGTGGTTGTTGCCAATTTCTTGCAGGATGCTTGATATCATGGTCTTCAAAGAAACAAAACTCAGTGGCACTATCAACAGCTGAAGCTGAATATGTAGCTGCTGGAAGTTGCTGTACACAACTCCTATGGATAAAGCAACAACTTGAAGACTTTGGATTAAGTATCAAATCAATCCCACTGCTGTGTGACAACACCAGTGCCATTAATCTCACCAAGAATCCAGTTCAGCACTCAAGGACCAAACATATTGAGGTTAGATATCATTTTATTCGTGATCATGTTGCAAATGGAAATATTGAAATATCCTTTATTGATACAAATGGCCAATTAGCAGACATTTTCACAAAAGCCTTACCTGAAGAGAGATTCACATCTCTCAGAAGGGAATTAGGCATGTGCAATTTGTGATAAAAGTTTGCTTGCAACTGGCACATTAATTTTTAGATTTAAGTTGTTTTCCTCCATGTTTTTAAGCGAAAGAAATTCAAATTACCCCTTGTAACCGCTCTTTCATTGAAGTCGGTCTGAATAGTCAACACCTTTTGTCGTTTTCCTCCGCCTTTTGGCGCCTCACTTTCCACCCCATTATTTATTCAAAAATTAAATGCGATAACGATTCATCTCCCGTCTTCAACCTTTCCCTCTTTATCTGCTTGTGCGAGCCGATGCCCTAACCTCTTCAACAACGACTCTCGACCCTTTGAAAATTTGCTCCCATTCCCGCGAAAGATCTCTTGAGGGTTTTCACTCCTTCCCTCATCTCAATCCTCCAGAAACCTTCTTCACCTGATTCATGGCCGCATCCGTCGTCGCTGGAAGTCTTGGGGGCTACGGCGCTGAGTTCCTCACTCCTGAGCAGCAGGAGAGGTTCACCTTTGTGAAAACTAAGGTCTGTGGAAACAAGGCAGTGGACATAGCAGATCTTGAAAAGAATGGTATGCACAGCGTAGCAGCAGCATTGAGCAAGATGCAGTGGTTGGGAATCACCACCTTCTCAGAGGTAAGTTATCCAGACCTCGTGAAGGCCTTTTTTGTCTGTTTGAAAGCAGAGGCAGACGGGTCCCTAGTTTCATCTGTTAAGGGAACTCTGATTAAGATAGATTATGACCTATTGCACCGGTTATTTGGGGTGAAGACTTCAGGGCACAGTGGGGTTCACACCGTGGACGCCCAAGCTAAAGGTCTTGGTATTGTAGGACCGGAGTTCAGACTGAGGGATGGCAAATTAGACATTAATCAGTTCAATGCTTTCAACCGCCTCCTTCATTTCATAGTTTGCCAAATCTTAGTTCCTAGAAGTGCAACATTCTCAACCTGCACCAAGGCTGATTCAGATGTAATGTTTTGGGCCATTCAAACAAGGAGATTAACATGGCCGAAGTGATGTTTGAACGAATGAAATTTGCTCGTGACCAGATCTGGGATACCAGGAGTAAGCTTAATGTGTCGTTGCCTTATGCCCACTTGCTTACAAAGATATTCAAACACTTTGGTGTTGATTTGTCTGGGGCGGTAGTAGAGAACATGGGCCAAGCTATTAGGTCCAGGAACCTGAGAAAAAGTGGCTTTTCATTGGTCAATGGAATTTGGTCTAAAACCTCTGTAGCAGAAGGAGAGGCCATTATTGAAGATGTCCCAGAAGTTCAAGAAGATGTGCCCGAAGCCTCAACAGAGCCAGCAGGAGCAGCATCAGTAGCAAATGATGAACCATCAGAACTTGCAGCATCATCTGAATTGGCAGCAGCAGTACAAGCAGAATCACAACCTTCAGTAGCTCAAGCAGAAGAACCAGTGGAAGGTGCAGTTTTTGTAGATGCTCCCATTCAGGGGGAGCAAGACAGGATCATGGAAGATGCTCCCATTCAGGGGGAGCAAGAGACTGAGGACCTCTCTACATCTCAAGGGGTGCATTCAACAGATGCCCCTGTTCATGAAGAACAGACCACAGCTCATCAGGATACAGCTGAGAGGAAAGGCAAAAAGATTGCTCACAGAAGGCGAAGGACATCACAGAAGCTGAAATTGAAGCCTATTCTGAAAAGATTGGAAGCACAAAATGCACTCTTATCCTCAGTCCAATCAGATGTAAGCTCTATCATTGTTCGCCAGGACTCTACTTCCAATGATGTATCACAGGTAAAACACTCTTTGAAATGGTTTAACAAGGAAATGAGCAGCATGAAGGTAACACTTTCTGAGATTCTGAAGGCAGTAAGTTCTCCACCTCATGGCACTCAAAATGTTTCAGAAGCTGTTCTCAGGCCATCAGGGCCAGTAATCGCAGAAGAAGACAGTGTGCCAGTCCAAGTTCAGACTCAGCAGCAAGCAGAAGAACCCGGACCATCTGATGAGAATGCAGGGCCATCTGGGCAGAATCTTGAAGAGGAGTCTCATGTGGCTGTTTCAATGGCAGATGGAGTACCCTCTGAGGATCAAGGGCCAGCAGTACAGGCTGAGGGTCTGTCACCCCTGGAGATTTCGGCAGCAGTTGGAGAAGCACAGGCTGTTGTTCCCGAGCCTTCCACTCTTCCTACTCCAGCCCCTCCTTCTCCACCCACCTCATCCACAGCTCCTCCAGCACCTCCTGTTCCTAAACGGCCACGTTCACGACAAATCCTCTCCCACTCCTTTCACTTCTTCCACCACTCCTTTACCTTCCTCCACTGTTGAAGTTCCTCCAGGATCTTCTTTAGCTGAGCTTCCTCATCTGGTCCCTCCTCCTCAAGACCCAATGATCCTTCTACCATCACTCCTGACTCTTTGATTCACCCACCAGCACCTCCATCTTTCATCACTCTCATTCCTGAAGGTGCCCAACTCACCCAACCTGAGATCCATGGCATCAAGGATGAATTTGAAGAAACAATTCTCAAATCTGTCCTAGCCACTGGAACTCACTCTCACAGGACTGGTATTTCCAGCCCTGTCTCCAAACGAAGGAGACTTACTTCCACCCTTCCTGTCTCCTCAGATCCTTGCTATCCACCTCTGTGGTTTTCCCTAGCCATTGCAAATAAGCACAAACCCCTTTATGAGGAATACCTTCAAAAAGTGGTTCTTGCTCATATTTTTGGTTTACCTTTCCAAAATCTTTCCAACCATCTGACTACCATTTTCCCTTACACTTCTCTTTCAAAGGCTCAACAGTCAAAAATCTTTTCTGTGACTGAAGCCAAAACTGAAGAGCAGTGGGCACGGATCAACAGTGCTTTGTACTCCCAATTTAAGAGAGTGCAAGCTGCCAGATATCCTCCCAGGGAAGCCCCTCTCCCTTTGTATGAATGGTTCCAGATCCATCACAAGAACCTGTTTGGACCTTTCATTCAGAAAGAAATCAAGTTCATCAGGCAGTATCAGATGTTCTGCAATTACTGCTATATCAACAGCTTGGATGAACCTCAGTTGGGGCAGTTTTGTGCAGCCATCACAGCTTTGCAGTCCACTCATTGTGAACCTCTTCAGGTAGACTTTGCTACCTTGAAGTTCCCAGACATCGTGTTCCTTCCACCGCTCCACTCCTTGATCATGGATTCCTCGGTTGGTACACTTGTCTTTGAGAGAGCTGCTAGAGTCATGGCTAGGTTGCATGTCTATGAAGGCCGTGATCTTTCTTTCCAAAGATTTGTGTTCAAACACTATCTTGAAGGGCAGATTTTAGCTGATATCCTCGCTCCCATTCTCTCAGAATGTGAAAGGTTGACCTCTGATGAGTGGCTCAAGCACTATCCTTTGTCTGCTCAATAGCTGTCTGATCTGAATGCCTCCCAGGCACAAGCAAATCTACCTCCTCTGTCACCTGGTGACTTTCTGGACGCCAATTCCCGTCACCTCATCAGAAATACATTCGCAATCTGGCTTGAGAGATTCAAGATTTTTCGTGATTTGACGAAGGAGCTCCGGTCTCATCAGATCTTCTATCCTATCAAGATGGACAAGTTTCTCCTCTTTGCCAGCTTTGGGTCCTTCTCCACTTTCAAAATAGCCTTAGGTTAGGATAAATATGGGGACTTTATTTCTGAGCAGTGGAACCTTCATCTCAAGCGGATGGCCCCCACTATGGGACCCTCCTAGAGATTGGAGCTTTTCAAGCACATTTTGAAGAGCAGGAAAGATTGGCACTTCCTGTCATCCGACAGTTTGTCTCCTTGTTGTCTCCTGCCTTCTATCTTGATCATTCTCTTCGACCTCAAGAACAATAATAAAATTCACTTCTCTTGTCTTCATATACTACTTATCCTGTCTTTGTCTCAGATTACTCCTTTTTTCTTTTTGCTTAATGACAAAAAGGGGGAGAAAAACTTATGTCTGAAACAGTCTGTATAAACTTATTGTTCAGTTTTGTCATCACCAAAAAGGGGGAGATTGATGACCAGTCTGTCCCCATGTAATTTTAATTAATTACATATATATTTTGATGATTAACAAAACCAAACAAAAGTTTATCAATTATATCTAATGAATATTTCATAAGTCTTAAGCACAGGAAAAATACCAAGGTCAAACAAGCCAATAAAGGTATGCATTACTTCTCTGAAGCCTTAATCTTTTCAACATGATATTTCTCTAAGTCCATATCGACTTCTATTGAAGGCCATAACGAT
Source organism: Colocasia esculenta (assembly GCA_014218235.1). NCBI lineage: Eukaryota > Viridiplantae > Streptophyta > Magnoliopsida > Alismatales > Araceae > Colocasia > Colocasia esculenta. The sequence continues at coordinate 26,021,098 of CM024760.1, read as the reverse complement.
TTCTTTATAAGCATATCGATTTCAATAGAATTATCATAACGATTTCCTTTCTGGATGAAAAGTCATGTTGTTTCAAACAAATCGATGCCGTAACGATTCTATAAGTGATCGCAACGATTTCCTTATAAGACTGAAAAGTCATGTTATTTCAAACAAGTCGATGTCACAACGACTCTATAAGTTACCGTAATGATTTCTTTAGAACCCGTAACGACTTGCTCGTCACAACGACTCTATAAGTTACCGTAACGATTTCTTTAGAGCCCGTAACGACTTGCTCGTCACAACGACTCTATAAGTTACCGTAACGATTTCTTTAGAGCTCGTAATGACTTTCCTGTCGCAATGACTCTATAAGTTGTCGCAACGATTTCTTTAAAGCCCGTAATGACTTGCTCGTCACAACGACTCTATAAGTTACCGTAACGATTTCTTTAGAAACTCGTAACGACTTGCCTGTCATAACGACTCTATAAGTTATCACAACGATTTCTTTAGAAAGCGCAATGACTTGCTTGTTGTAACGATTTCATAAGTTACCGTAATGACTTCTTTAGAACTCGCAACGACTTGCTTATTGTAACGACTTCATAAGTTACCATAATGATTTCTTTAGAGTTCATAACGACTTGATAAGTATTCATAATGATTTCTTTAGAATTCACAACGACTTGCTTTGTATAATGATTTGTTAAGTATTTCACATCGATTTCTTCAGAAACACAACAATTTGCTTTGTGCAACGATTCATTAAGTGTTCATGATATATCTTCTGTCACATAACGATTTGCTATGACTCATAACGATTTCATAAGTCATATAGTCATCGATTTCATATCTTGATATCTTATTCATCTTAAAAGAGTTGACTAGTCAAAGTCCACGTAGACATCTCTCTGACGCTTTTGCATTTATGAGATCTGAACGTATCTCTGCATGCATGCAGACCATATCATGCCTACTCTGATTACGTCCTTTAGACTTAAGCTATTTTGCATTACTATTTTCATGTCTATTGCTACTGACGTTGACTGACATCAGAGACAGCTTGGCTGTCTACTATTTGAGATTGACATTTGTGCAGACCTCTGAACTAGCTTCATGGTACAACGTTAATCAAAATAGAAGCCAACAGATATTTCTGAAGATCTCATCTTTGCGTGCTCAAGTGATCAAAAGACTGTTGACTGGAAGCTTCCAAGACTCCAGATGTCATTCAGTCTAACGACTACTCAAAAGAGAGACAACGGACACTTCAACGTCTACATTTCAAATTGAAGATATAAATTCAAGTCAGAAGAACAGAAGAAAGACAGAGATCGCGCATTCAAGCATTCAAATTCTTCTGAAGAAAGTCCAGAGCCAAGAACCTTCATTCCACTTAGCTTTTGCTCTTTCGCTCTCCACTAGTTTGTGAAAATCTTGAGAGAGCATGTATAGTTCTGAGAGTGTGCCTTGTTTAGATTTTTGCTCTCAGTTCTAGTTGCTTTAGATCCTTGCTTATCAAAAGCTTGATCTAGGGGCTTAAATTTCATTCACTCTCTTTGTGTTGTTCCCTTCGGTTGTGAAGGAAGACCTGGTGGTATCCAGGGTGTTATTCCCTTCGGTTGTGAAGGAAGACCTGGTGTGGTATCCAGGGTGTTGTTCCCTTCGGTTGTGAAGGAAGACCTGGTGTGGTATCCAGGGTGTTGTTCCCTTCGGGTGTGAAGGAAGACCAGCTGAGCTGGGTGTTGTAGCGTCCTTAGGGGGACTGTACCCTAGTTAGTGAAATCCTGAGTTGTTGCTCAGGGACTGGACGTAGGACTCCTAAGGAAAGGAGGTCCGAACCAGGATAAACCTTGTGTTGTGTGATTGTCTTCTTTGTGTGTTTGTTATTTAAACTAACTGTCACTAACCTACTTCGAAGAACGTTTGTGTGAATGTTTTTAGTTACAGGTATCTTCTAGATTAATTTTAAAGACCCATTCACCCCCCCTCTGGGCTCGTCAACTGGGCAACAATCTTCATCAGCTGCATGCTCCTTACCCTTGAGTTCCCTTGTGACAACCCCATCAAGCAGCTTATAGCCCATCCGATAGGCAACAGTGAGATCAAAGGCACTGCGAGATTTGAGGGTGACAAGCTCACTATCAGGAATATGGATCCCAATGAAGAGAAGAAGGGAAGTGATCGGGCAAGCATATGGCATTGATCTCCTGGGGTTGTAGAAGCATTGACGGATCAGGTGAAGCATGAGTTCGGGCAAGTTGATTTGTTCGCACTTGAGGAAGAAGAAAAAAAGAGATTTATGAACCTTAGTGACGAGTTCCCGACTGCCATGCTTTAGAGCAATCAGGGTGGTGAAGATGTGATGGATCATTCTATTCAGTGGGGGAAAGGAGTTGGCATTCAGTTTGGCAATTTTCTTAGTTGCATCATAAGGTTGGAGGGTGATGAGGAGATAGTATTCAGATGCAGAAGGGTGGCTGAGAATCACATCAGCCCCAGAGTTAGGAATTTGAAGTGCAGTGCTGATGAGATTGGAGGTAAGCTTGAAAGGAGTACCTTTGATAGAGGTGTAGAGATCCCCATCCCTAGACAGGCCAAGATGATTGAAAAACTCTGTGACGGCAGTAGGTGAGTAGTTCATGTGAGAATAGAGAAATACCGTCTAGCCCTGGGTGTCAAAGAGGGGTAGGAGATTGGGGAACATGTCTCCCAAAGAAGGAAAATCAACATAGCGGGGCTGAACGAATTTGCTGAAGGTTCCCGGAACCATGGTGAGTTACAAACCTCGTGGAATGACAAGCTCGGGCAGCCGATCATCACGATGCTTGGTCCGACGCTCAGAAGAAGCCCGGGAGCCTCTGCCAGCTTTGTGGGAAGCGGGACGGTGACGAGAGGCAAAAAGTTTGCCCTTAGGAGCCATGAGAAGGGCAAGGGTGGAGCAGAGAAGGGCTCTGAAAGAAGATGAGACGAGGAGGAAGGAAGAACAAGAGGGCCAAAAGCTTGGCTGCGCCCTGGAGAAGAAGGGTTTCGTGGAGAAGGAAAGAGGAGGGTGTTTTGGTAGTGGGAAAGGAAGGAAAGGGCGTGGGTTCCCTATTAAAGAAGTTAGGGAAGTGTTTGAAACGGAAAGGGGCCTAAAAATTCAGCCGAAACGGTGGGCCCGTTAGGTTTCCAGAAAGCCCAGGCCGCCGGCTATCGACAGATGAAGATGGATCTGTCGACAGGGGCACTCAGGACCTGTGCCAGATTGGTATTTTGTCAAAAATTTTGTGCAATGAGTGTCCAAAGTGTAGATAAGGTGTAAAATAGGTAGACACACATTTTAAAACTGTCATATCCACTAATATTAAGACAAGTTAAAATCTTCAATGGTTCAAACATAATGCTCTAGGAGTCTCAAGTTGGAACATTAAGAAGACACTGTACCAAAACTTATGAACATAAGATAACCCCTTGGAATAAAAACCATTGTAGAGAAACATAGTTCTAAGTGTGGGATGATCATATGGTTTATGAAAAGGATGTCTACAATCGCAGGTAACCATAAACATCAAAGAACCCGTGATTAATCAACATTTTGAGGCTTCACACTATTTCAAGTTTGAATTGTTCTGTAGGAAATGAATGTGGAAAAGTGGTAATTAGGATCACTGACACCTTTTGACGTAAGGATAGACATGAGGAATGCCCGTACCCCCAGTTACTCAGTGGAAGTGACCATCAGACCATTTTACAGAGATAATGAGTAAGCTTTTTGACGCGAAGACAGAAATTTGTGATGCCTATGCCCCCGGTTACTCAGCACAACATAGCATTGCTTTGCCTTTTTCCCGTGATTATTTTTGGTATACATTTTTATGGTTAGAAATAGGTAGCTTTTCTCCATTTTTTTTCTTCTAAAATTGAAAATCAAGGTCAAGGTGTATTTATGGTTAACATACATTGCAAGACAAAATTTAATGACCATAGGACCTATCAAGGCACTTGAGAATAATGTTTGTCCTCAAGGGAGTTATTCAAGTGAGTTGGGTTAGACCCATTAGATTTGTCCAATGTACTCCAAATGGTACAACCTAGACTTATACAAGAATAGTATGTCAAAATCATTATGATTGAGACAATATCTGTAATATTATGTGGAGATGAACGAGTAAAACATACGTAAATACCCAAGTTGCACCTTTCATTAAAGGAATGAACATGCTCATAAAGGTTGTTGAGAAATGACAAGGAAGTGCTTGTGAAATATGTATCTGTCGACAGCTAGTGGGAGCCTGTCGACAGATGTACACAGCTGGAGATTTCTGGGTACAGACACAGCATGGCTGTCGACAGATGGATGTTGGCTGTCGACAGATTGACACAGACAGAAGATATTGAGTTCAGGGAGATCAAAGATTGTGCCTAGCTGTCGACAGATAGGTTTGAGTCTGTCGACAGAGGCACACAGGTTTTAAAATCTGGGTTCTGTGGAGGCATGGCTGTCGACAGGATGGATTAGGGCTGTCGACAGGAACATGTACAAATTGGATTTAAGGCTGGGATGAGAGAAAGAAAAAAAAATGGAACTCCATGCTAGGGAAATTTAAGAATGTGAAAATTGAAGATTTTCCCTCAAGAATTCATTCATCTAACCTGAACTTGCTCCCACATAGTGTGTGCATGCGTAGACCCAACATTCAAGCAATTCAAATCAAGTTTTCACATGTATAACAAGCATTTGCACATGAGTTCATGATAAAGTACATACCATCACAAAGATCCATTTATTTGCAAAAGTAAATGTGCAAGCTGTAAAGAACCCATAAACCTCTTTTGAAGTAAATGACCTTTAGATGCAACTGACTATGGATACGTGGCGGAGAATGTTTTCTCATGCATAATGATAGTTTCCAAACAAGCATGACTTGTTCTTCCACATTTCACCATTTGATATACCCTATAGTCATTACACACAAAGAGCATATAACTCAAAATGTGGTATGGGTGTCATTACATTTTGCACAACCCCAATTCTCTTCTCAATGTAGTGAACCTATCTTCAGACAAGGGTTTTGTGAAAATGTCAGCCAATTGCTTTTCTGTGGGTATGAAGCTAAGCTCCAAGGATTTGTTGGCTACTTCATCTCTCAAAAAGTGGTGTCGAATTTCTCTGTGTTTGGTCCTTGAGTGTTGGACAGGGTTCTTTGAGAGATTGATGGCACTAGTGTTGTCACATAGGATAGGTGTGCATCCAATATCAATGTTGTAGTCACATAGTTGACTTTTGATCCACAACACTTGAGCCGCACAACTCCTTGCAGCAACATATTCTACCTCTGTAGTGGAGAGTGCAATCGAGTGTTGCTTCTTGGATGCCCACGAAACCATGCAACCACCAAGAAATTGGCAGTACCCACTAGTGCTTTTTCTGTCAATTTTACATCCAGCATAGTCAGCATCAGAATATGATATCAAGGTGAAGCTACTACCTGCTGGATACCAAAGCCCCAAATTATACGTACCTGAGAGATATCTAAAAATTCTTTTTACTGCAACCAAAAGGCTTTCCTTTGGACTAGATTGGTATCTAGCGCAAAGGCAAACACTGAATTGTATGTCCGATCTACTTGCAGTAAGGTAAAGGAGTGAGCCAATCATATCTCGGAATTGCTTTGCATCTACTAGTTTACCTTTCTCATCATTTTCCAATTTTATGCTTGTGCTCATCGGTGTTGAAGCAGGCTTGGCTTGTTCAAACTGAAAGCGTTTCAAAAGCTCCTTGACATATTTTTCTTGACTGATGAAAAACCCATCTTCATGCTGTTTGACCTGCAAACCAAGAAATAATTGAAGCTCCCCCATTAAACTCATCTCAAATTCACTGTGCATGTGTTTTGAAAACTCTTCACACAGTGATGGGTTAGTGGAACAAAAAATAATGTCGTCCACATAAACTTGCACAACAATAATGTGATTGCGAACTTTCTTAGTGAAAAGGGTTTGGTCCACTTTACCTGTTGAGTAGTTTTTACTCACCAGAAAATTGCTTAGTCTATCGTACCAAGCTCGGGGTGCCTGTTTCAAACCATAAAGAGCTTTGTGCAATTTATAAACATGGTTAGGTTTTGCATTGTCCTCAAAACCAGGTGATTGGGAAACATAGACTTCTTCTTTGATGTAGCCATTCAAGAAAGCAGTTTTAACATCCATTTGAAAACGTTTAAACTTGTTTGAACACGCATATGTTAACAAGATCCTTACTGCTTTAAGCCTAGCTATAGGTGTGAAAGATTCTTCAAAATCTATCCCAAATTCTTGGTTATATCCTTTTGCTACCAGTCTAGATTTGTTTCTCACCACTTTACCCTCTTCATTTAGTTTATTCCTAAACACCCATCTTGTGCCAATGATTGAAATTTTAGAGGTTCTAGGAACTAAACTCCAGACATTATTTCTTTGAAACTGACCAAGTTCCTCATGCATAGCATCAATCCATGAATTTTCTTTTAAAGCCTCTTCAACATTTTTTGGTTCCACTTGAGATACAAACGGTAAATGATCCTGTTCAACTATTTGTCTAACTTGAGACCTAGTTTGAACGTTATCATTTATATTTCCTATCACATTATCAAATGGGTGATCTTTGGAATACCTCACATTTGTGATTATTGAAGGACCGACTGATCTTGTGCTTGAGGAATTGATCTTGTGTAACATGTTCTGGAGGAGGGTGATCTTGAGGAGTTTCATCTTGAGGCTCTTCCTCTTGTGGATCTTCTTCAGATTCATCATCTTGTTTGTAGAAAATTACACCATCATCATCATCATTGTACCTGCGAGAATATCCACTTTTAATTTTGGTGCTGCTTGAGAATCTCTTTTTGCCTTTGCTTGTTGTTATTCTTCGAGGATTGTCCCATGATCTCCATCTTCACTCCTATGAAAATCTGAATTGTTAGTTTTTGCTTGAAACTCGTCAAAGACAACATGTGGAGTTTCTTTCACAGTTCGATTTTTGTTATTAAACACTCTATATGCTCTAGAGTGTTCTGAGTATCCCAGAAATATACCTGGATCACTTTTGGCTTCAAATTTATCTAAATCCACTTTATCATTGTTATGAATAAACACTTTGGAGCCAAAGACTCTGAAATACCCAATACTGGGTTTCTTACCTTTTAACAGTTCATAGGGAGTTTTCTTCATCACAGGTCTTACCATGGCTCTATTGAGAATGTAACATGACGTGTTCACTACTTCTGCCCAAAAGGTCCTTGCAAGTTGGCTTTCGACTAGAAGAGTGCGAGCCATTTCAACCAATGTTCTGTTCTTTCTCTCCACTACTCCATTTGGTTCTGGAGTCCTTGGAGAGGAGAACATGTGGTCTATCCCTTGGTGCCTGCAAAAATCAGAAAATGAGTTGTTATCAAACTCTCCCCCATGATCAGTGTGGATTGAGCATATTTTATGGACATTCCCATGCTCAATCTTATTAAAGAATTCTTCAAAGATTTTCAGTGCTTCATTTTTGTGAGCCAGAAATTTGACCCAAGTGAACCTAGAGAAGTCGTCTACAATGACAAAACCAAACCGTTTGCCATTAAGACTTAGAGTTTTTGTAGGTCCATATAGGTCCATGTGCAAGAGTTCATAATGTTTGGAAGTGATTACCGGTACTTTTGATTTGAAAGACTTCCGAGTTTGTTTTCCCTGTGCACATGCATCACAAAAACTTTCATTTTTATTAAAAGAAATGTCAGGAAGTCCACTTACCAATTTCAGCCTCGTAATCTTGTGCAGGACATTGTAGCTTGCATGGCCAAGCCTACGATGCCACAGAGTTAGTTCATCCTGTTTATTTGTAACAAGACACAAATTTTTGTTTTCTGGTTCATCTAAATCAACCATATAGATGTTGTTCACTCTCTTTCCAGAAAACTTAAGACTTCCTATTTCTTTATCAACTATTTGGCATGCATTTGATTCAAAGACAACTTTATGACCTTTATCACAGAGTTGGCTTATACTAAGCAAATTGTGATTAAGACCATCCACTAACAACACGTTGTCTATTGAGTTAGAGGCATACTTACCTACCTTACCTGTGCCAATGATTTGGCCCTTATTGCTACCTCCAAAGACAACTTGACCTCCGTCTTTTTTCACTAGCAAACAAAATTTATCTTTGTCGCCCGTCATATGCCTCGAGCAGCCACTATCCAAGTACCATTTGTTTTGATTTTGGGCTGTTAGGCATTCCTGTATAGATGGATCAGACAAGAGGTTTTGGAACCCAAATTACTTTGGGTCCAAATATTTTATTCATACCAAAAAGTAAGTGCTTTGGAATCCAAACTTGTTTGCATTTCAGTTTATTTGAATTGTTCCAACACTGTTTTTCATTGTGCCCAAGTTTCTTACACACATTGCATGAAGGAGATTTTCTCAAGACAGTTGTTTTATCATTCTGTAGAACATGCATGGATAGTTTTCCCTTTAGTTGCTTAGATGGCTGTCTTTTGGCAGAAATCTTCCAGGCCTGTCGACAACTCTCTTTGAGCTTGTCGACAGACTTCTTATTTTGCTGGACAGATGAAGTCTTCTGAATTGGTTGGTGCTGTTTACCTTTTGCTTGAGTTTTATTGTACTTGGGAGGAACCTGTTTGCTTGTACTTGGATTTGAATCAACAAAAGAAGTTATCAAGGTTTCACCAATTTTCTTTTGTTTTACAGGTTGAAATCCAATCCCATACTTTGCAACAAAGGTATTTGATCCTAAGATAACATCACGATTTTGTTTTCCTTTTACAAATCTTGTAAGATCTTTAGATTTTCCTTTTAGATCTTTTTTAGCTTGTTCCAATTTTTACTTAATCTCATGATGTTCATTTTGAAGAGTTTCAAGGGAAATGATCCGGCTTTGTTTTTCTTTTTCACTCTCTTGCAATTTAACTTTTATGCAATCCATTTCTTCATAATGAGTTTCCTCATCAATTTTTATCATTTGAATTTCTTTATTTAGGGCTGCAATCTGTTCATCATTGGGTGTGCTATGAACAAATGAATTGAATTTCTTTCTCAATGCTTTATTTTCAGACTTGAGTTCACAGATTTTTTCAAACAGAACAATGTAAGCTTCTTCCCATTCATCAACAGTATAATCTTCAAAGGAAGAATTTACCTCTGTGGAGTCATTACTCCTTGCCATTAAACAGTGAACCTCATCATCTCTGGAATTATACTGTGAATCCTCGTCTTCGTCTTCATCACTCCAAGTTGCCAACATTGACTTGGCTTTCTTGAAGGTGAACTTCTCCTTCTTCAGTTTCTTCTTGAGCTCAGGGCACTCTCCTCTCATATGCCCTTGCTTCTTGCACTCATAGCACACAATGTCAGATTTTTTATTGGACTCAAATTTATTTAAAAAATCTTTCTTTTGAAAAGGTTTGGAATTACCTAAACCTCTCCTTTTGACTTTAAGGAATTTCTTGAACTGTCTAGTGAGCATGGCCATTTCATCATTCTCACTATCACTAGACGTTTCATGTTCATCACTTTCTTGTTGGACGTCCTTTTTGGAGCTAGAGGAACTTTTGTTTGAGGCTTTTAAAGCAATAGATTTTCTTGGGTTTTCTTCAGTTTCTTTCCTCTTTATATTAATTTCATAAGTCATGAGGGAACCAATTAGCTCATCTAATTTCATTTTTGAAAGATCTTTAGAATCCTCAATGACAGTGGCTTTAGTATTCCAAGAGGATGGAAGAGACCGAATTATCTTCCTTACTAAGTCACTTTCTGAGTATTCTTTCTTAAGACCTTTCAATCCATTGATAATTAGCATGAACCTTGCAAACATGTCTGATATGGTTTCATCAATTTTCATTTTAAACATCTCATATTCAGAGACTAACATGCTTGCTTTGGTTTCCCTTACCTCAGACGTACCTTCGTAGATGAGTTCAAGCTTGTCCCACATCTCTTTTGCTGAAGTGCATGTGGAGACTCTTGAATACTCCTTGGGGTGCACAACACACTGCATCATGTTCATTGCGCTCCAGTTGAGAGTTCCCTTAGCAATTTGATCCTTTGTCCAAGTATCTTCATCCTCGGGAAACACGTATGCTCCTTTGCTGACGATCTTCCATAGCTCAAAGTTTTGAGTTCTCAGAAAAACCTGCATATGAGTTTTCCAGGACGGATAGTCAGTGCCATCAAAGAAGGGTGGCTTGGACACTGAATGTCCTTCAGCCATATACCCCTTGTTAGATTCCATGAGATCGAGAATCTCCTGATCGTAAGATCAAATAGTTAAAACAGTAAATCAGAGAAACCTCGCTCTGATACCAATTGAAAGATGTGTAGAATTATATAATATGGTAATCTAGAAGGGGGGTTGAATAGATTACTGTAAACTAGAACCACTATTGCCTTCTTTTCGATGGAAACACAGACTTGTTGAAATCTCAAATAGATTTAACTTGAATTCGAATTACTATGTGTGTGCTTGTTGTAAATAAAACATGAACAACCTATCTAGCGTGTGTAGAACCAACGTGCCTACCAATCATCTATCGTAAAGACATGCAAACCACAGGACACGAAGATTTAAGGTGGTTCGGAGTACACAACTTGTGTATCCTACGTCCACTGTCCACACACACACGCAAAAGGACTACTTATGAGCTAGTTCAACAACCACAACACACACACCCCGTTGTCTGATGCAAACAAGCAATCAGAACAACACCACACATGCAGATCAAGCACAAGACATGCTTGACCCACAACCACACACACAGAGTATGAAAAGTAGAAACAGAGAAGAGTTCAGAGTTGTAGAATCAAATCCTGAGATAGAACTCTTTGTGGTGGTCGTCCAGAAGAACTCCAAGCTTCGTCTTGACAAGTACCAGATGATGGAGAAGCTTGAATCATGGACTAACCAGCTTCAACTCCATTCGGAAGATGGATCTTCTTTCCTTGGACGGCAGGTTGAAGCAGAGCAGCAGGGAGAAGCTCTCTCTCTTGGTTTTTTTTATTAGGGTTTGGTATGGTGGATTCTCTCTCTATGAAAATACCTTCTTATGTTCCTTATATAAGGGTGCCCATGTTAGGAGAGATGTGGTAGAAGGAAACACCCATATAGGTCCAAATCTCGGAACTGAGGTCTTCTCTTCGTCTGTCGACAGCACCCTATGCATCTGTCGACAGGCGCTAACAGTCCAGAACACTTGTCTTCCGGGAATCAGTTCTCTGTGTATATCTGTCGATAGGCTATCTGGGTATGTCGATAGGTACACCTGTTCTGAAGTCAGTTCTGAGTTGCCTGTGCTTGGCTGTCTACAGGGCCTTGCAGATCTGTCGACATGCACTTGTTTAACTTGAGTTTCTTGAGATTTTGCTCTGGAATTTGGTACATTGTTTTGCATACATTCACACCTACATTTAAGAGCATTGTTAGTGAGATATAATGGACAATTAGACAATGCTTGAGTTTGTCACTTTCATCATGTTGTTCATATTCACATAACATCAAATTGTATTGTTCATCATAAAAAACATAACACATGTAAACCCAACAGGCTGTCCCACCCAAAATCATGAGGCCAAATGGGTGAAACCAAATATTGAACTGAACTGCCAACTCGAATTTCGAATTAGTATATGGAGAGTCCCAAAGTTAATATAGGCATGGAATGTCTCATCATTCCCAGTACGAAGCTAGAAGACATTTGCTGGCATAAAAAAATGTTAATCTCTCTATGAAATCTAGGTACCCACCTCTGGGACTTTTATCGTGCAATTTATTCTGTGTTTGTGTGGAGAGAAAGTTGCCTATTTGCAGGATAAATTATCAATAAATCTGAGCCACTGATGTGTAACTTGCAGGAGATTTGAATAGGCTTTGTCGTCAGGTGCAGACTTACCTGCAAGGGATCTGATGCTTTCACTACAAGAAAAAGCGGGATTACCGACGGAAATTTCCGACGGATTAGTTTCCGTCGGTAAGTCCGTCGGATATTCAGACGGCAATATGTCAGTCGGAATATCCGTCGGTAGTTCCGACGGAAATATTTCCGTCGGAAATTTCCGTCGGTAATGAAAACATACCGACGGATATGCCGACAGACATATGTCCGTCGGAATATCCGTCGGTAACTCTACTATACCTTGTCCCGCGAAACCCCCTCTTTCCCTCTCCCGCTCTCTCTCTCTCTTTCCCTCTCCCCTCTCTCTCTCTCTCTCTCTCTCTCTCTCTCTCGTCGCCGCGACCGTCGCCGCTCGCCGCCTGCCGCGCCGCCGCCGGCCCTCCGCCCCGACCGGCCCCGCCGCCCCGACCGACCCCGCCGCCTGCCGCGCCGCCGCGGCCCTCCGCCGCCCCGACCGGCCCCGCCGCCGCCGCCGTGCTCTGCCACCGCCGGTATGTACACACCCTCGCCCCCACCGCCACCGCCCTCCCCCCTTCCTGTGCAAGCCCCCCCCCCCCACTCCGCCACTACCCCTCCCCCTCCTGCGCCCCTACCGCCACCGCCCTCCCCCCCTTCCTGTGCAAGCCCCCCCCCCCACTCCGCCACTACCCCTCCCCCTCCTGCGCCCCTACCGCCACCGCCCTCCCCCCCTTCCTGTGCAAGCCCCCCCCCCCACTCCGCCACTACCCCTCCCCCTCCTGCGCCCCTACCGCCACCGCCCTCCCCCCCTTCCTGTGCAACCCCCACCCACCCCGCCACTACCGCTCCCCCTCCTACCCCCCACAGCCACCACCCTCCCTCCCTTCCTGTGCAACCCCCCCCCCCCACCCTGCCACTACCCCTCTCCCTTCTGCGCCCCCACCGCCACCGCCCTCCCCCCCTTCCTGTGCAACCCCCCACCCGGTGATCCCCTCCACCTATCCACACAAGAGTTTGCACATGATCGACCTGTCTTGGATGCATATGAGCTCCAGGGAGGAAGACATGACTCGATGTGGACCATGTGGCTGCAGGTTCTCTCGGGCGCCCTTTTCCCCTTGCCACTGGCCATCTATCTATCTATTTATGTATATACATGTATGTATAGATGTAGATAAAGTTAATTGATTGAAGCGTATATACATCGATCACAATATTTTTAGTTAGGAGAACAATTAATATATAGGTGAGTTGCATTGTAATTTTTTCCCAAAATAAATTTCTCGACTTCATAATTGGATCTACTAGTGAAACAGCTCCTCTTCAGATTTGGCCATTTGTTTAGTGTACTGATGCAAAACCGTGTTAAGCACCAAAAAATACCGACTTATATAAATATGTTCATCCAATACTTGGAGATCCTCGTGCTAATTACATAGAGGGCCATTCTCCCACCACTGCGATGTGCTCAGTAGCTTTAATTTAGGGTCCATTTAATTGCATGTAAAATATTTTCATTGAAAAATAGTTTTCTATGAAATAATTTTTATGTAAAAATAAAAATCGTAATTACCCATTTGGTTCTTAAGTAAATATTTTGCGGAGAACATTGGTGCATACGTCTTATTTAAATCTAAATATGTTTAATATTACATCATAAAATATAGTATATAATATTAATAGACTCTACATGATGACAAAAACTTTTAAAATATTGAGATAATAATTTCACAATATAATATTACATTAACTATCCAGAAGCTATTATCACCAACTTTAATGCCTCACTTTAGTTGATGGGGAATGCCACACTTTAGCTTATGGTTTTGAAGCAGCTAATATGGAGGGAGAGTTTTGATGAGTGCCTCTAATATGGGGAATGCCATACTTTATCTGTTGCAAGTAACCAAGAGTATAATAGGTTAAAGTACTGAACTAAAGAAATTGTAAGGAAACGGAAAAGGAAACGGGAAAAAAAGGGTTAAAGAAGGATTTTTTAGTATCCTTTTAATCTCTCTCTCTGTCTCTCTCTCTCACACACACGTGTACACACACACATTCCCTTAGGCGCATGGGATGCCTTTAGATCAGACCAAGAGTTCAAACGTAGTAAAAGTAAATGTTCTTCCTCCAAATTCTGAGAACAACTTACTGCATTTGCAAAATTATCTATCTTATGTCTGCGCAGATACAAAATGCATGAGGGGGCTGCAACATCTATTATATTGTATCTTGTGTCGACCGACGTGCTAATTGCAAGTGCAACAAGTTAATTTAGTTCGAAAGTTTTTGAGCAGCACCCAACTTTTCCATAGGGAAGTTGTCAGGAGAACCCCGGGCCCTTTTGCCAGTGTGACTTGTCTGGGGGCATAAAAGACCAGTGAAACGAAGAGAAGAGAAAGTAGAACAGATGGTCGTAGTCAAAAGGAAAAGGGAGAGAAAAACACAGACCACTGCAAAACGAAAGGACGCAAAGGAGAGAGGGAGAGAGAGAGAGAGAGAGAGAGGGAGGGGGGGCAGGGGTGTCTCCCAAAGTGCTCATCGTCTATTGGCTCCGTAGAGATGGCCAGTGGCAAGGGAAACCCAATTCCTATCTACCTCTACATCTATACATACATGTATATACATAAATAGATAGATAGATAGATAGATAGATAGATGGCCAGTGGCAAGGGAAACTCAGAATTTAATAGGAATTAAAGTTGTAGTAGGAATTGGAAACACTAGAGGCTTACATACACCCTAACCTCTTCATGGCCGACCCTAATGCGTTGCTGAGGCTTGCTGGATGTGGAGGAGAGGCTAAAGGAAGGGAGAATTTGTCACGTCCTAATAAAAGGCTATTTATCGGGAGTGACAGAAAAACAGGCACAACAGGTAATATTTACTTATCCATTCATATCGTCATAACGCGGAAGTTTAATTACATAGATACTCCTCATAACAACTAAGTGAGGAGTAGATCAAAATAAACTTAATTTACACATCCCAATTTAGGAAAAAAAATAGTACAAACTCTTCCTTCTAGATATTAGTTTCTTTTATGTTTAATTGTTCACTTTCAGTTTAATGATTAGTATTACACATCTTATTTTAATGTATTTCTTTAGTATTGCACATGTTTATATGTAATTCATGTACATGTATGTATGAATTTGGTTTATTATTGCACTTGTTCACATGTATGATTTTGTTATCATATTCCTTTCATATTTATTTGGGTTTTAAATTTGATCTATGCATGTATAGTAATTTTTCACTGCACACACATCACGAGAGCGTGTTAAGCCCGTGTCAATGAACATTCCCGTTCAAGACTTTGAGATTGATGTGCACGAGTCTTATTTTCAATAATGAGAACGTGTATATCTAACTCAAAGTCTTGAATTGTCCCGTTTTGGACAGTCTGTGAATGTTTGATCGGAGTTAGGTGGTCATTTATTATGTGATTGTATTATTTGTTGAAAATTTCGGGTGCGTCTACTCACTCCTCTCTGATATACCTTTATTGATTTAGAATATTTTCTTAACCACTTATTAGTAAGTGTTTAAGAAAATATCTAAATCAATAAAATTTTTTGGTATATCGGAGAGGTGTGAGGAGATGCTGCCGAAATTTTCAGCAAATAATACAAACACATAGTAAATGGTCATCTGAGTGCGATCAAATATTCACAGATGGGTAAAAAGTGATAATCTTAATAATATATCCTACCTATTCATTTTGACTTACTCGAACGATGTGAGGGTCTGTTGGATTTTAACTTGTGACATGACATTTAATCTGTGTAGGAACAATGTCTTATGAGAATCGGTCATGGATGTACCGTGGAATGGTGAATGGAGTTGTCACCGAGGAGTTTAAAGACGGAGTTGACAGTTTTATTCAGTTTGCATTGAGTAATTCCTCAGTAGCAGTCGATCCGATGGGTAACATTCGATGTCCGTGTTCGGCTTGTAAGAACAGAAAGTGGATATCGACATGGGATGTGCAGCATCATCTGTATACGAGAGGATTTGTTGGCCATTATGAGTTATGGTCGTGTCATGGTGAGTTGAATATTCAGTCGTCTGCACCAGCTAATTACTTTGCCTCCACAAGTACGTACGTAGACATGGTTGTCGATGCTGCTGGTCCGGAGTTCAATATTCATGAAGATCAAACAAATGAAGAAGTGCCGAATGATACAGCTCAGAGATTTTATCAGTTACTTCGAGATGCTGATGAGCCATTATGGGATGGTTGTGAGAAGCATACACGGTTGTCTGCAGTGTCGCAGCTATTGAATTTGAAATCTGAATTTCATATGAGCGAGAGTTGTTTTGACCGACTTCTCTTACTGGTCAAGAGCATGCTTCCTCAATCAGAGAGGTTACCTGCTGACTTTTACCGTGCGAAGAAGATGGTGAATGATTTGGGGCTTGGTTTTATGAAAATTGATGCATGTCCGAATCACTGTATGCTGTACTACAAAGAGGATGCAGATAAGACATCATGCTGTATTTGTAAGCATGATAGGTTCAAGCCCAAGAGAGGGGACAAGTCAAAGCAGAAGGATGTTCCGTATAAGTCATTGCGGTACTTTCCTATCACACCCAGATTGCAGCGATTGTTCATGTCCTCGAGGACAGCTGGACATATGACATGGCATGCGGAAAGAGTCCGTCGCGACGAAGGTGAAATGAGTCATCCTGCCGATGGTGAAGCTTGGGCTCATTTTAGCCGTACTCATCCTTACTTCTCAAGGGATCCACGCAACGTACGGCTTGGTTTATGCACAGATGGTTTCAATCCTTTCGGAGGCTCGGTGGCATCTTACTCATGTTGGCCAGTATTCTTAACACCGTATAACCTTCCGCCAGGCATGTGCATGAAGCGTGAGAATCTGTTCCTTTCATTGCTGATTCCGGGTCCAAAAAGTCCAGGAAAGAATATAGACATATATCTCAGACCGTTGATTGATGAGATGAAATTGTTATGGTCAGATGGTGTGCAGTCTTATGATGCATCCAGAAAACAGAATTTCAATCTGAAGGCTGCATTAATGTGGACAATAAGTGACTTTCCAGCCTACGGCATGTTATCTGGCTGGAGCACACATGGGAGGTTGGCATGTCCTTATTGCATGGAGGATTCTAAATCATTTGTGTTGAAATCTGGGGGAAAATCTTGTTGGTTCGATTGTCATCGGCGGTTTCTACCCAGTGACCATCCTTTCCGAAAGCAAAAGGATTCTTTTATTAAAAATACAACTGTGATGGAGGACGTAGATATGGAACGGGTGTCTGGTGGAAATATGGCGAGGCGGGTCCAGAACTTACCGACTGTAACACAACTGGCTGGTAGTACCCGACAAATCCCTGGCTTTGGGAAGGATCACAATTGGGTGAAGCAAAGCATTTTTTGGGAATTGCCTTATTGGTCAACACTTTTGATACGTCATAACCTAGACGTCATGCATATAGAGAAGAATGTTTTTGATAATGTGTTCAACACAGTTATGGACGTCAAAGGTAAAACGAAGGATAACGTCAAGGCACGGGTTGATTTGAAAGTACTTTGCAAACGTCCAGAACTAGAGCTACAGCATGTTCAAGGAAAAGTGGTGCAACCTAAAGCTGCATATGTGCTTGGGGCCAGACAGATTAAGGAAGTGTTGCAATGGTTAAAGCAATTGAGATTTCCGGATGGATATGTCTCGAATATTGCGCGTTGTGTAAATGTCAACGAGGGAAAAATATACGGAATGAAGAGTCATGACTGCCATGTTTTCATGCAAAGACTGATGCCTCTTGCTTTTCGTGAGTTGTTGCCGAAACAAATATGGGGAGCAATGACTGAGCTGAGTCAATTCTTCAGGATTTTATCTGCATCAGAACTCAAAATTCATGACTTGCAAAATATAGAGCAAAATATAATTCAGACAGTCTGCAAATTAGAGAAGATATTTCCTCCAGCATTCTTTGATTCAATGGAGCACCTGATCATCCATTTACCATATGAGGCAAGGGTCGGAGGACCAGTACAATTTCGATGGATGTATCCGTTTGAGAGGTATATTTCTACATCTCAATTTATTGCCATTACGACGATCTTTTATATTACTTATGTATGCATTTGAATTATTGTCGTAGGTGCATGCACGATCTTAAGATGAAAGTCCGTAACAAAGCACAAGTTGAGGGCTCCATTACTCAGGCGTACCTCATTGAGGAGATATCGAACTTCTGTTCGATGTACTTTGACACGGAAATACGAACCCGAAGAACTCAACCTCCACGTAATGATGATGGTGGAGATTCCGACGTGTCAGACCAACTCTCTGTATTCAAGTGTGCCGGACGGGCGTTCGGATCTTCATCTACTCGCGCACTCCAAGACAGAGAGTTGGTAGCTGCGGAGATCTACGTGTTCATGAATTGCGAAGAACTAGACCCTTACATTCAGTAAGCTCTCCACGCTTATTCGTCATCATTTGCGTGCATTACTGCAGAACCTAACGGTTGTGTGACATTTACATTGCAGAGAGTTTGACTCGGTCATTCAGCGACAGAATCCACGTCTAACTGACGTGCAGGTTGAAAAGGAACGGGAGAAGTCTTTTCCTACTTGGTTAAGATCTCGAGTATGTGTCTAATTATTTTGAAACATAAGTGTTATGTTTTTATGCAGACTGAGTTGAAGTCATTTATTCAATGTTTGTCTATTTATCTCATAATAGGTTGAACAAGGCTTCATTCCCGATTCTAGAGTACAACAGATTAGTTTTGGCCCCTCGAAGATTGTACGTGTCTATCCAGGCTACATTGTGAATGGATACAGATTTCACACGAGAGATTATGGACGGAATAAGTCTACGATGAACAGCGGCGTATGTGTGAAGGGAAGTGCCTATAATGAAAATGAAATTGACTATTATGGCATTCTCGAAGAAGTCATTGAACTGCAATTTTTGGGACAAGACAACAATGTATTTCTGTTCAAGTGTCATTGGTTTGACCCGACATCTATTCGTCATGACACAACATATGGATTAATCGATGTGAAGCATAAGTCCAAATTGAGTACATATGAGCCATTCATCCTGGCGGCACAAGCCCAACAAGTTTATTATTCAAATTATACATCCCTCAAATTAAGAGATTGGTGGGCTGCATGTAGAGTGAAATCAAGACTATTCCCTGAGTATGAGCTTCTCCCGACTGATGATGAGCTCGAAGGTGTTAATGACAACTTTTTCCAATCAGATCGGAGTGACGCACGAGAGTTGGCAGCTTCTACGCAGTACAATGTTCATGATATAAATGAAACAATTTCCTTACATAAGGATAACGAACAAGAAGAAGTTGACCCAAATGTCGCTGAGCGGGAGGTGGAGTCTGATGTGGAGGAAGACTCCCAAGATGATGAGGATGAATTCCAGGATGATGATGAAGATGATGCTGAATTAAACATGTCTTCAGCATCTGATGATGAATATAGATAATATACTGCATATTTTGTAAGAAATTGGTGTTGTTGTTCATTACATGTTCATAATAAATTGCTACTTCAAATTGAGTGCTGATGACTTGCTATATCTTTATTTGTATCAATAGAGATATGGTACGTGGAGGACGCAGTCGGAGGGTTGCCACGTCCGTTGGCAGAGGGACTGCCTCCGCGTCCACGTCTGCCTCCAGGTCCGCGACAGGTATATGCATATGTACACAAAAAACCATATGGGTTATATTGTTTATATTGATTTCACGAGAACTAACGTACATACAATTTTACAGGGACTGCCTCCCCGTCCACGCCCGTCGTCCCAGCGACAGGTAATTTTCTACATTGTTGTTTATTTGAAATTCATAATTTCTAATGTGTATGAAATTTTGCAGGGACTGCCTCCCCGTCCACGCCCGTCGTCCCAGCGACAGGTAAATTTCTATATTGTTGTTTATTTGAAATTCATAATTTCTAATGTGTATGAAATTTTGCAGGGACTGCCTCCCCGTCCACGCCCGTCGTCCCAGCGACAGGTAAATTTCTATATTGTTGTTTATTTGAAATTCATAATTTCTAATGTGTATGAAATTTTGCAGGGAATGCCTCCCCGTCCACGCCCGTCGTCCCAGCGACAGGTAATTTTCTACATTGTTGTTTATTTGAAATTCATAATTTCTAATGTGTATGAAATTTTGCAGGGAATGCCTCCCCGTCCACGCTACCTTCGTCTTCTTCCTCACCACAAGGTAAACATATGTTTCAATAGATTAGTATGTTTGGTCTCTTGCAATTTATACAATAAAAGTGTACTAAATTGTTTTCAACAGAGGTGGAGAGCCAGCATCCAGCAGCTGAGGAGGGGCCTCAGCTACCAGGACGACAACCATGCTGGATCTCAGGGTAAAGTTCATCATCTCAATGTTACTGTATTTGTTATTTAGGATATACATTTCATGTAGAAAATTAATGTGGAATTGCAGGGGGAAGATAGATCCCAGTCCTGCTTCCCGCTATATTACGACGTTGATCCACGCACATATTCCAGGACCAGTGGATGCATGGAGAGAATTCCCGGTGCCAGTCCGGGATTTATTATTTGACATGTTTACGGTATTTTTATTTTTTAGAAGAGTTGAAGTCATTTATTCAATTATTATTAATTTAGGTTTATTGCAGAACGTTGATTAATTTTATTTCTTTACAGCGGAGGTTCGCGTTCACGAGACCCGAGGATCTCCCTCGGGCTCGAGCCGTCTGGGAGATTACGGCCCAGACTAATTAAGAAAGTCGATGTGGGAGGCACGGGACAAGGCAATCAAGACCACAGGGAACCGGGATCCTATGGCTTGGGTGGATTACGGCCCTGTTTGGCTGCGGACGGACTATTGGGAGTCCCTTTGCGCGCGTTGGGCTGCTGGACCATGGCAGCAGCGGTCACAGGCGGCAATACGCAACAGAGCAACTCAACCGGAGAAGAATGTGCATACTAGTGGATCCGTATCTTATGCGACCCACAGTCAAAAATTGGTAAGTATTTTATTGTTCGATTCATATATACATATGGATTATTATTGTGAGACTAACTAATTTTGTTGAATTCTAAGCATCACGACCTGGAGCGTGCCCCTACTTTCCGCGAGTTATTTGACCGGACTCATAAGCGGAAGGGGACGGATGACTATGTTACCGAGAGTGCCCGCACGATTGCTGTAAGTCAAGCTTTAAATTATGAATTCAATTATGATATTAAAGTAATTTGTTTTCAATAATTTAATTTTAAATTATTTTACAGGAGACGTACGACAGGACGATGGCGGAGCGCTACACAGAGGGCACTCCCCAGCCAGATTTGGATGCGGACGCTTGGGTCGAGGCAGCGGGAGTGCCGAGGAAGGGTCGAGTGTACGGCTTTGGGGACAGCCTGGATACTCATCGAGTGTTGTCCTCATATGCCAGTTCGATCGCTTCTCCGGCACACGCGAGTTCATCTTCTGCGCCGCCCGTCAGTGGTGTAGAGGACATTAGAGGCATCATTCGGGAGGAGCTACGTACAGAGCTACAGACGCAGCGGGAAGAGCTACAGACGCAGCGGGTACAGCTACAGGCGCAGCAAGTACAGATAGAGACGCAGCGGCTACAGCTACAGACGCAGTTCAGCGATATGGTTCAGCAGTTCATGTCAATAATGCAGGGAGTACGCCCCACACAGCCAGCAGCTCAGGTCAGTATTAGTATTAATTTCATATACTTAGGATTGGGCCGGGCGTCCAACACGATTGGGTCGGACGTTCAATTGACGGATCTAAAAAACACCCAAGTATATTTAAAGCGTCAAAACACAACCCGGGGGTCCAAAATCCCAAATAGGGATCGGATCGACGTGCCGTTTTCTCCGACACGACCGGGTGGGTTAAAGTGACGTGTAGAAACTGACGGAATCCAATTTGGATCTCCGGATTGGGTTGGGTATTCAAAGGACGGATCTAAAAACACGGCCAAGCATATATAAATGGTCAAAACACGCAACCCGGGGGTCCAAAATCCCAAATAGGGATCGGATCGGCGTGCCGTTTTCTCCGACACGACCGGGTGGGTTAAAGTGACGTGTGGGAACTGACGGAATCCAATTTGGATCCCCGGATTGGGTCGGACGTTCAATTGACGGATCTAAAAAACACCCAAGTATATTTAAAGCGTCAAAACACAACCCGGGGGTCCAAAATCCCAAATAGGGATCGGATCGACGTGCCGTTTTCTCCGACACGACCGGGTGGGTTAAAGTGACGTGTAGAAACTGACGGAATCCAATTTGGATCTCCGGATTGGGTTGGGTATTCAAAGGACGGATCTAAAAACACGGCCAAGCATATATAAATGGTCAAAACACGCAACCCGGGGGTCCAAAATCCCAAATAGGGATCGGATCGGCGTGCCGTTTTCTCCGACACGACCGGGTGGGTTAAAGTGACGTGTGGGAACTGACGGAATCCAATTTGGATCCCCGGATTGGGTCGGACGTTCAATTGACGGATCTAAAAAACACCCAAGTATATTTAAAGCGTCAAAACACAACCCGGGGGTCCAAAATCCCAAATAGGGATCGGATCGACGTGCCGTTTTCTCCGACACGACGGGTGGGTTAAAGTGACGTGTAGAAACTGACGGAATCCAATTTGGATCTCCGGATTGGGTTGGGTATTCAAAGGACGGATCTAAAAACACCCAAGTATATATAAATGGTCAAAACACGCAACCCGGGGTCCAAAATCCCAAATAGGGATCGGATCGACGTGCCGTTTTCTCCGACACGACCGGGTGGGTTAAAGTGACGTGTGGGAACTGACGGAATCCAATTGGATCCCCGGATTGGGTCGGACGTTCAATTGACGGATCTAAAAAACACCCAAGTATATTTAAAGCGTCAAAACACAACCCGGGGGTCCAAAATCCCAAATAGGGATCGGATCGACGTGCCGTTTTCTCCGACACGACCGGGTGGGTTAAAGTGACGTGTAGAAACTGACGGAATCCAATTTGGATCTCCGGATTGGGTTGGGTATTCAAAGGACGGATCTAAAAACACGGCCAAGCATATATAAATGGTCAAAACACGCAACCCGGGGGTCCAAAATCCCAAATAGGGTATCGGATCGGCGTGCCGTTTTCTCCGACACGACCGGGTGGGTTAAAGTGACGTGTGGGAACTGACGGAATCCAATTTGGATCCCCGGATTGGGTCGGACGTTCAATTGACGGATCTAAAAAACACCCAAGTATATTTAAAGCGTCAAAACACAACCCGGGGGTCCAAAATCCCAAATAGGGATCGGATCGACGTGCCGTTTTCTCCGACACGACCGGGTGGGTTAAAGTGACGTGTAGAAACTGACGGAATCCAATTTGGATCCCCGGATTGGGTTGGGCATTCAAAGGACGGATCTAAAAACACGGCCAAGCATATATAAATGGTCAAAACACGCAACCCGGGGGTCCAAAATCCCAAATAGGGATCGGATCGGCGTGCCGTTTTCTCGACACGACCGGGTGGGTTAAAGTGACGTGTGGGAACTGACGGAATCCAATTTGGATCCCCGGATTGGGTCGGACGTTCAATTGACGGATCTAAAAACACCCAAGTATATTTAAAGCGTCAAAACACAACCCGGGGGTCCAAAATCCCAAATAGGGATCGGATCGACGTGCCGTTTTCTCCGACACGACCGGGTGGGTTAAAGTGACGTGTAGAAACTGACGGAATCCAATTTGGATCTCCGGATTGGGTTGGGTATTCAAAGGACGGATCTAAAAACACCCAAGTATATAAAAAGTTAAAACACGCAACCCGGGGGTCCAAAATCCCAAATAGGGATCGGATCGACATGCCGTTTTCTCCGACACGACCGGGTGGGTTAAAGTGACATGTAGAAACTGACGGAATCCAATTTGGATCCCCGGATTGGGTTGGGCATTCAAAGGACGGATCTAAAAACACGGCCAAGCATATATAAATGGTCAAAACACGCAACCCGGGGGTCCAAAATCCCAAATAGGGATCGGATCGGCGTGCCGTTTTCTCCGACACGACCGGGTGGGTTAAAGTGACGTGTGGGAACTGACGGAATCCAATTTGGATCCCCGGATTGGGTCGGACGTTCAATTGACGGATCTAAAAAACACCCAAGTATATTTAAAGCGTCAAAACACAACCCGGGGGTCCAAAATCCCAAATAGGGATCGGATCGACGTGCCGTTTTCTCCGACACGACCGGGTGGGTTAAAGTGACGTGTGGGAACTGACGGAATCCAATTTGGATCTCCGGATTGGGTTGGGTATTCAAAGGACGGATCTAAAAACACCCAAGTATATATAAAAAGTTAAAACACACAACCCGGGGGTCCAAAATCCCAAATAGAGATCGGATCGACGTGCCGTTTCTCCGACACGACCAGGTGGGTTAAAGTGACGTGTAGAAACTGACGGAATCCAATTTGGATCCCCGGATTGGGTTGGGCATTCAAAGGACGGATCTAAAAACACCCAAGAAAATGATGGATCTAAAAATATTATTGTATTAAGTTAGAGAAATAATCACATGTTTTAAATTTCATTTTTGAAAATACTATATTTCTTTTATTTATTATTAATGTTTCTCATTTTAATTTGTTTTAATATAGGATCCAGCTCCAGACGATGACGAGGCAGGGACAGCAGACGATCCAGCAGATCTATGTTGATTTTTGTATTCATTATGCTATATGATTTATATTTATTGTATCTGATGATTTTATGTTGATTGTTAGTATTTGTTAAATTTATGAATATTGTAGCAGGTTTGACATTGTAGCAATGTATTTTATTTATGTATTTAAAAAAAAATATGTGTATTTTCCGACGGATTTTCCGACGGCTACGTTTCCGTCGGAAAGTATATATTACCGACGGACAAATACCGTCGGTAATGCAGTCGGACAATACTGACGGATTCGCCGACGGATATAAGTCCGTCGGAACTGATAAATTACCGACGGAAATATACCGTCGGCAGGTCCGTCGGCATAATACTGACGGATTGGCCGACGGATAGTATCCGTCGGAAAATATACATTACCGACAGTTAAGGACCGTCGGTACTTCGGTCGGCAAATACTGACGCCTTTACCGACGGATTAATTCTGTCGGAGGTTTCGACCGAATGCCGACGGAATTTTCATCCGTCGGAAAGTTCTGACCAATCATTTCCGACGGAAAGTTTCCGACGAGTATTGGACGGAAAGCGGTCGGAAGGTGCAGTTTCCGACGGAATACCGACGTATTACCGACGGATTCAGTCCGTCGGTAATCCCGCTTTTTCTTGTAGTGTTTCTTTGGCATCTATAATTAGGAGAAAAATAAAAATAAATGCTATAAATGATCCTCTTCTTGTTTGGAGGTAATCCAATAGCTAAGTCAGGTTTTTCTTTTTGAAGCACAACCTTAGTCTCCAATGGAGAAATCATATCCATGTTCTCCTGTATAAAACGGATTACCAAAACTTTGCTGGCGTGTTGGATGGGTATTCTAGCCTAATGCCTAATGGTGTTAGGGTTCACTTATAAATTTATTTATACATGTATGTTTTTTGGCGGTGGTGAAATGGTGCCACAGTGAAGAGAAGCAATAGGTGTGTTGATATGCAAATTATAAAACTTTGTCAAACTTGTGAAACAAAACATTGACGTAAAGATAAATGAAGAGTAAGCATACATGAATATCAAATAAATTTGAGCACTATATAAATACTTAATGGTATTGAACATTAAAAAGAACACAAAGACTATTTGTTCATATAGACGGTGATGTCTTCATTTTAGGCCACCACCACTTGATCGACTTTTTACTCACCAGCTTCTCATTAGATTTCATAGGTTTTGAACTAACCACTGATATCCCTAAATATAGTTTGCCAAATACATCTCTTTGTACATAATAGGAAGACATAACTTTCAGAATGTCAAGTTCTTTGACACAATTGTTTTGCACAAATTTTCACCAGCCTTTTCCACTAAACATGTACATACTACCACACCAACTGCATCGTAAGATTACTGAATATCACAGTCCTTTTTCATCTTGAACAATAACAGATAATCCACTTTTATTTTCTAAACTTTGTCTGTCTTCTTTTCGAATAATCTTTATGATTTTCTTCATCTTCTCTTTCACCAAAGTAAACCATCTTGCAATCTTCGAATATCCATCGGTAATATCTTCGTTCAAACAAACACGTAGTTTGATACGTTGGACATTTGTTCTTCTTTGAGTCTAATTTCCAATCACGAACTCTCATCACTAATTAGAAAAAAAATGATAATAATTTATTCATGAGTAATTTAAAATACAAAATTAAATCATAATATGGTAAATATGAAAGAATCAATCAAATAGCTACAAATAAACATACGAATGTTGAAGGATTAACTTGCAGTGTGAAATTAAACAAATATGCGAAAGTAAACAATATGTTTAATAAAGAAAGTTATTACATTGTTTATTTTCATGTAAAGAGTAAAAAAATAACAGCGAGCAATGCAACACCTCAATATATATGTTAGCACACATGACATTAAGACAAAAAATAATAAATGGTCAATTGTTATGCCATGGAATATTAAGTAACACCTTAAAAATTACGCAGCAAATTAATAATTAAACACCATGAGATTGTGGGGAGGGGGGGGACTGTGGGGTAGGGGGGGACTGTGGGGGAGGAGGGGAATATTGTGGGGGGGGAGGGGGGGTGTGGGGGGAGGTGGGGGAGGGGGGGGACTGTGGGGGAGGGGGGGGGGAAATGTGGGGGGGGGGGGGACTGGGGGGGGCTGGGGGGGTGGCAGGGATGGGGAAGGGGGGTGCAGGGCCGGTTGGGGATGGGAGGGGGAGGGGGGGGGGCGGGATTGGGACGAGAGGGGGAGGGGGGTGACAGGGTGGGGGGCTGGGATGGGAGGGGGAGGCGACAGGGGGGGGGGCATTAGGACGGGAAGGGGAGGCGGGGCCGACATGGAGGGGGTGGTAGGGGTGTTGTGTATGTAGTATGTATGTATCAACGTATGTATTAATTAGTATACTTATGTGTGTATGTGTATAATTTAGGTATAAATAATGTATGTATTGTATGATGGTAGTGTGTACATGTTAATAACATACATATGGCATGCATATAGGTGTAAGATGTGCATGGTTTCTGCATGTTTTAGAGTTCTGGCCGAAGGCCAGATTGATGTCAATATCAGTAGACGTCGATGTTGTGTCGGCGTCCACCCATGGACGCCAACACTAAGTCCAGCGTCCAGGGATGTGGACGCCAATTTCTCTGACCTGCATGCGTTGCAGACCCAAAATTCTGGAAGCAAGCCACCCCAACCATTGGGGAGCTGTCCCCAACGGTCTGAAAGGCCATCTTGTCACCCCTGCGTGATAGGAGAACCCCCATCTCCTATATACAAACCCATTTTTACAACCCTAAGCCTTCTCTTTGCCCTTTGCAAGAGAGGAAGAAGAGAAAGGAGTGAAACCCTAATTCGGACTGTGAGAAACCCTCACCTTTGCAACCCAAAATCTAAAGTTCTGAAGCTTGATCCGGCCACCTGCTGCATCAAGGAGCTTGCTGGATCATCGAGGAAGGCATCCCCGACCCCGGATTGCACTGGAGCTTGCTCAAGAACCCGGAGGAAGGCCATCTTGGAGGCTGGTTGGGAACTTCTTGGGACAGCCCAAGGAGAGCTTCGCCAAGCCTTTTGATCCTTTGGAGTATACCTAAAAGGCAAGTACCCTACCCATAGTGTTCATGTATGTGTCTAGGATGGTTTTACTATTTTTATGTATTTTCCCTCGTGTCCTAGACCCCCAAATTCACCCCATCTTTGGAGCTTGGGTCTGTGTTTGCACAGACCTGACCTTAACATTAATTAGCGGCCATAGCTTGCCGCTAAGTTCATCTGAGCAGAACAGCAAGCTATTTTGCCTTCTATATGATTAATTTCGATATGTTTCATGATGAGGATATAATGTAATCTCTTATATGCTATGTATACTAGTGAATGTGGTGTGTGGATGGATTTTGTGCAAGGTGGTAAATGATAGAGTTTATTTATTCCATGGAAATAAATGTATGATGAGTTGCTAATCTTGTCAACCCTTTGTTTGTATGATTTAGGACGAGTCTGAATGTCCTACATTTTATGGGTCATGCATGTATTAGTCAGTCTCTGTTCTGAAATTCTGAGATTTTTCCCATGCTTGTGTGAATTAGTAAAATGTTGTTTGGGAGATAGAAATCATGCGTAGGTCATGATAAATCTTCGGTAAATCATGTATTGCCCATAAATTTCAGGAATAAATTCTGTAGCTCCATGCCTGTTAGGGCTCAGACAGTGAGTTGTTAAAATTGTGCTGTGTTCAACTCCATGTTAATCGAATTGCGGATAGCATGTGGAATTAATGTTAATTTTTTGTAATTTCTTTTTAGCTTAGAAAAATATGAAAATTTGCATGAAGAACCCTAAACCCGAAATTAGCCTGTGGTTAAATTTCAGGTCATTTGGACTAGTATATGATGCAATATGAATTTTCCATGTAAAAATGTGAAACTAATGCATGTTGTTGTAAAAATGATTTGATTTTGTATATAGCAACCTGATTAGTGAAATTTCCTGAGCACTAAATTTCTGTAATTGTAGTGTCATGTCAGGAAATCAGAGCACCATGTGTGTGAATGAGTGAATGAGTGAGACGTGAGTGTCATGTGCTAAACTAAGTGCTTAAATCGGAAAACGTGTAATGTGTAAATTGTGCCAAGTGTGACATTGCTTCCACAGAGGGCAGTGGAACCGTATCAGGAAAAGTCCCCCTGAGAAGGTTCAATGTGTTGTGACCCTAAGGGCATTAGGGGGAAATCCTGGAGGTGGACAAGTACCACTGGTTAGGGTGGAGACTTGTTCTCCCGATCTGCACAGTCCAAGAGTCGCCATTGTATTGCCTAGATGGCGTCTATGTGATGTGATGTGTCCTTCTTTGGTGGTTTGGACTATGTGTCATGGCACTAAGTGTGAATGTGTAAATGTGTATGTGTTCATGTGAAAAATGTGAATGTGAACAATGTGTAAAAGTGCATGTGTAAAGTGCAAAATATGCGAATTTGAAATTGTGTAAAAATGTGAAACCAAAATGTGAGGATGTGAGTTTGTAATCCATGTTATGACAATCTGAAATCATGCTTAAACAGTAACTTTACTATGTTATGATCATGTTTATGTATGCAAATTGCCTAGAATCCATGCTAGGGATAATTGTTAAGCATATATAAACAACTTCCATACTTGGTTGTTCATATGTTGTGATTTAATTGTTGTTGTAGCTCTCATGTGTTAGATTATGGTTGCTAAAGCATGTAAAACCAGAAAGCTTAAAGCATGTAAAATGGTTACGTATATGCGTAGGAATGTGTAGATTCCATGTTAGGTATGTTTCTTTTCATGCATGCTCGGAACTCATGTTAATGGCTTTCATGTCTTAGTTGGTTGAAGGTAGATTTTTATGTGAGGAATGAATAGAAAGCATGTGATAGGTGATTCTATTTTAGGAAATCTGAAAGCATAGTCCATGTGTTTAAATTGTAGATTCACCATGATAGGTTGTAAAATTTAATGTCAAGCATGCTACATGTTGTGTCTTGTGAATGTGTATGTAGAACCTACTATGATATGTGCATGTACGGTATGTGTAGAATTACTTGCGGAGTTTTTTAGACTCACTACTTGCTTCGGCGTACATGTGTAGTTGGTGACGAGACACTTGTGGAGGAGACGTTGGAGACCGACTCCGAGCGCGGAGATTAGAGTGTTGGAGTACTTGTGACATTTTGTGATTTTCATAGTATGTAATTTGAACATTGTACTAGCATTATCATGGAAGAATGTATAAATATGAACATCTATGTATTTGATTTTCAGCAATTTAAATTATGTGGACTTTTAGTTCTCTAAATGTTATCGAATCATGTATGTTAAATGTGGATGATGAATGAAATGAAGACAGTGGTTCTTTTACTTCCGCTACTCTGTTCTTATATTCACGTGTATCTCAGCTGAATGTCATTGTTGGGTAAATGTCCCACTGTGATGACGCTCGCTATACCGACGTGGGTTGGTATAACCGTACCGGTATAATGAGGGTCGTCGCAGGGGGTCGGGGTGGAGGATTGCAGACGAGAGGGGGAGGGGGAGGGGGTCGCCGGGGAAGGGGATCGCTGGGGAAGGGGGAGAGGTTGTAGTTAGTTATTTCCTTTTATTGCATTGTCATTGGGCCCTATAGAATGGCTCTGATATTAGTGGTTGTAACTAGGCATTGAAAAGTATTAATGAAATGAATTTGCTTTATCATTATTCAATGTGCAATGGTTTGATGTCTAGTATACGCTCTATACCTTTTTCTTGCAACTGCCTTCGCGCTCCGATATTCCCCGTCAGGGCGTGACAAAAATGTTCACACAACAAACACTTCGATGATTGTTAGCGTTAGTGAAAAGTAAACAACAAACACAAAGCAAGCAATCACACTACACAAGATTTTATCCTGGTTCGGACCTCCTCTCCACAGGAGTCCTAGGTCCAGTCCCCGAGCAACAACTCAGGATTCACTACCCAAGGGTACAGTCCCCCTCAAGGACGCTTACACACCCAGCTGCAGTTGGTCTTCTCTTCACAACCCGAAGAGGAATACAACACCTTGGAACCCTTCAGGTCTTCCTTCAACACGAAGGGGAAAAACAACCTGGAACCCCCAGGTCTTCCTTCAACACAAAGGGAATAACACAAAGATGTGTTCAAGGGATGATACGTCCCTGGACCAAGTTAATAGCACAATGCTTGATCCGAAGTGAAGACTGAGAGGAAAAGATCTACAAAGAAGAACACTCTCAGTTCACAAAAACTCTCTCAAGGTTCTACACTAACACAGAGAGCAAAGAGCTACAACAAGATGATGGAGTGAGACTTGAGCTCTTCTATGGTGCTTGCAGATTTTGAATTCTCAAGATCCGTTGTTCTCGTCGGCACCAGTCTTCTATTTATATCTTCTTTGAAAAATGTAACCGTTAAAGTATCCGTTGTCTCTATGTTCTGAGAACTTTAGACTGCATGGCTTTCCTTTGTAGTCAACGGTTCTTTGCGTTCCATGCACGTAAGAAGAAAATCCTTCTTGATATCCTCCAGCTTCTACTTTATCCAACATTGTATAGAGTCGTACTGTCAGAGACCTGCACACATTAAATGCTAAAATGTAGAGCGCTAAGCTGTCTCTTGTTGTCAGTCAACGTTAGAGTGAGAATACATCAAAATAGAAATTTCCATTCTATCTTTCCAAAAAGATATTACATGCAGGAGCATAAGAATAGAAGATATCTG
This sequence comes from Colocasia esculenta, assembly GCA_014218235.1. Classification (NCBI taxonomy): domain Eukaryota; kingdom Viridiplantae; phylum Streptophyta; class Magnoliopsida; order Alismatales; family Araceae; genus Colocasia; species Colocasia esculenta. The sequence goes on along the minus strand of CM024760.1, from coordinate 25,989,817 downwards.
GACATGCATCGTGCAGAGAAATTTACGGTTATATTTAATGCATGGATAACAGAGAAATACGCGGGATGACTTTAACTTGTCAAGATATTTGAATATCAAGTCGTTATAGCTCATGAAGTCGATATGAACATGACTTATAGAATCATTGTAAATGAGTCATTGTTCGTGTGAATCGTTGCTCATTCGTAAACAAATCGTTGTACGCACAAATCGTTATGCATCTATATCCAAATCGTTCTGGATAACAAATCGTTATGACACTATAAGTAAATCGTTATGAGCAAATCGTTATAAGCAAATCGTTATGAGAAAATCGTTATAACCAAATCATTATAACACTATAAGCAAATCGTTATGAGCAAATCGTTATAAGTAAATCGTTATGACCAAATCGTTATGAGTAAATCGTTATAACCAAATCGTTATGAGCAAATCTTCATAACCAAATCATTATAACACTATAAGTAAATCATTATGAGCAAATCGTTATAACCAAATCGTTATGAGCAAATCATTTTGCTCACTTACGAAGTCATTGTGAGATTGAAATCGTTATACTCACTTATCAAATCGTCATGAGAGCAAATCGTTATGCTCACATACGAAGTCATTGTGAGATTGAAATCGTTATGCTCACTTGTCGAATCGTTATGAGAGCAAATCGTGATGCTCACTTACGAAGTCGTTGTGAGATTGAAATCGTTATACTCACTTGTCGAATCGTTATGAGAGCGAAATCGATGCGATGACTTAGCGAATCGTTCTGAGATCGAAATCGATAAACCAAAACGATATGATACTTATGAAATAGTTATTCTTTGCGATGACTTATGAAATCATTATGCTTCAAAGCTAGTTGATGTGTACTTAGAGAAATTTCATGCTCTGAAAATTAAAACAACAATGTAAGGATTTACTTACAAGTCTTTGCTTGATTTTGCCTGGTTTATTTCCTGTGACTAAGCTTCATAAAAACTTGTTAGATACTAATTGTTAGGATTTTGTTAATCACCAAAATAGATATATAATTCATGAAATTATATGGGGATGATCTGATCATCACGAGGTCCCAAAGGCACCTCACACCAAGGGGAGCATGTACGGTGGTCCGAGGACTGCGAAGCGGCCTTCACCGAGTTGAAGGCATATCTGGTAGCCCCACCTGTTCTTTCAAATCCTATGCTCGAGGAACCCCTGTTCGTGTACCTTTCGGTCACCGAACACTCCATTAGCGCAGTGTTTATAAGGGAAGAGGCCGCGGCGCAACATCCAGTCTGCTACATTAGCAGGGTCCTTCAAGAGGCAGAAAGAAGGTACCCTCGAGTAGAGAAGCTCTCACTAGCACTTGTGATGGCCGCACATAATCTTAGGCCTTACTTTCAGGCCCATCTGATCATGGTCCTTACCGACCAACCGTTGAGGCTCATCCTTCAGCGGCCAGAGGCTTCCAGCAGGCTTATCAAATGGGCCATTGAGCTTAGTGAATTCGACATCAGCTACCGTCCAAGGATGGCAATCAAGGCACAAGCGTTAGCAGACTTCGTGGCAGAATGCACCCTTCCGGCCGAGCAGGATCTCCCATTGGCAGATGAGGCCCCATGGGAGCTCTACGTCGATGGATCCTCTTGTGTCACAGGAAGTGGAGCAGGCCTGGTTCTTACCTCCCCAGAGGGTCTCGAGTTCCAGTATGCCCTGAGGTTTCGCTTCGCCGCCTCCAACAATGTAGCTGAGTACGATGCACTTCTGTCCAGAATCCGAATGGCTAGACACCTCAGAGCACTCCGACTCCAGGTCTTCAGTGACTCGCAGTTGGTCTCCAGCCAGGTGAACGGACACTTCGAAGCAAGAGAGCCCCGCATGGCGCAGTACCTCCAGTAGGTCAAAAATCGAGCAGAGGGCCTCCTCTACTTTGAAGTTATCCACGTCCCAAGGGAGCAGAATGCGAGGGCCGATGCGCTTGCCAAGTTGGCATCTTCAGGTGACATCGCCCCATCCCGCCCCATATTTATAGAAGAGCTAGCGTCACCGAGCACCGAAGCGGATGTAGAGGCCATAGAGGCAGGTCCTCCGGCGCCAAGCTGGATGGACCCCCTTGTGGCCTATCTACTTCGAGGTGAGCTTCCGCCCGAACAAGGCGAAGCTCACAAAGTCAGGCTACGATCCCAGAGGTTCACCATCATTGAAGGCCATCTGTACCGGTGATCCCTCTCGAGGCCTCTTCTGCGGTGCCTTAGTCCTACAGAAACTACACCGGCCATTGAAGAGGTCCATGAGGGCCTGTGCGGAAGCCATTTGGGGGGCAGAACGCTGGCGCATCATTCGAGCGGGATTCTGGTGGCCTTCCCTGCAAAAGGAATGCATGTCCTTCGTCAGAAAGTGCCCAGAATGCCAGAGGTTCAGGCAGCTCATTAAGCAGCCAGCCGAACAACTACATACCCTGTTCGAACCACGTCCTTTTGCCAGATGGGGGATTGACATCCTCGGTACGTTCTCGGAAGCTCAAGGGAGAAAGAAATTTCTGTTCGTGGCCATCGACTACTTCACCAAATGGATTGAGGCAGAACCCGTTTCTACCATCACTGACCAAGCTGCTTGGAAGTTCATCTGGAAGAACATCCTCTGCCGGTTTGGTGTTCCAAAGGTGATCACTTCCGACAATAGGAAGTAGTTCGACAGCACGTTCTTCAAGCAGAAATGCTCCGAGCTTGGCATCTTCAACCACTTCACCTCAGTAGCACATCCCCAAGCAAATGGTCTGGTTGACAACACTAACTGAACATTGCTACACGGGATATGCACAAGAGTTGAAGCTAGAGGGGGTTCGTGGATCGAAGAGCTCCCCAACGTGCTATGGTGCCACCGAACAACTGCTTGGGTGGCCACCGGAGAGACCCCTTTTCACTTGGCCTTCGGCACCGAAGCGGTAGTGCCTTTGGAGGTAGATCTCCCTACAATCAGAACAACTCACTTCGATGAAGTCGCCAACAACCGTGTGCTTAGGGAGAACCTAGACATGCTCGGTGAATGCCAAAGCGATGCTAGCATTAGACTAGTCTCCTATTAACAGCGACTCGCCCAGTATTACAACTCCCGAGTTCGGGAGCGGCGCTTCTTCGAAGGTGACCTTGTTCTTCTCTGTTGCTCGACATCGGATCCCCGAAAAGCAATCGGCAAACTTGCCCTGAAATGGGAAGGACCTTATTAGGTCACCCAGGTTCTCGGAAAAGGCTCATAAAAGCTTACTACTCCTAGTTGTGAAGCCATACCCAGAACCTGGCATATATCTAACCTGAAGGCTTACTATCTATAAAAGCCTCTTGCGCGACATCCTACTTCCCTTCTTCCCGTTCCTTTGGTCTGCTAGAAAGGGTATTCAGGACATCCCTAGTTGAAAGCTTGACCAGCTTGAAAGGCTAGCGTGATACCTAAAACCCTAAAGCAGAAGGTGTTCGGCGCACACCCTTGGTCAAGACGTTTTTCAGTCTTAAATGACCTAAGCGGTAATCACGAACCCTTTTGAAATAACCGACGGATTCTGATTCGAACAAAACAAATATAAGGGAAAGGAGCTAGAAAAAGGAAGTCATTTCTTGTACTCAAAAGGAAGGATCTATTCATAATCTTCCTGTAAAAATGCTCGTCCAGAACGAGCTACAAAAAAGGAGACACATTCACGGGGTTTGTTCGAAAGGGCCCGCACCATCGTCCTCACGAGGCATCCACCCTGTCTGGAATTGCATGAACCACACTCCATCCAGACACGGATCTTGAGTCCGCCGTCGACATTTGCGGAGTGCGGCTTCAAATGCCTCGCGAGCATACTCGGTTGTAGCTAGCCGCCATCCTCAATCCTCTCCGACGCCAAGGCGCACCTTGTAATAGAGCGCGCCGTACTTCTCCAAGTCTTTCTTGAAGCTTGGTCCTACCTTGTATTTGGTGATGCCCTGGGTCTTGGCCTCAGACAGGATGTTCGCGAGCTCCTCCTTCTCCACCCGAACGACGGCGAGGTTGAGCTCGGAAGTGCGAAGCGTGTAAGACCCGGCCCCCTTGGGCCTCGTCCTTAGGGTCGCGACAGGCGCCCTGGCTGTGACTTGGTCGCGCCAGATCGGCCTGCCACGACAGGGTTGGGTCGCGCCGTACTCGGCCACCGCGTTCTTGTCGTGGCAGAGGTGGCCGACGTGTCCTGGTCGCGGCGTCTGACGATGTCACGACTACTTTTCTGACAGACGTGGCCGCTGTCCTTTCTGTCAGAACGGCCTTGTCGGATGTCAGGCACGCGCAGCATTGACGTGGCCTGGTCAGCCGTCTCGATTGCTTTTACGGTCTTCGAGGTTTGACCGCTTTTTGGGGTCACGCCGAGGACGGCCGTCGCGACAAGGTTGCAACGCCTAGGGGCATCGCGACACAGTAGTTGTTGTGCCGAGTTGCCAAGTTGCGTTCTGGGGGCCATCGATTTAAAACTGAACGCCGCACCCCATTCTCCCCCTCACCCCTTCCTCTCCTTCTTCTTCCCCTCTCTTTCCCTCCAAACTCCCCTTGCATTTTCTTGGTGTTCTTTCGAGCTCGAGGCATTCGTGCTGAGGAGGGTGTCTTCCCATTCGTGTAGGGGACGTGGTCGTGTCATTTGGAGCGAGGAGGAGGCGACCATTCCTATGGGAAGGCCCCAACGGGTTTGCTCTTCGCGTAGAGGTAGGGACCTTTGATCCTCTCGCCCTAAGCATGCTCCCCTCCCCTTAGAGATGGTGTTTCCTTATGGTTTGTGGTTTTGGAAGAGTGAGGATCCATGCCCGGTGTGCGGCACTTGAGGGCTTGTCCCGTGTGAGAGGTTGTTACCGTTACCTAGGACCCCCGTCCTTGGAAGCTTGAAGAGGGAGTACTCCGGGCTACGAGTGTGCTCGAGTTGGCAGCCCAGCAGGTGGACTCTGGAGCTGAGGGGAAAACGGTGGTTAGGACAGTGGCGTTGAGTCACTTGCAGAGCTCTCGTGGTTGGTCTGGGACGCCGAGGACGGTTAGGAGTTCTACCGACGTAGGCCATCCAGTCCTATTTCTCACTGCCTCGCTCCTTGCAGCCCCGGAACCGCTTGGAGAGGTCAGGCGTGGGACCGTAGTCTGGCCAGACTACGGCAGTTACTGTTGTGTACTTTGCATCCTACCTCGCTCTGACGAGACATGAGGGTCAGGACCTGGGTCGAGGGTAGGACGTCGGTGGGCGCGCCTGACCTTTGACTAGTGGTAGTGTTTTCCGTAGCTAGTGCTCCTTGTCCAGGCGAAGTACCCTCTATTTGTGTTGACTAGCCATGTGGTGGTCACGATGCGCAGTCGTACGGAGTTTTCTGACCACGTTGTGTTCCCGTATCGCGCTAGTTGTAGCTTCGCTTCCGCACTTCCGTTCGTAGGTAGAAGATATAATTGTTGTTATTTAATTGTTATATATATATCCTTCTGCCTGTTAGAGCCAGTAGGAGATTGGTAGTCCCTACTGAGCTTCTGTTGTGACACCGGGCGGAGGAGACGGGGCAGTAGGCGAGGACCCCGTAGCTAGCAGTGGTTTCCCTTTTCCAGTGTACGTCACCCTTGGGGTATGCTCCTAAGGGATTTTTCTTCCCCTGTCTTTTACTTGTACTAGCATGTGTGCGTTGGGGCTGTACTTAGAGCGGTACGCAGTGGTCTCGTTCTCTTTCCTGTTTCCGCTTATACGCTTCAAGTTTAGCAGTTGACGTTTACTTCCGTTACATATCATGTTAGATATATATTATTGCCCTTCCGGGTCTCCGGATCCGTGGGTGGCGACCGCGAAAATCGGGTCCTCAGCATGGGCCGAGGGTCGAGTTCTCGGGTCGTTATAGTGGTATCAGAGCTAGAGTTTGACATGACTTGTAGTGGATTTAAACTGCAACAGAAAGTCCCAAAAAGTAGTACAAGTACAGTGCTAGCCGCCCGAGTGGTGTGGTTAACCTTTGTTGGTTGTGTGCCGTGCAGGACATGGCTCCGCGCAGGCGCAGGCAGGTCAGAGAGCTAGTTGAGCAGCAGGGTGAGTTCGAGATGCCCACGCAGGGGTAGGTCCAAGAGGAGGTGTTAGTAGAGGAGTCAATGGCACAGCCTCAGGTTGCACCGGCAGCAGCAGCAGCGACAGGTGGTGTGACGGAACACCTCGTCCAAGCCCATTAAACTGATAACGTGCCTGACCCGATTCCGTCTCCCGCGAATGGGCCGAAGCCTCGCAAGGGATACCACATACTAGTCCGTGAAAACACAAAGGAACACACCATTTTATATATTTATATCACAAGTTTACATAGCCATATTTCCACTTAACTGAAAGAAAGTACAAGAGCCTGGGGAATACCCCGAGGTACAACTGAAGAAAGTAACCAAGTAGCCACACTACACTGCTGGAGGGGCTGACCCTGCACCCCTACGACGCGGCTCTGAACTGGACGACGGTCGAGAAACATCCTCCTCGCCCTCACCTGTGGGAGTAGGTGTGAGCCTCGCTAGTCACTGGCTCAGTAGGGAACTCCCCCAACACCAAGCAAACCCAACACAGGTACGAAAGTAGTAAACATCACCAACAATTTATAGAACAGTTAAGTAGGATATGAAAGCTGTAAAAGTACTCACCGTCTGCCGACTACGAAAAACAACTATAATAATTAAATGGCAAACCAGTATAAGTGTACGAGCTAAAGTAGAGACAGCCAAACAAGAGTCACGTGAACTGGTTCGCGACACCAGAGACTGACTCGGACAAGCTAACACAGGTCTACCTCTCAGTCTCGCAGCCACGGACGAAAGGTCCAGCTGCCGCTCCACGTGAAAAGGTCAAGCAACTGTGAGACCAACTAAACACCACCACCTGCGGACCACACGGTCGCAGGCCCATGCCTGGCACCTCTAGAGACCCTGGCTTGGGCTCGCTAGAGTGAGGCACTGAAGAAGGACTAGTTGGGGACTAGTGTCGACTACTGGTGTCCGTACCCCCAACTACGAGCGCGCTACAAGTGACTAAAGACAAACACAAGTGTCACTATCCCACTGTCGTCTTTCTGTCAGCCGGACGTACAACTCAAGCAAAGGAGTGAGGGTGTTCAGGTCAGACGACACAGACCTCAACGGTACAGCACAAGTACTGGGACAAAGCCCCGAGCTAACAGCCTGGCTCACAGAGAACCTGGGGCACCCAACTGGAGAGGTAACCATGGTCGGCTTCGTACTACTTGCCACGCACACAAAACCATGTGCACGTCACACACAAACCACGTGAAACATCACGTAAACCTCTCGTAACGATGGTTCACTACACGTGAACCTAACAGTGCTCGCGTGAACACCACGCAGCCTCATATATGACTAGCTAACTACGTACTCCGTATGCTAGTCTCAGAAACCACGTGCACTCAGTGCACCACAAGTGCCAATGCACCGCTTAATATTAATAAACACATCAAACCACGATAATCGGATAATCACATCACGTAAGCCATGCACACACACAGCCCTCGACTGAGGTCGCAACAGGCTTTTGGGTCGCCTTCAGAAGGCGTCAGCCTGACATGTCGCCTTAAGGACATGAACGCGACGGGTCGACCCGTCGCCTTCAGATCACGACAACACCCCCTGTCGCCTTAGCAGGGAAGAAACCCTAACCGGGTTCTCTCCTTCCAAACACCCCAAAACTCATGCCAACCACCCTTAATTCGTCATTTACATGCTTTAATGAAAACCTAGGCATGGTATTTAGCATGAATAAAGCATTAAACTGATCGATCCTACATTTCCCCCTATTATCACCCCAGAACGGGGAGAATTCACCTACCTTTGCGAAGAACGCGTGATATAATGCTTCCCCGGCGATCCTCACGCTCCACGCGAGCTTCTTACAGCGAAACCTCGCCGAAAACCGAGTTCTCCACCCGAAATCGCCCGAGAAACCCTCAACAGCTCCTCCCCCAGCCGAGTAGAACGTGTGAGAGTTCTGCCAGCTGGGGTTCTTTAAAAACCTACTGCGGCTCGGAACGCGATGCATCGTTGCGTCGCCACCTGAACGCGACGCACTAGAGTGTCGCCTTCCCGAACTTAACGCCCCCAATGCCCACCACATGGCGCACATGCACACGTCCAGCGCCAGAGGTGGTCACATGAACGTGACGCAGCGCTCTGTCGCATTCAAGAATGCGACAGCCCCTCCTGTCGCGATGACAGGATAAAAACTGAGGGGTGCTACAACCTACACTAATGGCCCAATAAGGCCCATACACATGCGCGCACACCATTCACGAACCATATTGGTCAACGTATGACCTCCACAACACTAAACGAAGGATCCATAAGGATCCAAAAAACCCGCGACGTTACAGGTGGGCAGCAGCAGCAGGAGTACCAGCCTCAGCCGCAGCAGTACGTAGACTGGTTTCCCTTAGCAGAGCAGTTCTTTAGGAACTTGTACCAGGGAGCGTACCAGCCCGGGCAGGCAGCAGTAGGTGGTCAGCCTCCAGTACCTCCCCCAACGGTGCCAGAGTAGCAGGTAGAGACAGAGGTGGAGCAGCTAGAGCACTAGTAGCGGTCGTGCACTGGGAGTACTCAGGACGGGCAGCGGAGGACAGCGGTTATGGAGGACAGGACCGCTCTCCTTGAGAGGTTCTTGCGTCTCCGACCACCAATGTTCTCCGGTGAGTATGATCCAAACAAGGCGGAGAGCTGGACCCACGAGTTAGAGCGCATCTTCGAGACCATGGAGTGCGCCGAGGAGGACCAAGTTAGACTGGTGGTGTACTAGCTCAAGGGAGCAGCCCATGAGTGGTGGAGAGTTCAGAGGCAGACTCACTTTCAGGGGCAGCGGTTAGATCATGTCACTTGGCAGCGGTTCTTGAAGGTCATTCGCGGCGAGTACTTCCCCGACTACGCTTGACGTGAGAGACGGGACCAGTTCCACGAGTTGGTTCAGGGCGACCTCACAGTTTCTCAGTACCACCAGCGGTTCGTCAGGTTGTTGAGGCATGTTCCTCATGTCGCAGGTAGCGAGCAGGCTTGTGCAGAGAGGTTCATAGCAGGGCTGAGGCCAGACTTGAGGTGGGGTGTGACAGCTCACATGTGTACCACCTTGGGAGAGGCCGTGGCGAAGGCCACTGCCTTGTCACGGGAGAAGTGGCAGCCCCAGCAGCAGCAGGGAGGAGCCTCTTCCAGGTCCTTGCCTTACCAGCGTCCCGCCGGGAGCCGCGGTAGTACGACTTCCTCTTCCTCAGGCTCGGGTAATTCCGACAGCTCCGAAATTCGCTCGCAGTTCAGGAAGTTGTCTACTCGCGGGGGCGAACGGAGCCGACAGCAGAGGCGTTAGTCCAGGTTTGCAGAGCAGTCAGTCCAACAGGGAGCTGAGCAGGGCAGTCAGGAGGCAGTTTGATACACCTGTGGCTTGCTGGGCCACTTTTGAAGGGATTACCCCATGGGGCAAGCCCCCGCAGCAGCAGCAGCTAGTTCAGTATGTGCAGAAGCTACCCCAGTACCAGTACCCTCCCCAGCAGCAGGCACCTCATTAGCAACAGTAGGGGCAGCACCAGCGTCAGGCTCAGCAGTTTCCGTAGCCACAGCCGTACCAGCAGCAGCATCAGTTTCCTCAGCACTAGCAGCCGCAGCAGCAGTAGCAGCCCCAGCAGGTGCCGCAGCGTGGGCGTGGTTGCGTGATGGCACTCACCCGGGAGCAGGCAGAGGCATCAAACTTGGTTATAGGTACTCTACCTATCCTTGGCAGAGCTACTCGTGTTTTGGTTGACCCCGGTGCTTCTTTGTGTTTTACTTCCGAGGAGTTTTACGAGTCCCTGGCTTGTCACACACCTGAGAGGCAGTGTGACGTGATGGTCCATCTCCCGTCCGGTGACTATATGCATTCTTTTGGTTACCTGGAGGGCGTGACAGTCGAGGTTGAGGGGGACCAGTTGCCGGTCAGGTTATACACGTTACAGCTTCGTGACTTTGACGTCATCTTGGGCATGGACTGGTTGGAGGCTCACTCAGCCGTGGTTGATTGTCAGTGGAAGACCGTTCAGTTCGAGATACCTGGAGCACCCGTTCTTTGCTTTCGAGGTATCCGGTCTACCCGTCGGCCATTTATTTCTCTGTGTAAGGCTCGTCGTTTGATCCGTGATGGCTGTGTTGCCTACCTTGCTTCGGTTTGTTACCTGGTGCCTAGCGGATCTTCAGTTTTTAATGTGCCGGTTGTTTCTGAGTTGCCTGATGTTTTCCCGGAGGATCTACCTGGTTTGCCGCCTGAGCGGGAGGTGGAGTTCTCCATTGAGCTTTTGCCCAGAATGATGCCTTTGTCCAAGGCACCTTACCGGATGGCTCCAGCGGAGTTACGCGAGTTGAAGCGCCAACTACAGGAGTTGCTTGAGCTGGGCTTCATTCGCCCGAGTCATTCTCCGTGGGAAGCGCCAGTCTTTTTTGTGAGAAAGAAGGATGGTAGTCTGCGTTTGTGCATCGATTATCGGCAGTTGAACCAGATTACTGTGAAGAACAAGTACCCGCTGCCGAGGATCAATGATTTGTTTGATCAGCTGCAGTCGGCCAGGGTTTTCTCGAAGATTGACTTGAGGTCCGGTTACTATCAGATGCGGATCAGAGAGTCAGATGTTGGCCTGACAGCTTTCTGGTTTAGGTACGGTCACTATGAGTTCATCGTGATGCCGTTTGGGCCGACGAATGCACCCGCTGCATTTATGGATTTGATGCATAGGGTGTTCGGTGAGTACCTAAATCATTTTTTGGTTGTCTTTGTTGATGATATTTTGGTTTACTCGCTTCTAAGGTGGAGCATGAGGAGCACTTGAGGATCGTGCTAGAGACCTTGTGAAGTCACCGCCTTTATGCCAAGTTCGACAAGTGCGAATTTTGGCTGAGGGAGGTGCACTTCCTCGGGCACCTGATCTCGGGTTCTGGTGTGGCAGTGGATCCTGCCAAGGTGGAGGCAGTGTTGTCGTGGGAGCAGCCCACGTCAGTGTCAAGGTTCGCAGTTTTATGGGTCTTGCAGGCTACTACCAGAGATTCATTCAGGATTTTGCCAGGATCGCGGAGCTGTTGACCAGGTTGACGAGGTAGGACGTCAGGTTTGTTTGGTCAGAGGACTATGAGCAGATCTTCCGAGAGCTGAAGATGAGGTTGACTTCAGCGCCAGTGTTGGTCTTGCCGTCGGGCAGTGGAGGCTTCATGGTCTACACCGATGCATCGAGATCAAGTTTGGGTGTCGTGCTGATGCAGCATGGTGGGGTTGTTGCCTATGCTTCTCGGCAGCTCAAGAAGCTTGAGGAGAACTACCCCACCCATGACTTGGAGTTAGCAGCAGTGGTGTTTGCTCTCAAGTTATGGAGGCACTATTTGTATGGAGAAGCGTTTCAGATCTTCACCGACCATTAGAGCTTGCAGTATATCTTCACCCAGAGAGATTTGAACTTGAGGCAGTGTCGATGGATGGAGTATTTGAAGGATTACGACCTTACCCTCTCCTATCATCCAAGAAAGGCTAATGTGGTGGCCGATGCTTTGAGCAGGTGCATTCACTTGAGTTCGCTGATGGTCAGAGAGTGGAGGTTGTTCGAGGAGCTGTCCCAGGGAGCATTCTACCCGTCGAGGAGCAGAGATCGTGCTATGGCGTCCAGTTTGTCAGTTCAGCCATCAGTGTTCAGGCAGGTGTTGTAGGCATAGCTGGCAGACCCATAGTTGGCTGACGTTTTTCAGATGTCAGATGTTGAGCATGACGAGGACAGCGAGGTCAGATTCAGAGGCTGCTTGTACGTTCCCGAGGAGGCGCGCCAGGCGCTTTTGTCAGAGGCTCACAAGTCGAGATATGTTGTTCATCCTGGCTCCACCAAGATGTACCATTGCTTTAGGAGGTTTTTCTAGTGGCTAGGGATGAAGAGGGGCGTGGAAGAGTTCGTCGCTCGGTGCCTTACCTGTCAGCAGGTGAAGGCCGAGCATCAGCATCCTGGTGGTGAGCTGCAGTCATTGCCCATTCCCGTGTGGAAGTGGGACGACATCACCATGGACTTCGTGGTTGGTCTGCCCTATACCCAGCAGAGGCACGATGGTATCTGGGTGATCGTGGATCGTTTGACCAAGACAGCACACTTTCTGCCAGTCAGGATGTCTTGGTCAGTGGACAGGTTAGCCAAGCTGTACGTGGACAGAGTCGTTCCATTGCACGGTACTCAAGTTTCGATCGTCTCCGACAGAGATCCGAGGTTCACGTCAGGGTTTTGGCGCAGTCTGCAGAGAGCACTGGGCACAGAGTTGAGGTTGAGCATAGCGTATCATCCGCAGCCAGATGGGTAGTCAGAGAGGACCATTCAGACTTTGGAGGATATGCTGAGAGTGTGCTGCTTGGACTGGAGTGGCACCTGGGAGTCACACATTCTGATGGTAGAGTTTGCCTACAACAACAGTTACCACTCGAGCTTCGGAATGGCACCATACCAGGCTTTGTATGGTCGCCCGTGCAAGACACCTCTTCACTGGTTCGAGATTGGAGAGAGGTAGCTTTTGGGACCAGAGTTAGTGCAGCAGTGTACAGATACAGTCAGGCTGATCAGGCAGAGGCTACAAGCAGCACAGAGCCGACAGAAGAGTTATGCAGACAGCCGTAGGAGACCGTTACAGTTCAGTATTGGTGACCTTGTTTTCTTGCGGGTCTCGCCGACCAAGGGTGTTATGAGGTTCGGAAAGAAGGGAAAGGTCAGTTTCAGGTGCACTGGGCCTTTCCCTATCTCAGGGGGGGTCGGCGAGGTGGCGTACAGGTTGAGTCTTCTCGCAAAGATGGCAGCTATGCATAGTGTTTTCCATGTTTCGCAGCTCAAGCGGTACGTCTCAGATCCTTTGCAAGTGTTGGACTACTCACAGCTTGAGGTAGCGCCAGACTTGTCAGTACCATAGTACCCGGTCATAGTTGTCGACCTTAGAGTGCAGCAGTTGCGCCGGAAGCAGATCCCGCTAGTAAAGGTTATTTGGCAGAACCGCACTGGTGGCGAGGCCACCTGAGAGCGCGAGGATGAGATGCAGGAGCAGTTCCCCTATTTGTTTGATTGATTGGTATATCTTCTCCCTGTACTGCTTTTCGATTTGAGACCGAGTTGTTTTTATTTCGAGAACGAAATGTCTTAAGGTGGGTGGGATGTAAGACCCAGCCCCCTTGGGCCCTTTGTCCCCGTCCTCAGGGTCGCAACAGGCGCCCTGGCCGCGACAGGGTAGGGTCGCACCGTACCCGGCCGCCGCGTTCTTATCGCGGCAGGGGTGGCCGACGCGTCCTGGTCGCGGCATCTGATGGCGTCGCGACTGCTTTTCTGACAGACATGACCGCTGTCTTTTCTGTCAGAATGGCCTTGTCGTATGTCAGGCACGTGCAGCGTTGCGGCCTGGTCAGCCGTCGCGATTGCTTTTCCGGTCTTCGAGGTTTGACCACTTTTTAGGGTCGCGCAGGGGACGGCCGTCGCCGTCGATTTAAAACCGAACGTCGCGCCCCATTCTCCCCCTCACCCCTTCCTCTCCTTCTTCTTCCCCTCTCTTTCCCTCCGAACTCCCCGTGCATTTTCTTGGCGTTCTTTCGAGCTCGAGGTGTTCGTGTTGAGGAGGGTGTCTTCCTGTTCGTGCAGGGGATGTGGTCATGTCGTTAGGAGCGAGGAGGAGGCAACCATTCCTATGAGAAGGCCCCAGCGGGTTTGCTCTTCACATAGAGGTAGGGACCCTTGATCCTCTCGCCCTAAGCATGCTCCCCTCCCCTTAGAGATGGTGTTTCCTCGTGGTTTGTGGTTGTGAGAGAGTGAGGATCCATGCTCGTGGTTGAGTGAGTTTTTCCCCTTCGAGCGTAGATTCTTGTTAAATCCATGTTTGTGGGGTTGTATTGGTGGTTTGCATGATTTACAGCTTTCCATACATGTTAAGCATGCTCCCCTCCCTCTGTGGTATGCTCGTTTGGTGTTTTTGGGGCGGTCTCCGGAAGAAGCACTCCAGAACCCCCCTCTACTGAAGACGCGACCTTTCTAGAGGTCGCGATCTTGTCGCGATGGCCTAGTCGGTCGCGACAGGATCGCGACGCTCCTGAGCGTCACGACCTGGTCACGATGGCTACGGCCGCCGCGACAGCATCACGACAGGGTAGGGCGTCGCGCCTAGTCGCGACAGCCCGATGCGTCTTGACTTCAACCGAGAGACAGGTTTTGGTCTTCGCCGTTTCTGTTTCTTTTACTGTACTCGTGACACCTGTGCTAGTTTCCTAGTACGGTCCTACACTAGTCTTTTGCCCCGTGCACAGCACTTGAGGGCTTGTCCCGTGTGAGAGGTTGTTATTGTTACCTGGGACCTCCGTCCTCAGGAGCCTGTTGAGGGAGTACTCTGGGCTACGAGTGTGCTCGAGTTGGCAGCCTAGCAGGCGGACTCTAGAGCTAATGTGAAAATGGTGGTTAGGACAGTGGCGTTGAGTCACTTACAGAGCTCTCGTGGTTGGTCTGGGATGCCGAGGACGGTTAGGAGTTCTACCCGGCGCAGGCTAGCCAGTCCTATTTCTCACTGCCTCGCTCCTTGCGGCCCCAGAACCACTTGGAGAGGTCAGGCGTGGGACTGTAGTCCGGCCAGACGTTGTGTACTTTGCCTCCCACCTCGCTCTTACGAGACGTGAGGGTCAGAACCTGGGTCAAGGGTAAGACGTCGGTGGGCGCGCCTGACCTTTGACTAGTGGTAGTGTTTTCCATAGCTAGTGCTCCTTGTCTAGGCAGAGTCCCCTCTATCTGTGTTGACTATCTGTGTGGTGGTCACGACGAGCAGTCGTACGGAGTTTTCTGACCGCATTGTGTTCCCGTACCGCGCTAGTTGTAGCTTCGCTTCCGCACTTCTGTTCGTAGGTAGAAGATATAAATTGTTGTTTTTTAATTGTTATATATATATATCCTTCTACCTGTTAGAGCCAGTAGGAGATTGGAAGTCCCTACTGAGCTTCTGTTGTGAAGCTCATCTCTCCTTTTCCCAAGTGAGGCTTCTCAGCAGCGGCAGGGCGCGCGCCGGGAGGAGGAGACGGGGCGGTAGGCAAGGACCCCGTAGCTAGTAGTGGTTTCCCTTTCCCAGTGTACATCACCCTCGGGGTATGCCGCTAATGGATTTGTTCTTCCCTCATCTTTTACTTGTACTAGCATGCGTGCGTTGGGGATGTACTTAGAGCGGTACGCAGCGGTCTTGCTCTCTTTCCTGTTTCCACTTGTACGCTTCTAGTTTAGCAGTTGACATTTACTTCCGTTACATATCCTATTAGATATATATTATTGCCCTTCCGGGTCTCTGGATCCATGGGCGACGACCGTGAAAATCGGGTCCTCTGCGTGGGCCGAGGGTCGGGTTATCGGGTCGTTACAAAGCGCGTTTTGGAGGTTCTCCACCTCCTCCTTCAGCTCTACCTCCCGCACCCGGTGTTGTGCCTCGAGCTCCTTACAAAAGGCAAACTCGGCCTCCCACATATGGTTGTGGTTCTGAGCACGCACGCCATTGCTTCAGCACCGCCATCGACTTTAAAACGCCATCTGTTAGCGCCTCCTTGTCGATGTCCCCCTCGTCACCCTCTTCGGCGTAGAGCCCCACCCGGTAGACCTCCTTCGAATGCTCGGGGGACTTCTCCGGGCTCAACCCTTGGCACCACGCCAACACCTCTAGCTGGAACGCGGTGGGACAAGGGGGGAGTTCCCTAGGTGCGCTTCCCTGGAGGCGCTCCAAGGTTGCCTCTAGAACCGATGCCGAGGGCAGTGCCGCAGACTTCGCCTTCAGCAACCGCGACAGCGAAACCCGGTCTTCATTGGACGCAGTTCGGTCCTCGGCAGCGGCGCTCATCACCCCCGCGGAAGGGCCCTCTTTGGCTGCCGTCTCGGTAACGCCTGCGGTAACCCCCATTGCCTGGCCCTTCACTGCCGCGGGAGACCTCCGGGATTCCTCCTCAGTTCCGACCGCCTGTACGGCTTCGAGGGATCCTACAGCGGTTGTCTGCGCGGGAACCTCCACAACCGCTTCGGTGGGGGTAGTAGGGGTCATTGTCCCCTGAGGAACCACCATGGGCGGAGCTGTGTATACCTCCTCGCCGGCTCCTTCGGTGGACGACCTTTGGCTGGTGGCAGCTTCGCCTTTCGCTGCTCCCACTACGGCACTGAATGCCTCGTCTACGTGCATCGCCCCTTCGTCCCCTTCATCTGCACTGATGGTTAAACTCTACACGGGGACGTCTCTGTCTCCTGCCGTGGTTTGCCTAGCCATGGTGTTGCTATACATTTCAGCGGCTGCCACCTCCCCTGTACGGCTTACAATGGGACCTTGGGGCGTGGACGCCCCCACTCGTCCCGCTACCGCTGTTCGGCTCGCGATGGAACCTTGGGACGTCGACGGCCCCGCTTGTTCCCCAGTGGAGCCTTCATCGGATTGATCTCTTACCATGACCAAACTCAGCTCGGCGCCAACCCCTTTTGTGGTCAGGGGTTGCGTCTCGATGACGGTGCTTGGCCGCCTTCACCAACTTTCACTTCTTTCGCACAAGAAGCTACAGGATCTCTTCCTCCTCTTCCTGCTCACCCTCCTCCTCGGCGGCTGGCAGCACAACCCTCTTCACCTTCTTGGGGCCGGCTTCCTCCCGAAGATTTATCTTCAAGGGCTTCTTACCAGCAGACCGCCTTTCAGCAGGACGACTCAGCATGGCAGCAGGGGGAGGACCCTCACCCGTGATTGCCACGTATGCCATGACGGTGATCTGTTCGGTGTAAAGGGCCATATCCTCCCCGTCCATGCCAGCAGTCAGCTCCTCAGCACCTGTGCAAGGAGAAGAGGTAAGGGAGACGTCTCCTAAACAAAAAAAATCTCTAGAGATAGGGATTTCACTTACTCCATGTTGGGCTGAGCCCATGTTGGACGAGCTGGGCTTCCGTTAAGTACTCCTCCGCCTTATCCACAAAAATGTTGCTGAGGCGGTCTGCGAGCTTCGCCGCCTCCCGAACCAGCATAGGATAGGTGTCCTTGTTGCGCGGATCCTTGACCCGAGTAGGTAACCCCCACTCCCTCTTTGCGGCAATGAAGAGCACCCGATGCGTCCACCCTTTGTTGTTGGAGTACTTAGGGAGAAATCGATCCACATCCTGTTCGGCCTATGCTTGGTGTAGACTATGTTAAGGCCGGTCATCGGCGATGTCGCTAGGCTGAACTGGCTTCGGAAGAGGTCCGCCATCGGCTCGATCTTCACCTTGCAAGAGATGCAGAAGACGCAGATCGTGTGCCAGGAGTTCAGCGTCAGCTGAACGGGGGTGATCCCCCACACGTTGAGGAGATCTCTAGCCACCGCCGGCAGGGGTAGCCGAAACCCAGCTTCTAGCAAGTCCTGGGACATCGCTATACACCCAGGCTTCTGCAGAAAATATGAATCCTTCTCCTTCGCAAGGATTATATCATACTCCTACCCGATCCTGTACTGTTCGCGGAGACCCTTGAAGAACTTGTACCTTGTCCGCTGAGGTGCCTCCAATGTCGCGCCGCTCGCTCTGGCAGCAGCTGCGACCTTTCCCTTTTGGGACATTTCTGGAGATGAAGGCGAGAGCAACAAGAAGAAGAAGAAGCGATGGGGAGGCAGGTGTGATGCTGTGAGCTCGCAAGGAAGAAAACGATCGCCGCGGCGGAGACGAATAAGGATGTAGAAGAAGAAGTTTTTTGAAGGCGTGAAACCCCGCCTTAACCCTGCCTCTTCCTTACAAGGAAAGGGGGGGGGGTGCAAAAATCGAAAATGAAAAGGGTGGTTTGATTCGAACCCTCCGTCGCATGTCCTCCAAGCGACATGTCACCTCCGTGATGATGGATTTCTTCGTCCCCGAGGAAGGACACCAAGTGGCGTTGCCCAAGTGACCGTTTGTGATGCCGAGGTCAGTGTCGTATTTAATGCGAAAGACAGTCATGCAGACCTCCTCTCTCAAGGCACTCCGGACACCGAGTACGCCTGAGAGAGTGGGGGGCAAGTGTGGTGGCCATTTCTAGCCACCTAGGCCCGCATGGCCCATCATGACTCAGCATAGCCCATCGCGGCTCGGCAGGCAGGCGTGGCCTTTCTGCAAAGCGCCACGCGTCTTCGGGTGTGGCCCACGGCTTCCGAGCATGATCTCCGCATAGGGACATCTCCAGGTCCCAAGGGCCGTCTCCGGACACCCTGTAACCTGATCGGTCCAAATGCCCCCTACCGAATAGGCCCAGCTCGAGGCACGTCGTGGCCCTGTCAATGCGAATAGTGTTCCAGGATACCAAGCGCTGAGCATGCAGTCTGGCTACCAAACAGGCTCCCCTGTTCTGTACCTTCCAACTAGGGAACACAGCAAGGCCCTTCGCCAGCTGGCGACGGTTACGACAATGGCGAGGCACGCGCCCCATGATCAAATGGTGCATTAACTGCAGAGCTCCTCAACAAGTGCCTCAACGCATAACTCCCTGCCAAGAGCGCCAACTGGCACATCCTTTCTGGCGATGTTAAGGGATGACCCTTCCCATTCCTTTGGCACCTCTGCCTATAAAAGGCCCAAGTAACTTCCATGCAAAGGTATGCAACCTTGAGCACTCACACTCGCCCTCGCGCAACTCACACATGCCAGAGAGCTTCTTTCCTTCAAGCCTCTACAGTCCACTGACTTAGGCATCAGAGGGTTCTCCCTGGTTCTTCAACCGCCCCCCGTGATCCTATTCTAGTTCTTGCAGGCTTCCGTTCGCACCGGCAATCACTTTCCCTCTTCTTAGTGGAGGCCCATTTGGCCCCGGCCCAAACAGGAACACACCACCACATTTTTTATATCGTCATATCGAATCCTGTGAGTGGGAAATGGCTTGATGTTTTGGACATGTACCTGTTGAAAGGTTCCCCCATCAGTTGATCGGTGTGATTGTCTTGAAAGCTTTTAATCCTCACTCTTTGCATGAACAGTCCCCTTCTATATATTGAGCTTGTATGATTCAATGGTTTCTGAAAACACCAGTCCATGGGTATATGCAACTAAGGATAAATAACAAATAATATATTAAATAGCTGAAAATATTCATGCGGTTCTGTCTCGTTCATTGGTTTCAACGTATGTCGGTTTCCTCATAAGTGTTCCTCGACAATCAGTGTCGTATGTCACAGTAGTGATGCTTCCGGCATGTGTACCCCAATATTGGTACCTCTCCATTGCAGTGGATGGATACCATGTACCCCCCCCCCCCCCCAAATTTATAAATAATGAGAGGTGCTGTCGAATTTTTCCCCCCAAACTTGATCCGGTGGCTTAGTTGATCCAACATCACTGCTAAGTCAGTGAAATTGTTGAACTTATTATATTGATGACTCAGCAACGAGTCAACCTAGTGGGATTCCCGAACCGATGAATTGTCTAATACATGGATTTAGTGAGTCCGATGGTATGTCTGAGCTGGTGACATTTTGAATCGGTGGGGTTTCTGGACCAGTGGCTTTTCCATTCAGTAAGGTCTCTACACCTTGGTGTGGTGAAGCAGTGACCCTGTGAAGTCCTACATCATGATGATCCAGTAGATCTAAGGGACAATGATCTGGTGAGCTTGTGCACTTAGTAAACCGGTGGCATTCCAATCTAGTGAGGTTTTCAGTGACCCGATGAAGTCCTACATCATGTTGATCTGGTGGACCTAAGGGACAATGACCCAGTGAGCTCCTACACTCAGTGAACCGGTGGCTTTTTAGCTCTCACATTTGTTTTCCTGGCCATGTTTTGGCCAACCTGATCACTAGGTAAACCTGCCCCGATGACCCCGTGCCATGAACAAATATTCATATCGTCATCGATGCGATTATGGATCCACCGGTACCATCTCAATCTCATATATGGATAGCTACGAACACCATCCCGACATCTGGCCGGTAAGGGAGGTGTTAATCAAATGATTTTAATGCTTTCCCATCTGTTTTCACACCATGTCACCCAAGTTTCTTTCTTGAACGCCATGAGTTGATTTAAAGTTGGACAGTGTGCTTGATGCTTGTTGCGGCAAGACATGTGCACCTCTGTAACGAGGAATTTGTAGCTCTTCCATATGGACTGCTCTCATAGTAAACAAATAAATAAATAAATATAATAAAAATTAACAATTTAATTAATTAATAACTCAAG
Organism: Colocasia esculenta; assembly: GCA_014218235.1. Lineage (NCBI taxonomy): Eukaryota > Viridiplantae > Streptophyta > Magnoliopsida > Alismatales > Araceae > Colocasia > Colocasia esculenta. The sequence goes on along the minus strand of CM024760.1, from coordinate 25,969,664 downwards.
CAAAAAAAAGTTAAATAAAGCAAGTGAACATAGTGTGCTAACCTTAACACTCTACTAAATAATTGACTGCCATATATAGTTCTTTGGAGTTTGATTAAAAAAATATGTATATAATAATAACAATAAGAGGAGTGCGCCTGGTTCTTCTGGTTGGAGGCAGGCCAGCCTTCCGATTGTCGCTTGCCCCCTTCCGATTGGAAGCACGTTCGGCCCCTTCCGATTGGAGACTTGTCGCCTACCGATTGAAGGCATCTGGGGCCTTCCGATTATTAGCTGCTAGCCCCCTTTCACTTGCTTGCCTTCCGACTGCCGAAGGGGAACCAATCCTTTGAAAGCTTCTTTGGGGCTGGTTTTGAAATTTCCACCTAATCATCAGCAATGTGCCACCCCATAAAACAAATCTGTGAGTATTATATCCAAATAAAAATGGGAGAGCACATCAAAATTATCTCACAAATGCCAAAAATAATAAACAAATGAAATATCAATAATGATTGTTTCTTGGCAAATAAATTGCTTTTCCTATAACAATTTTAATTCAAGTTCAAATGTTCTTTTACATGTTTATTTACAGACTATATAATTTTCTATTTAGACAATTAATCAAGAGTCTTCTCTCTCATAGAGATGTAATTAACACCATTGCGCTTAGGCAATGGTGGGTCTTTGGTTCAGGCTTGATACCCTTTTTCATATGATTGGTCAGACGACGCACACTTTCATGTGACCTAAAGCCCTCCAACTCTTGGAGGCAAAACACATCGTCACTTGTGTGACTGGCATGTCTGTGCTATGTGATTGTAAATTCATCTCTCATACTTACAGCCTAATTGGTATTCAATGAGACTTGGATTTGCAATACACATTTGCTCCTACATTAAATATAAACAAATCAAAATAATGTGATTGATCAAATATCCATTTCCACAGTATGGCACACCTGGTGGGACCAAACTTCCCTTCATGTTCTCTCCAGAATAGAAAGCCATATGGTCTTCTTACTCAATACTGACTGTCGGTTTGAACTAACTTGCAGGTAATTGACAACACCAATGGTTGAAGTATCACTACAAGGAAAAACGGGTTTAGAGACCGAAATAGAGACCGATATTTTTAGTCACTGTTCGGTCACTAATTAGTGACCGATTTAGGAACATAAATTTATCGGTCGCTAAATAACTATTATAGTGACTGATTTCAGTTCGGTCGCTAATCAGTAACTAATTAGTGACCAAACAGTGACTGTTGACCTTTCGATGACTGATTTTTTTTCATTTTCAGAAAATGGAAGAAATTTTTTGCGACCGAATATTTTCAGTCCCTAATCGGTCACTAATTAGTGACCGATTATATTTTAGTCACAAAATTTCATGTTTTCCCGGATATGGAAGAAAGTTTTGCGACTGATTATTTTTAGTCACTAATTGGTCACTAATTGGTGACCGATTATTGTCAGTCGCTAAACCCTTTTTGCCTGGCACCTTTACGAGGGAATTTTGGCGACTGAAATTTATCGGTCACAATTTGGTCTAGGAATTGAGACAGAATTGTGACTGATATATGGTGGTCGCAAAAGTTTGGCGGTGTTAATGATCGAATAGCGATCAAACGTGTTCGGTCGATATTTCTTCTTTACCTTGTCTCCCCCCATGCGATGACCACCTCTCCTCTCTCCTCTCTTCTCTCCCCCTCTCTCTCATTCGTCGACGCCGGAACCCCCCTCGCCGACGCCGCCACCGGTTCTCGTCGCCTTCGTCGTCGCCGTCGCTGTGGCCGTCGCCCGCGGCACCACCCGAGCTCGTCGGCCTCGCCTCCGGCGCCACCAACGCCCCCGCCACCGCTCGCCTGCAGGTAACCCCCCCTCTCCTGTGCCGCCCCCCTCCTCCTCCCCCCCCCCCACCCCACCTGCCGGAAGCCCCCCTCCCCTGCGGCCCCCCTCCTCCTCCCCCCCACTAGACCCCCTACGCCCCCCTCCTCTCCCCCCCCCCCCCCACCCGTCGGAACCCCCCCTCCCCTGCGCGCCCTCCTCCTCCCCCTCCCCTGCCGCCCCCCTCCTCCTCCCCCCCCCCCCCACCCGCAGGAAGTCTCCCTCCCCTCCCCTGCAGCCCCTGTTCTCCTCCAGCCCTCCCCTGCCACCCCTCCTCCTCTCCCCCCCCCCCCCCAACCCGTCGGAACCCCCCCTCCCCAGCGCCCCCCTCTCCTCTTCCACCCCTCCCCCCTGCGCACCCTTCTCCTCCTCCCCTCCCTTGCCGCCCCTCCTCCTCTCCCCCCCCCCCTCCCCTGCAGCCCCCTATCCTCCTCTACCCCTCCCTAATCTCCCTGCTCCCACCCTCCCTCTCTCACTCTCTCGTCTCCCAGTCGGGCCAGTCCATTTCCCTCCCTTTCATCTCTAGCAGTAAGCACAGTCACATGACTGTGCTTACACAGTCACAAGAGTGATTTTCTCTTAGTGACACAGTCACATGATTGTGGTCACTGTGCTTACAGTGACACAGTCACACAATTTTGTTTGGTTAATTATGTTTATTAAATATGGTGTATATTTTACAGATTTTAAAACAACTTTGTGAATTAAAAGGTTAGTAACATTATGTTATGTATTTCATTCATTGATATTAGTTTCTTCTTCAAACTTTTAGCATTTATGACTTAATTTTCTTTAATTTTTCTGCAATTTTATTTCATGTAGTTTTTCTGTAATTTAATTTTTTGTAATTTAATTTTTGTAATTTTTTTCATGCTTGCTTAGATTACATGGCTTTGCATGTAGCATCTATTGATTTAATTGTGGCATATATGATGAGTTAAATTAATTAAGTCGAACAATAGGGACATATATGATGAAATATATGTAATATGGAGATATAATAAATCATATATATATATTTAAAGGTATACAGAATATGATGTATTTTAGGCATGTATATAATTTTCTCTTATAGGTTCTTTACTTTATTTAAAGATAGTTTTCCCACATCAAATCACATTTGATGTTTGATCAAAGTATTATGATTCAATTTCTAATCAGATTATCTAAACAAGTAAATAAATGTAGAGAGTGTAGCCCTGAGTTGACATACCAGATACATGTTAATTGGAATGTGATTATTATTATTATTTTCTTTAAACTCTCTAATTAATGATCAAAGTGTGAGAAATAAATAGAGGATGGTCTAATGATGTGGGACCAATGGTCCATGCCATGTTATAGCATGACAAGGTGTGACAAATGATGGTGTGGTGGTAGAAGTAATTAACTTAAGAGTGTAATGGTGGGTTGACAAATGTCTAATAAGAGATAGACCGATAATAACGATGACGATGATAATTGACAATGAGTGGTAATAATTATTAATGACCAATAACAAGATGACAACAAAGTAATGACCATTGATAGTAACGTTAATGAAATAATATCATGATATGCTATTTTTAGAATGACATAGTTCTTGAGGAACAGCAGAACAAAAAGGACATATTTCAGAAACAATGTGTCACCCTTTTGGCTTGTTGAAAATTAAAAATAAAGTTTTGGGGTCAATTTGTTGGAAAGATGGTTCCAAGTAACACACATAGATTAGTTTGACAATTGAAGAGATATCAAAACCATATGTTGCCATGCCCCATCACTCTAGCATTAGAAATACCTCAGTTTGACAGAGTTAGGGGATGTTACTTACGGACATAATTACTTACTAGGTGCCCTTGATCCAACATATCTAAGTATACATTTTTTAAGGTGGATTACAACACAAAATTATAAAATGAGAAGTGAATAGAATGTACAACTATAGAGAAAGGTATCAAGAAACAAAAATGTTCCCTTTGTTAAAGTGGTATGGTGAAAACACAGCATAGACATTGTTATTTGGATAAAAACAAAATGAGATGCAAGCTAAGAGTTGATTCACTTTACATGAGATGCAACCATAAAAGATAATCAACATATTTGTTTGATGATAACATTTTAGGGGGAGAATGAGCAACTTTACATTTGCTTTAACGGCAACAATTATCAAAAATACCTTTGGTTGATCATCATACAATGTGCCTCCTCCTATAATTATTTATAAATGGCCTTCCAAACCCCAGGCACCCACCAAATGTGACAAACATTAGACAATCCATATCATATAGGCTTAAAGTAGCAGTCACAAATAGGAAAAAAGGAAGATTAAATAATCAAACAAATAAATAATGTAAATACAAAGGGATTATTACTTTTAATAGAAAATTATCACCCTTGAAACTTGCACCAATGGGCATTTTAGTCTTCTTTTTGTATTAGGTTAATTAAATAAGAGAAGTGTGGGACTTGGTATGGTGAATAGCCATACATCTATTTTATGTGTTTCTCTCTTCTGCCCTCTTCTTTCTTCTCTTCTTCTCCAGGAGATCATTTCCATTGCAGTTGCAGAGTGTATCTATAAAGTGTATATTAAAAAAAATCCCTTTTTATTGTTTATAGATAGCTACTTTATGTGCAATATATGTTAGTTGTTTACTTGCCTTCGTTGTTGCTATATACAATACAACACAACTGTAGTATCTAATCCAAGCTTGTAATTTCCCATTTCAAAGGTTGAAACGAGGTCCTATGATCTAATTTGTTTCTCATTATAAGCCTTGGTCCCCGCCATCCTAAAGAATAAACTCTAAGTAAGTATATACTTATTTCTTTCACAAGTGAGGAAAAAAAAACTAAACCCACATGCCATAGCTATAGCATTCTTAAACATAAGCTATGTAAAAGATGATATGACTGGCCATGGCATCCTCAATTCTACTTTGTCCTCTCCTTCTCATCAAAAAGTGAAAAAACCATAATATAAATGAATATACTGAATAAATAATATGCTACCTTTGAAATTTTCACTAGATCAATAAGTGACCTCTACATTTGGATTTTAAGCAAATATAAAAGTCTATTTATTTCTACTTTATTGTGATATCTCCAATGTCATATTACACGTACATAGCTAGGAATTAGTTTAGAACAATCATAATTAAGGTGAAAATAATAGAAGAAACAAAAGAAAATAGAAAATAAGTTGATTTTTTGGACCTGAATTCAATTTACTGGCTAGGGTCTTGGAAGTAAAGCTAATTAACCAAGTATGGAATTGATCAACTATTTGCTTCAAAGATGTGAGGCATAGGTAATCAACCAATTTTGTGCTTGACTAAATAAATGATTTATCTGACCAGTTTAATAAATAGTATAATTCTCTGTAAATTTTTACAGGAGAGTGTAACTATTTAATTGGCTTCTTATATATATGAGATAGGTTAGAGTATGATTAGATAGAAAATTTTAAGTTTTTTTTTTCACTTTAATAGAGAAGTTTTTATTTGATTCAGATAGTTACACCCATAGAAATAACAAACTAACTAAACAAAAGTTTTATCCCTTATAAAGTGGGTTTTTGTTAGAGGACACAACCCTCAATATGAGTGAATTAATGGCATGTAGGAAGAGGACACAACCCCCACTCTATTGGTTCAAGGTCATTGTGAATTTTTAATGTGTAGGAAGTCACAATTCTCTCCCTCCCCTCCCCAACTCCCTTGGAACCATTGAGGTATACATCCCAATTAAGGAAAAAAAATTTAGTACAAACTTTTCCTTCTAGACATTAGTTTAGTTTATGTTTAATTGTTTACTTTCAGTTTAATGATTAGTATTGCACTTCTTACTTCAATGTAATTGTTTAATATTGCACTTGTTCACATGTAATATTTTGTTTTCATTTTCCTTTCATATTTATATGGGTTTTAAATTTGATCTATGCATGTATAGCAATTTATCACCGCACACACCTCATGAGAGCGTGTTAAGCCCGTCTGTGTCAATGAACCTTCCGTTCAAGACTTTGGGATTGATGTGCACGAGTCTTATTTTCAATGATGAGAACGTGTATATCTAATTCAAAGTCTTGAATTGTCCCGTTTTGGGCCGTCTGTGAATGTTTGATCGCAGTTAGGTGGTCATTTATTATGTGTTTGTATTATTTGTTAAACATTTCGGGTGCGTCTACTCACTCCTCTCTGATATACCTTTATTGATTTAGAATATTTTCTTAACTATTTATTAGTAAGTGTTTAAGAAAATATCTTAATCAATAAATATTTTTGGTATATTGGAGAGGTGTGGGGAGATGCTGCCGAAATTTTCAGCAAATTATACAAACACATAGTAAATGGTCATCTAAGTGCGATCAAATATTCACAGATGGGTAAAAAGTGATAATCTAAATAATATATCCTTCCTATTCATTTCGGTTGCGTCGAAGGATGTGTGAGTTTGAATTTTAAAGTTATTTGTCTATTAATATTAGTTAGGCACAAGAAAAAAATGGCTTCAGACTGTTCATGGATGTATCGTATAATAGTTGATCATTTGGTGTCTGTGGAGTTTAGGGTCGGAGTTGAGAATTTCATTCAGTTCGCATTGGGGAATCCAAATGCAGCAGTAGACAGCGAAGGTGGCATCCAATGTCCTTGTATGATTTGTAAAAACTTGAAGTGGAATTCACTATGGGAGGTTCAACGTCATGTATACAGAAAAGGGTTTGTTGAAGGTTATATGAATTGGACATGTCATGGTGAGGAGCTCTGGTCGCACGAGCCTAGTAATGTGGAAGGCACAAGTACGTACACGGATATGGTTGTAGATGTTGCTGGTCCGACATTCAATGTACATGAGGATCCTGTATACGCTGAAGACGTACCGAACAAGGGAGCCGAAAGATTCTATCAGTTACTTAGGATGCTGATGAGCCATTGTGGGATGGTTGTCAAAAAACACACTCGGTTGTCAGCGGTGTCACAGTTGCTGAACTTGAAATCTGAATTTCATATAAGTGGGAATTACTTTGATCGTCTCCTCCTCTTCATCAAGAGCATGTTACCTCGAGATGAGAAGCTGCCTCCAAATTTTTATCGTGCTAAGAAGATGGTCAATGATTTAGGACTTGGATATGTGAAAATAGATGCATATCCTAATCATTGTATGTTGTATGACAAAGAGGATGTAGATAAGGTATCATGTTCAGTTTGCCATCATGATAGGTTTAAACCTAAAAGAGGGGCCAATTCTAGGGGAAAGGATATACCTTATGCGTCGTTACAATATTTCCCCCTTACACCCAGACTGCAGCGGATGTATATGTCTTCAAAGACAGCTCGACATATGAGGTGGCACGCAGAAAGAGTATGCCGGGACGAGGATATTATGACTCATCCTGCAGATGGCGAAGCTTGGACTCATTTCAACCATGCTCATCCTATCTTCTCAAGGGAGTCGCATAATGTGAGGCTTGGTTTATGCACTGATGGATTCAATCCATTTGGAGGTTCAGTGGCTTCCTACTCCAACTGGCCAGTGTTCGTGACACCATACAACCTTCCTCCGAGCATGTGCATGAAGCGAGAGAATTTGTTCATGTCCTTATTGATTCCTAGTCCGAAAAGTCCTATAAAAAACCTAGACATCTATCTCAGACCATTGATTGATGAATTGAAATTATTATGGACTGAGGGGGTCAATACTTATGCAACGACCCACTTCCACCCGGTATGGTTATACCAACCCACGTCGGATGAGAGCAAGCCGCTACAGGGGAGAATACCCCAACAAGTAACAAATGAGCTGAGATATACACAAATAGAATTAAGTAAATGCAACGGAATTTAAATAAATCTCATTCCATCAACTTTTAAATCCACATACCACAGTCTGTATAGTTCAACAAGAGATAACATAAGTACAAAATGTTCCAAATACATAGCCGATTCCAAGTACATTTGAACAAAACTCAAATTTCAATTGTAGCTTTACATACTATGAAAGATAAATTACAAGTCTTCAATCACTTAGTCCAACTCTACTTCAAGCCTTGCTAGCTTCTCCGCTACAAATTTCCTGAAATGTTTAGCAAGAATGAGTCTACACAATAGACTCAGCAAGTAACTAAAGATTCAATACATACATATTTTCCAACAATTTAACTCAATAGAATTTCAGCAATTTAATCATACATGATTATGCCATAACAAGTAATTTCACATGAAATTGTATTAAACAACTATTCTAACACATGTAAAACTATAATCTAAACAAGATTTCTATTAACATGGCGTCATTATCATAAGTACAAATACACATTCACATACCTTCACACTTTACTCACATCATTGTAAAACTTCATAACTAAGTCGTGGAAACACATATACAAGATAGGTTTCATTGCTAGCATGATTTCTAACTCACTTTGCATGCAATCATAACAATTTACTTACATTTAGCTTGCTGATTTTCTACAAATTTTATGACATTCATTTTACCCTTGCATAGGGATTACTTTTAACTATACCACATGTTACTAAACACATGTGCATCCAACCATTCAAATTCCATGAATATGAAAGCATATACTTACATTTTGGTACTAATGGTAACATCACTCTTAGCAATTTAACAAGTTATACATAAGCACATACACACACACATTTGTACACATCAATGAACAATTTATCAATTAACACTATTGTCATTTACACTTATACTATTTTCTCATTTCACACAATCATATGATGAACCTTGGCTTTCGCATACACTCACTTTGTTCTATCACACAATACTCATACACATTTCCCATTAATTCCTCTTTCACAATCACACACTTCTTATCATTTCACTTTTGCACATAACATGTGCCACATTTACACTTATCATGCACATACCTTGTGCTATGAACACATGTCACTTTTCTCATTCACACTTATACTTATTTTCACTTAATGCCAAGACACAGCCCAAACCACCATTAGACGGTCACAACACACACATTCACTTTCACTTACTTAATCACCGGCACAGTGATAAGTCTTAGTTCCTGCAGAAACCGGGGAAAGCCCTTCCCACCATTACCAGTGGAACTTGTCCACCTCCAGGATTTTACAAGACCCTTTGCCAGGGTATACACTTTATCAAGACCCTTTGCCTAGGGTATCTCATAACACATTGAGCTTTCCCGTAGGGGCATTACTACAGTACAGCTCCAAGCCACTAAGGTGGCAGTGTCTTATGGGCATTTTTGGTTATCTTTATCACATTAACCGTTTTACACACTTATACCACTTGTTTTCTCATGTCTCATGCACACACACTCATACATAATTCACACACACATAAGTCATCATTCACTGATTTTTAACATCACTGTTGCAACTTCCAAATAATCATAATATAGATTTAATCATACTGAAATTCACTGAATCACATCAAATCACAATTAACATGCTCATATAGTCGTTTTTCTCATTAAAAATCCATAACGATACTTACTGTTATCAAAACAACCTGAGATTTTAACCACAGACACATTTCAGGTTTATAATCACACACGCAAATTTTCATATTTTTCTGAACCATATTACATTTATAGAAATTAGAACATGCAATCTCATGCCGTTCATAATTTGATTTAACATGGAACATAACATGAACATCGGGTTTAACAGTTCGCAGTCCTGATCCTAACATATTTGTCATCACAAAAATTTTCCTCGGATTTATTGCACAATACACAATTTACTGTAGATTTTACAATTCCTATGCATGTCTCCTATTTCCAAAACAGAAATTTTCAGTAAATTCCACAGTCATGGAAAAATTCTCAAATTCTCAGGGCATGGACTGATACATATACACATGGTATAGAAAAATCTAGGGCATTAAATTCTCAGGAATTCGGTAGACAGCAGATGATCATGCATAATCCATCTTTTCCCAACATGTATTTCAATAATCAAAAGAATTCATACCATCCACAGAAAAATGCAGAAACTTCCACACACACACCACATTATCTATTTTACATAGCATATAGGATTTACACTATATCCTCATGGCGAAAACATATCGAAAATAATCATCTATCAGGAAGAACAGCTCACTGTTCTGTCCTGAAGAACTTGGTGGCAGCCTCTGGCCGTTCAAGAGTTTCGACGGCATGATCGCTGGACGCCTATGGAGATCTTGGCGTCAAGGGTATGACGCCAAGTTCCTGTCTGTGCAACAGCACAGACTGAACCCCAAATACTCAGTGAAAAGGAGGGTCCAGGACACGATTTAAAATCCATAAAAATTACTGGGACCTAGGGAACATGTATGGGATTGAGATCTATGGGTTACTTGCCTCTCAATTAAATCTACAAGATCGGAATAAGCTGATGAAGCCCTTCTCGGCCTTGCCAAAAAGGTGTTCAGAAACTCCTTCGATCCTCCTCTCCTGTCGATGTAGATGGCACCTCGGAGCTGGGATCTCTTCTTGGATGTATTGGCCGTCTCCCAGACGTGGCAGCTCCTTGGTTTCCTCCTCCAATCGACGGATTAGAGCTCCTCAAGTTCAGCTTTTCTGCAACTCGGGTCCAAGGGTTCACCAAATGTCGAAGCTTCCTCCTCGATCTAGGCTGGGTATTTCATAGGTTTAGGGTCTGGGGATGCTTCTTGGGCAGCTGTACTACACTCCCATCTTCATGGATCTCTCAGAAGGTCTCCCAATCGCCGGATTAAAGCTTGGGAAGATCAGGTTTTCTTCTAGCTTCCTCACAGCTAGGGTTTTCCTGGCCAAGAGACAAAAGCAATCACCTCCAGCTGCTAAGGGGGGTTTCTATATAGATCTAGGCTTGGGGCATGCGTGGGCAGGGTCTGATGTGAGTTGAGAGCCGTTGGGAGACATCTCCCCAACCAGTGAGCTTGCTTGCCCCGGAAATTCTGGGTCTGCAGCGCACAGAAAATTAGGGATATTAACGTCCACATCCATGGACGACTACCTTAGGGTTGACGTCAGTCGATATGGACGCTGACATATCATGGGCGTCCATCCCTGTTGACGCCAAGACTTTCTTCTGCCAGAACTTCAAATCTTGCAGAACCATGCTTAATCTACACATATATGCACATGAAACCCATGTAGTATAGTGTATACACCACTACACCATGTAACCATCCAAAATTTACTGCTAATTCTACACATACATACATAGGTACATCAAGATAATAACACGTACATGAATATCTTCATACGCATACAATGTATATATATATATACATGCAATGTACAAAGTACAATGTACACATTAACTATACCATGCAAACGAACAACGTTTACAACTAAGTATACTCATGCATACCTAAGTATACCAAGGTGTTACATGTGTAAAATTAAGTACACAATTATCACATGCATATGATAATCTACATACGTGCATACACATATGCACTTCATATATTCACACACAATATTCATGAAATGGGCAATATAAGGTATACTTCAATATTTAGATAGCACCTGCATAGTATTTAAATAGATATTTTATACTCAAAATTAGCCAATTACTCATCTTCACGATAATAGTTTACATCCTCGCATATACCCATGCAAAATTTATATCTATAATATGCACCATTTTCATGCACGCCATTTATGCAAGAACAAGCAAACAACATATACATAAAGTATAAGCGGGAAAGAAAATTCGGGGCCTTACACCCTCTCCCCCTTAAAGAGATCTTCGTCCTCGAAGATCAGATCACGTACCCTTGATGACATCTTGTTGCCGCTTCTAGTCCACTTAGACCGGTGCCTAATTTCCTGCCGGTGGCTTCCTCACTACTGGAACATTTCGGGGAACAAACCTCTTCTTCTGATTCGGACAGTTTTTAATCTGATGGTTCTTGCTACCGCACTTGAGACATCTACCTAACCTCGTCCAACATACGTCTCCGCCGTGGCGCTTGCCACAATGCACACATACGAGCTTCTCGTTGCCGGCCAAAACTACTGACTGAAAGGTCGATTCTATTGGTACCATAGATGGTTGTTGTCTTTTCATGAGCTTCTTCATCTTCCTCTTTTGCCGTTGAAATGGTTCTGGTAACATTTCTAATCTTGCTTTCTTCTCTGCCAAGTACAATTCCATTTCACTCTCTTGTTTGCATGCCGCGCTAAGAGCTACATCCATAGTTCCAAGATTAAACGCCGCCAGTCTGGCTCTCATTGACGGTCTAAGCCCCATTACAAACTTCCTTGCCTTGCGCCTCTCATCGACAACTATGTGGGGTGCATATCTAGACAACTCCGTAAATCTAGCCTCATACTCCAAAACTGTCATCGATCCCTGAGTCAATGCTAAGAATTCCTGCTCCATTTTGTCTCGTATATGTTCAGAAACATACTTGGCCTGAAACATCTTTACGAAGTCTTCCCAAGTAACCTCTAGCTCCACTCCCTCAAACTGCGTGCGAAGAACGGAAGACCACCACACATCCGCTCGCTCCTGAAGCATATATGACGCCAGACTGATCTTGTCATTCTCTGCGCACCTGATGGCTCTGAATATCTTTTCGATTTCTCTGAGCCAACTTTCTGCAACTAACGGCTCACTCTCCCCCTTAAAAGAGGGTGGAGCCATCCTCTTGAACCTTTCCATGACTGATACACCTCCTAAACCACGGTCCTGCTGAGCTGGTGCTGGAACCTGAGCCTGAAACTGAGTTTGAAAAGCCGCTTGTGTTTGCGCTTGAGTCCGTATTGCTTGTACAATCCCTTGCATGACCATACCATAATCAGCCAACGGTGGCGGGGGTGATCCTTGAGGTACTGGTACTTCATGCTGCTCTCCGTCAGTCCTACTTAACTCTTCATCCGGAATAGGTAAGCTCAAACGTCGAATCTCTCCAGCCATCGCTACAAAATAAACAGCAAGTTAAACTCCATTTATCCCTATACTTATCATGTTATCATGTATTTATCTTACTACTTTTCTAGCACTATCTTAATTATTCCTTGGATCAGGCTATCCACTACAAGGACTTAGAGATGTGATTTAGTTGATGGCTATTTATGTATAATCTCAACCCAACCGCTCTGATACCATCTCTGCAACGACCCACTTCCACCCGGTACGGTTATACCAACCCACGTCGGATGAGAGCAAGCCGCTATAGGGGAGAATACCCCAACAAGTAACAAATGAGCTGAGATATACACAAATAGAATTAAGTAAATGCAACGGAATTTAAATAAATCTCATTCCATCAACTTTTAAATCCACATACCACAGTCTATATAGTTCAACAAGAGATAACATAAGTACAAAATGTTCCAAATACATAGCCGATTCCAAGTACATTTGAACAAAACTCAAATTTCAATTGTAGCTTTACATACTATGAAAGATAAATTACAAGTCTTCAATCACTTAGTCCAACTCTACTTCAAGCCTTGCTAGCTTCTCCGCTACAAATTTCTTGAAATTTTTAGCAAGAATGAGTCTACACAATAGACTCAGCAAGTAACTAAAGATTCAATACATACATATTTTCCAACAATTTAACTCAATAGAATTTCAGCAATTTAATCATACATGATTATGCCATAACAAGTAATTTCACATGAAATTGTATTAAACAACTATTCTAACACATGTAAAACTATAATCTAAACAAGATTTCTATTAACATGGCGTCATTATCATAAGTACAAATACACATTCACATACCTTCACACTTTACTCACATCATTGTAAAACTTCATAACTAAGTCGTGGAAACACATATACAAGATAGGTTTCATTGCTAGCATGATTTCTAACTCACTTTGCATGCAATCATAACAATTTACTTACATTTAGCTTGCTGATTTTCTACAAATTTTATGACATTCATTTTACCCTTGCATAGGGATCACTTTTAACTATACCACATGTTACTAAACACATGTGCATCCAACCATTCAAATTCCATGAATATGAAAGCATATACTTACATTTTGGTACTAATGGTAACATCACTCTTAGCAATTTAACAAGTTATACATAAGCACATACACACACACATTTGTACACATCAATGAACAATTTATCAATTAACACTATTGTCATTTACACTTATACTATTTTCTCATTTCACACAATCATATGATGAACCTTGGCTTTCGCATACACTCACTTTGTTCTATCACACAATACTCATACACATTTCCCATTAATTCCTCTTTCACATTCACACACTTCTTATCATTTCACTTTTGCACATAACATGTGCCACATTTACACTTATCATGCACATACCTTGTGCTATGAACACATGTCACTTTTCTCATTCACACTTATACTTATTTTCACTTAATGCCAAGACACAGCCCAAACCACCATTAGACGGTCACATACACACACATTCACTTTCACTTACTTAATCACCGGCACAGTGATAAGTCTTAGTTCCTGCAGAAACCGGGGAAAGCCCTTCCCACCATTACCAGTGGAACTTGTCTACCTTCAGGATTTTACAAGACCCTTTGCCAGGGTATACACTTTATCAAGACCCTTTGCCAGGGTATACACTTTATCAAGACCCTTTGCCTAGGGTATCTCATAACACATTGAGCTTTCCGTAGGGGCATTACTACAGTACAGCTCCAAGCCTCTAAGGTGGCAGTGTTTTATGGGCATTTTTGGTTATCTTTATCACATTAACCGTTTTACACACTTATACCACTTGTTTTCTCATGTCTCATGCACACACACTCATACATAATTCACACACACATAAGTCATCATTCACTGATTTTTAACATCACTGTTGCAACTTCCAAATAATCATAATATAGATTTAATCATACTGAAATTCACTGAATCACATCAAATCACAATTAACATGCTCATATAGTCGTTTTTCTCATTAAAAATCCATAACGATACTTACTGTTATCAAAACAACCTGAGATTTTAACCACAGACACATTTCAGGTTTATAATCACACACGCAAATTTTCATATTTTTCTGAACCATATTACATTTATAGAAATTAGAACATGCAATCTCATGCCGTTCATAATTTGATTTAACATGGAACATAACATGAACATCGGGTTTAACAGTTTGCAATCCTGATCCTAAAATATTTGTCATCACAGAAATTTTCCTCGGATTTATTGCACAATACACAATTTACTGTAGATTTTACAATACCTATGCATGTCTCCTATTTCCAAAACAGAAATTTTCAGTAAATTCCACAGTCATGGAAAAATTCTCAAATTCTCAGGGCATGGACTGATACATATACACATGGTATAGAAAAATCTAGGGCATTAAATTCTCAGGAATTCGGTAGACAGCATATGATCATGCATAATCCATCTTTTCCCAACATGTATTTCAATAATCAAAAGAATTCATGCCATCCACAGAAAAATGCAGAAACTTCCACACACACACCACATTATCTATTTTACATAGCATATAGGATTTACACTATATCCTCATGGCGAAAACATATCGAAAATAATCATCTATCAGGAAGAACAGCTCACTGTTCTGTCCTGAAGAACTTGGCGGCAGCCTCTGGCCGTTCAAGAGTTTCGACGGCATGATCGCTAGATGCCTATGGAGATCTGGCGTCAAGGGTATGACGCCAAGTTCCTGTCTGTGCAACAGCACAGACCGAACCCCAAATACTCAGTGAAAAGGAGGGTCCAGGACACGATTTAAAATCCATAAAAATTACTGGGACCTAGGGAACATGTATGGGATTGAGATCTATGGGTTACTTGCCTCTCAATTAAATCTACAAGATCGGAATAAGCTGATGAAGCCCTTCTCGGCCTTGCCAAAAAGGTGTTCAGAAACTCCTTCGATCCTCCTCTCCTGTCGATGTAGATGGCACCTCGGAGCTGGGATCTCTTCTTGGATGTATTGGCCGTCTCCCAGACGTGGCAGCTCCTTGGTTTCCTCCTCCAATCGACGGATTAGAGCTCCTCAAGTTCAGCTTTTCTGCAACTCGGGTCCAAGGGTTCACCAAATGTCGAAGCTTCCTCCTCGATCTAGGCTGGGTATTTCATAGGTTTAGGGTCTGGGGATGCTTCTTGGGCAGCTGTACTACGCTCCCATCTTCATGGATCTCTCAGAAGGTCTCCCAATCGCCGGATTAAAGCTTGGGAAGATCAGGTTTTCTTCTAGCTTCCTCACAGCTAGGGTTTTCCTGGCCAAGAGACAAAAACAATCACCTCCAGCTGCTAAGGGGGGTTTCTATATAGATCTAGGCTTGGGGCATGCGTGGGCAGGGTCTGATGTGAGTTGAGAGCCGTTGGGAGACATCTCCCCAACCAGTGAGCTTGCTTGCCCCGGAAATTCTGGGTCTGCAGCGCACAGAAAATTAGGGATATTAACGTCCACATCCATGGACGACTACCTTAGGGTTGACGTCAATCGATATGGACGCTGACATATCATGGGCGTCCATCCCTGTTGACGCCAAGACTTTCTTCTGCCAGAACTTAAAATCATGCAGAACCATGCTTAATCCACACATATATGCACATGAAACCCATGTAGTATAGTGTATACACCACTACACCATGTAACCATCCGAAATTTACTACTAATTCTACACATACATACATAGGTACATCAAGATAATAACACGTACATGAATATCTTCATACGCATACAATGTATATATATATATATACATGCAATGTACAAAGTACAATGTACACATTAACTATACCATGCAAACGAACAACGTTTACAACTAAGTATACTCATGCATACCTAAGTATACCAAGGTGTTACATGTGTAAAATTAAGTACACAATTATCACATGCATATGATAATCTACATACGTGCATACACGTATGCACTTCATATATTCACACACAATATT
The DNA here is from genome assembly GCA_014218235.1 of Colocasia esculenta. Lineage (NCBI taxonomy): Eukaryota > Viridiplantae > Streptophyta > Magnoliopsida > Alismatales > Araceae > Colocasia > Colocasia esculenta. Next base: position 25,952,927 of record CM024760.1, on the reverse strand, counting down.
CATGAAATGGGCAATATAAGGTATACTTCAATATTTAGATAGCACCTGCATAGTATTTAAATAGATATTTTATACTCAAAATTAGCCAATTACTCATCTTCACGTTAATAGTTTACATCCTCGCATATACCCATGCAAAATTTATATCTATAATATGCACCATTTTCATGCACGCCATTTATGCAAGAACAAGCAAAATGATATAAATTTGGGGCCTTACAACTTATGTTGCATCTAGAAAGCAAAATTTCACCATGAGGGCAACATTGATGTGGATGATAAGTGATTTTCCTAGATATGGAATGCTATTTGGTTGGAACACACATGGGAAGCTAGCATGTCCTTACTGTATGGATAATACCAAATTATTTGTACTTAAACATGGTGGGAAGTCCTACTGGTTTGATTGCCATTGATAGTTTTTAGCAGCTGATCACCCTTTCAGAAGACAAAATGATGTATTCCTAAAGAACAGAATGGAACGAGATGAAGTTATATTCGAGAGATTGTCTAGTCATCATATGGCAGCACGTGTAGAAAATTTGCCAGATATCACACAACTGATGGGCAGTACCTGACACCTTTCAGGTTTTGGGAAGGGGCACAACTGGGTGAAGAGAAGCATTTTCTAGGAGCTACCTTATTGGTCGACTCTTCTTGTGCGGCACAATCTAGATGTGATGCATATCGAGAAAAATGTCTTTGATAATGTGTTCAACATCGTTATGGACATAAAAGGTAAAACAAAGGACAACGGGAATGCACGTTTGGACTTGTCCATGCTTTGTAAACATCCAGAGTTAGAACTTGTTGAACTAAATAGGAAATCAATTAAACCAAAAGCAGTTTATGTGCTTGGAGGAGGACAAGTAAAGGAAGTGTGTCAGTGGCTGAAATAGTTGAGATTTCCTGATGGTTATGTCTCTAATATTGCTCGTTTTGTTAATGTCAGTGAGGGAAAAATATATGGAATGAAGAGTCATGACTGCCATGTGTTCATGCAAAGGTTGTTACCTATCGCATTTCGTGACATGTTGTCGAAGCCTCTATGGGGAGCATTGTCTGAGCTAAGTCGATTTTTCATGATTCTGTGTGCGTCAGAACTCAGGCTTGAGGATGTGCAAACTATCAAACAGAATGTGGTCACCATCGTATGCAAATTGGAGAAGATATTTTTGCCTGCATTCTTCGATTCGATGGAGCATTTACTCGTACATCTACCATATGAAGCTAAAGTCGGAGGGCCAGTACAATATAGATGGATGTATCCCTTTGAGAGGTATATGCAAATATTAACTTTTTTCTTCTTAGAATTGCACCTTATATATGATATGTTTCTTATTTGTCTTGTACATTGTTGATGTAGGTGTATGCATGACCTCAAAATGAAAGTCCGAAATAAAGCAAAAGTGGAGGGTTCTATTGTTGAGGCATACATTATGGAGGAAATCTCAAACTTTTATTCGATGTACTTTGAAGCAGACATACAAACTCGTCGTACTCAACCTCCACGTAATGATGATGGGGGGGGGGGGAATCTGTGTGTTCAGATCGACTCTCCATATTTAATCATCCTGGACATGCCTTCGGACGTTCTTTAACTTGCATGCTCGATGACAGAGAGTTACGCGCCGCATAGATATATATTCTTTTGAATTGTGCTGAGCTAGAGTGTTATGTTGAGTGAGTGCTAAACTAACGATTTATTGTGTATATACTTTTTTGCCTTATTCTAGCTATTGAAGGTGGTCCTCCATTCATATTACAGATAATTTTATTCAGAAATAATTCAAAGAAATTCACATCCCATTGATTATGAGGTTGAAAAAGAACGAGAGAAGTCATTGGCCTTATGGCTAAGAAAATGCGTAAGTGTACATGCTGAAAGAGTACGAAAGATAAGTTATGTTCACTTTTTAACTAGTCTTCTCTATATGAAGGTTGAACAAGGTTTAATTACTAATGAAAGAGTTCGTCATATAGCCTATGGCCCATCGAAAATTGCACAGAACTATCCTGGATTTATTGTGAATGGGTATAGATTTCATACAAAAGATTATGGGCAGAGTAAATCTACTATGAACAGTGGTGTATGTGTTAAAGGAAGTACATACAATGAAAGTGAATATGACTACTATGGTATTGTAGAGGAGATCTTACAGTTGCAATATCTAGGACAAGACAATCATATATTCTTGTTCAAGTGTCATTGGTTTGATCCGAATTCCATTTGAAATGACACACAATGCATGGGATTGTCGAGCTTAAACATAAGTCGAAATTGAATACTTATGAGCCATTCATTTTAGCTACACAAGCTCAGCAGGTGTACTATACAAGTTATCCATCATCTACAAACAAAGAACGAAATGATTAGTGGGCAGTTTGCAGAGTTAAGTCAAGACTATTCTCTGATTATGAATTGGATGTGACTGATCAGACGCCTGAAGAGGTCAACGCAGAATTCTTTCAAGAAGACTTGGTTGAAAATGTAGAGTTGACAGCTCATATTGGAGAAGACAAATCTGAAGCGCCAATTTCCTTGTCTAAAGGAAATGAGGTCGAAGAAGTCGATCCACATGAGATAAAAGGGAGTAGTGGAAGGCGAACAGATGTTGAATGTGAAAGTTCTGATGAGGAAGAGAAATATACCAGTGATGAATGTGAAGATGATGATGAAGATGGGGCTGAATTAGATATATCATCATCATCTGAGGAGGAAATGGATATCATTTAAAAATGGGTAGAATTTTTTCACATCTGTTTAGTATATTTAAAGTAGCCCACTTTCAATATAAGCAATTGACTAATGAACATTACTTTTTTATGTTCCCTATGAAGATATGGTGCGTGGAGCACGATCGGGCTCCAGTTCTGGGAGGAGCAGCCGTGGGAGGGGTTTATTGGCGGCATTGGCGGCATCAGGTATGTATATTTTTCTAGTGTATTTTTCTTTGTGTATTTTTTATACATATTATTAATGCCATTTAAATTGTTACAGTTTCTGGTTCTTTGTCTGTCCCTCCTCCTGTAGCAGCAGGTATGTATAATTAAAGTTCTACTTTCATTGTGCATTGATTCTTATGCCATAAAATTCTTACAGGTTCGAGTGAGTTTACACCTCCTCATCCTAGAGTACCAGGTATGTATATTTCAATTTTCAAGTATTTGTATAGTCATTATTTATATTCTTGTACATTGTATATTTGAAGTTTTATTTTTCTTTGTGCATTATTTATACATTTATTTATGCCATTTAAATTGTTACAGCTGCTGGTCCTTCCTCTGTCCCTCCTCCTGTAGTAGGAGGTATGTATATTTAAAGTTGCACTTTCATTGTGCATTGATTCTTATGCCATAAAATTCTTACAAGTTCGGGTGAGTTTACACCTCCTCACCCGAGAGTACCATGTATGTATATTTCAATTTGTAAGTATTTGTATAGTCATTATTTATACATATTATTTATGCCATATATTCTTGTTACAGCTGCTGGTCCTTCCTCTGTGTCTCCTCATGTAGCAGCAGGTATGTATATTTAAAGTTGTACTTTGATTGTGCATTAATTCTTTTTCCATTAAAATGTTACAGGCTCGGGTTAGTCTACACCTTCTCCTCATACAGTAGTAGGTATGCATATTTAAATTTGTAAGTATTTATACAGTCATTATTTATATTTTTGTACATTACTTATGTCGTTGTGCATTTTTGTCCAGGTCCGGTGCCAGAGGATGCTGTTAGTCTACAGGAGGGGGGAGGCAGTTTTTATGACATCACTCTACGGGAGGTGTGAATAAATGGGTACGTATTAAACTTATATCTATCTTTTATTAAGGAGGTATATTTAGTTCATAAATTCATACTAACAAGTTACATAATTACAGTGATAAAATAGAGCCCGCCCAAGCATCTCAATTCATCACAAGAACAATTCAGGCACACTTTCCTAGGCCTATTCATAGATTTAATGATTTCCAGATGGAGGTCCAGGAGTCGTTGTATCAGATGTTCATGGTATATAATTTCTTATTATAATTTATTTGTTTTCTTATCTACATTCAGTTAACTAACTCTTATATGTACAAAGCAATCATCGATTCACGAGTTGTTTAGATGAGGCGCAGTTTCGATTAGTATGGATGACCACCGCCCGATCAAATTTTAAGCATTTGTTGTATAATGCAAGGAAAAAATGCAGAGAAAGTTTGTCAGAGTGCAGACCCAACTCTTTGGAGGGAGCGCGCACCGACATGGATGAGGAGAGACTACTGGGAAAGTTTGTGCAACATATGGGCCGCAGAGAGATGGCAACAAACCTCCACAACAATGAAAGTGAATCGGACGGCCAATCCAGAGGCCAACATGCATACAAGTTGGTCCATCTCCTTTGCGACCCATCAGTCCAGATTGGTAAGTCATATGTCCATTTGTGATATATTTTATTCATATGGGTACTCATTTATGTCATCTTTTTCTGTGAAATAGGAAAAGGAGCTAAAACGGCCTCCAACATTTCAGGAGGTGTTTGATAAGACACATAAGAAAAAACGGATCAGGCGATAGGTTGCAGATACAGTACAATTAGCGATAGAGCAGCCGCAGTTAGATCCTAAGGTATGGGTTACGGCATCTGGTGCCCCAAAGAATGGCCATGTGTATGGTTTTGGGCATAGTATGGACAAGAGCAGGGTGTTATCTGGCACCTTGAGTTCAGCCGCACAGACGAGTGCATTCACCGTAGCTGGTGCTCCAGGTACTTCTCCCAGTGAGATGAGGGGCTTCATTCGAGATGAGATCTCTAGTTTGGAGTATCGTCTGGCCCAGACGATGGAGTCTCATCTAATCCACACTATACAGATGCATGTGTCTGACGCTGTCCAGGCCCAGCTCTCCCAGGCCCTCTCCCAAGCTATCTCCTAGGCCCTCTCCCAGGTCAGCATTCCTCCTTAGGTAGCACCATCAACATCAGCACGAGCCCCTCATGTGAGTAAATTGATTTTATTTTAGATTTCTATTTTAACAATCAAATTTAGTTTTGTTTTCTTTAAAAAGGAAGAACTTAGCTAGGTTTAGGGGTCCAAAATTAGAAATACTAATTCAATCGGCCTCCGATTTGTTCCACCAAAGTCAGTGCGATGAGTGTGACTTGTGAAAACTGACGGAGTTCAATTCGGACTCCCGGTTTAAGCTTGACGCTCAAATTTACATTAAACAAGTTAGTTTAGTTTAAAAATGAAGAACTTAGGTTTGGTGGTCCAAAATTTGAAATACTAATCCGATTGGCCTCCGGTTTTTTCCAGCACGGCCAGGGCGATGGTTGTGACTTGTGAAAACTGACGGAGCTCAATTTGGACTCTCGGTTTAAGCTTGACGCTCAAATTCACATTAAGTAAGTTAGTTTAGTTTAAAAATGAAAAACATAGGTTTGGAGGTTCAAAATTAGAAATACTCATCCGATTGACCTCCGGTTTGTTCCAGCACGGTCGGGGCGATGAGTGCGACTTGTGAAGACTGACGAAGTTCAATTTGGACTACCGATTTGTGCTCGATGCTCAAATTCACATTAAGCAAGTTAGTTTAGTTTAAAAATAAAGAACTTAGGTTTGGGGTTCAAAATTAGAAATACTAATCCGATTAGCCTCTGATTTTTTCCAGCACGGCCAGGGCGATGGTTATGACTTGTGGAAACTGACGGAGCTCAATTCGAACTCCTGGTTTAAGCTCGATGCTCAAATTCATCTTAAGCAAGTTAGTTTAGTTTAAAAATGAAGAACTTAGGTTTGGGGTCCAAAATTAGAAATACTAATCCGATTGGCCTCCAGTTTTTTCCAGCACGGCCAGGGCGATGGTTGTGCCTTGTGGAAACTGACGGAGCTCAATTCGAACTCCCGGTTTAAGCTTGACGCTCAAATTCACATTAAGTAAGTTAGTTTAGTTTTAAAATGAAAAACATAGGTTTGGGGGTTCAAAATTAGAAATACTAATCCGATTGGCCTCTGGTTTGTTGCAGCATGGTGGGGGCAATGGTTGTGCCTTGTGAAAACTGACGGAGTTCAATTCGGACTCCCGGTTTGGGCTCGACGCTCAAATTCATCTTAAGTGTGACCAAAATATTGACCGAAAGTGAGTGAATAAAAATCTATAAAATTAAATAATTTATTACTTATAGTAGTATTTAATTTTAACTTATTATTGTTATATATGTATTGTAGGTTCCTTCATCAGTTGGAGTGGGAGGAGACGAGCACGAGGATGAGCACGAGGACGAGGATTCATGATTTTTATTTCATTATTATTATTGTTGTGGACATTTTATTATAGTTGTGTTGTGGACATTTTTATTATTGTTGTGGATATTTTATTATTATTGTGTTGTGGACATTTATTATTGTTGTGGACATTGCTTTTATTTACACAGGTTATTTTGATATATATATATATATATATTAAAAAATAATAATTAAAATTATAGAGACCGATTAGTGACCGAAATTATTCGGTCGGTCACTAAAACAGTGACCAATTTGTGACCGTAACACGTCGGTCGCTATAGGCGACTGATGCGGTCCAGTCACAAATCGGTCACTATTTTAGTGACTGAATAGTGACCGAATAATTTCGGTCATTGATAGCGACAGATGGAATTCAGTCCTAATTCAGTCACTAAATTAGTGACCGTCCTAGTGATTGATATATTCAGTCACTATTTTTGTGACCTAAATAGTGACTGAATATTTCGGTCGCTGATAACGCCTTCAGCAACTGAAGGATTTCAGTCACTAATCGGTCACTGTCAGCTCCAGAATCAGGATACCAGTTGGGATCAAACATTGGTTGTGTAGTAGGCGCAACATCTACACTAAATGCTTGAGGTGAGGAAAACGGATTTGCTGGACTCCTGAAACATTGATCAAATTGCCCATGACAGGTGCAACATCTACACTAAATGCTTGAGGTGAGGAAAACAGATTTGCTAGACTCCTGAAACTTTGATCAAATTGCCTATGATAGTTAGCAGTAGAATGGCCTTTACGATCACAAATCTGACAAACCTCTGTGTTAGGAAAATTGCCATGCAGCTATCCGGAGAAATTGTTATAGTTGTGGCCATAGTGTTGGACATTGCCATAGTTTTGTCCTCTGTTAGAATGGCCACGTCCACCAGCCCCTCGACCGTGAAATCCTCGACACCAATAAGAGAAAGTTCCACGGGTGGTGGAATTGGATGTAGGTTGCTGCTGGGGAAGGAGGTTTGTGCGGGCCAAATTAGCAGAGATGTCAGTAATTGCTTGATGGTGCTGCTGAAGGAAGATTTCATGATTTAGTATCATCCGCTGAACATCATCAAGAGTAGTGGTACTGGCAACGAACCTGGTGGTAATCACTATAAGAACTGACTCATACTTCGGACCCAATCCACCAAGAATGTGAAGTAGAAAATCATTTTGGGAAACAGGATTGGAAGTAAGAGCAAGACAATTTGATATGTACTTACAAGCTTTTTGTATATATTCACTAACAGACGATGCTCCTTTCTTCAGTTGTTGTAGCTGGAGCCAAAGCTATAGAACCCTTGCCTTTGATGTAGATCCATAAGTCTTGGCAAGTGTCTACCAAATCGCTACTACAGTGGTGTGACCAACAATGAGGGGCATTACAGATTCTGCAATTGAAAACATAAGGGCAGTCATGACAAAATTGTCATACTGCCTCCACGCATCCGCAGCCGGGTTAGGGAGCACCTTCGTCGCATCTTGTGGATCAGGTATGGATTCGGGTGGACACAGAACACTACCATCAACCAATCCCATAAGTTTGTAGGTGTTGAGGAATGGGAGGAATTGGGCACGCCACAACATGTAATTGTCGCCAATGAGTTTGACGGAGATGCGGTGTTAAATATTTGGCAAAGAAGAGAAAGAGCATAAGGTTGTAATAGGGAAGGTGGAGGTGGTAGAGGAGAAAGACGATGAGCCAACAGTGGAAGACGAAGGTGCCTCAGCCATCGAGCTTTCTCTGATACCAAGTTAGAGAGGTGAGAAGAGAGAATAGATGTGAGAACAGAGGTGAAGCCTAGAAAGAGGGAACTATAGAGTATGGCGTAACTGATAGCCTCATCCTACTATGAGGTACTATGGAAATGGATATTTTATCCATCACATTATTTTGTTTTATTTATATTTATTGTAGGAGCAAATGTGTATTACAAATCCAAGTCTCATTGAATACTAATTAGGTTGTAAGGATGAGAGATGAATTTACAATCACGGAGAACACACATGCCAGTCACACATATGATGATGTGTTTTGCCTTCGAAAGTCGGAGAGCATTAATTAGATATCATGAAAGTGTGTGTCGTTTGACCAATCAGACGAAAAGGGGTATCGAGTCGAGACCAAAGACTCGTTGTTGTCTAAGTGCAACGATATTAATTACATCTCTTTGAGAGAGAAGACTTTTGATTGATCGTGAAAATAGATAATCATATAGTCTGTAAATAAACATGTAAAAGAATATTTTCAACTTGAAATAAAATTGTTACAGGAAAAGTACTTTATTTTCCAAGAAATAATCATTTCTAATATTTCATATATTTATTTATTTTTAGCATTGTGCGAGATAATTTTGATGTGCTCTCCCATTTTTATTTGGATATAATACTCACATATTTGTTTTATGGGGTGGCGCATTGTTGATAATTAGGTGGGAAATTTCAAAAGCAATCCCAAATAAGCTTTCAAAGGATCAGTTCCCCCTTCGATAGTCAGAACGCAAGCAATCGAAAGGGGGCTAGTAGCTGATAATCGGAAGACCTCGGATGCCTTCAATCGGAAGGTGGCAAGCCTCCAATCGGAAGACCTGGATGCCTTCAATCGGAAGACTGGTGCACCCCAATTAGAAGGGGCCGAATGCGCTTCCAATCAGAAGGGGGCAAGCGGCAATCGAAAGGCTGGCTTGCCTCCAACCGGAAGAACCAAACACACTCCTCTTATTGTTATAATTATATACATATTTTTTTGATCAAACTCCAAAGAATGATGGCAGTCAATTATTTAGTAGGGCGCTAAAGCTAACACACTCTGTTCACTTGTTTATTTACCCTTTTTTTGCTTGAGTTATTAATTAATTAATTAATTCTTTTTTATTAGTTTATTATTTTTATCTATTTATTTATTTTTTTGAGTAGTCCATGTGCAAGATCTACACATTCCTTGTTATAGCGGTGAACACATCCTACCACAACAAGCACCAAATACACTACCCAACTTTAAATCAACACACGACAAGTGTTCAAGAAAGAAACTTGGGTGACATGGTGTGAAAACAGTTGGGAAAGCATTCAAATCATTTGATTAACACCTCCCCTGCCAGCCAGATGTCGGGATGGTGTTCATAAGTATCCATCTATGAGGTTGAGATGGTACCAGTGGATCCATGTTCGCACCAATGGCGATATAAATATTTGTTCATGGCACCGGGTCATCGGGGCAGATTTACCCGATGATCAAGTTGGCCAAAACATAGCTAGGAAAACACATGTGAGAGCTGAAAAGCCACCAATTCACTAAGTGCATGAGCTTACTGGATCATTGTCCCTCAAGTCCACCAAATCAACATGATGTAGGACTTCACCAAATTACTGCTTCACCGGACCAAAGTGTGAAGACCTCACTAGATTGGAAAGCCACTGGTTCCCTGAGTGCACAAGCTCACCGGATCATTGTCCCTTAGATCCACTGGATCATCATGATGTAGGACTTCACCGAGTCACTGCTTCATCGGACCAAAGTGTAGAGACCTTACTGAATGGAAACGCCACGGGTCCAAAAACCCCACCGACTCACAAACGTCAATGGCTCAAACATGCCATCGGGCTCATTGAATCACCGTATCAGACAATTCACCAGTTCAAGAATCCCACCGGGTGGACTCACCACTAGGTTAGCAATATAATAAGTTCAGCAAATGCACTGACTTAGCAGTGCTTCCGGATCAATAGAGCCATAGGGTCAAGTTCAGGGGGGGGGGGGGGGGGATTCGGCAACACCTCCTCTTATTTTGCACCTTTGTGGGGGGTGGTTACACGGTATCCGTCCACCGCAATAGATTTAGTACCAACATTACGGTGCAAGTCGGACTTCGATCGACAATGATATAAACTAACCAATTAAAGCTTCACTTTGTCATATACGAAGTTACACTTCATCATATACGAAGCCCTACTTCGACCAACAATGATATAAACTAACCATTCGAAACTTCACTTTGTCATATACGAAGCTACACTGCGTCATATACGAACTCCTACATCGACCGACAACGATATAAACTAACTAGTCGAAGCTTCACTTCGTCATATACGAAGCTACACTTCATCATATATGATGTAACGGCCCTGGATATTCATACCCAATGGGGGTCTATATCCAGATCCGTCTCCCGCGAACGGACCGAAGTCTCGCAAGGGATATCTCACACACATGTCCAGGAAGAATATAAAAGACAAACCACAACAGTAAGAGACACAAGAAAGTATATGTGCTCATATCTGCATATAACAATTTACAACTGTCCAATTACATTATTACATGTCCAAATTAAGAAGAGTACAACTACCTGGGGCATACCCCGAGGGAGCACAAGCTCACACAACTGTACTAACACTACTGCTGGTGGTACAAGTCAGTCACGACATCTCCACAAGTCACACCAACGGTAAACCCTAAAAAGAACTATAAGGGAGTGAACCTCAACAAGTCACTGGCTCAGTAGGGGACCACCCAAAACCACACACAATACGGGAGGGCCACAACCCCAACGGGTCTCACTGGAAACACCGGTAGCCAAACCATATCATGCTCACAGCAAAGCATAATTATATCAATTCACACAAATCTCAGAAAGAAGAAGAGACAGCAGAACTAGCACCACGCTACTAGTTTGCCCAATAACGGCAAAGCCTAGGCCATAAGCCTCACGGGCACACCACCTCAACAGCTGGTCTCCTAAGCTGTAAGCCACACAAGCAAACCACTGCCCAAGCTACTAGCTTCACTGGCGAACCTTAAACACAAGGGTAACATGACCGCTAACCAAGAGCTAGTCCTCTATACCCCTAAACCACAATATATCAAATGTCACACTTAAGTAAACATGACTGGCTACACGATACCAATCCATCGCACACTAAACCATATTCGGAAACTTACCCAGGAAAGGGTAAAACATAACAAGTGGAAGGTCTCACTGCATGGCCTCCACTCACCACCTGAAAAGGCTAGTACTCAGCGTACCACGAGAAACCAATACCCACAAAGGGTACAGGTACCTACCACCACAGAAACACAAACACAACTGTGCCACCACTAGGGCGCACCACAACCAGTCAAACCACAACCAGTGAATCTCCGCTCACCAACTACAACGTCAACCGTGCCAACACCATGGCACACCTCGACGGGTAAAACCACAACCAACACACGCTACAACCAGTAGGAAAGCACGAGTCCGAAAGCACGATGCCACAACACGGGACGAACTATTGGTTCATGATGCCAGTATCCAACCCGAACAACACAGCACAAGAACTATCTCTCAGTCTCGCAGTCACAGACGTAAGGTCCAACTGCCGCTCCACAACACAAGTAAAGTCAAAGAGCTGTGGAGACCAACCAAACCACCACAACCTACAGGTCACACACCCTGCAGGCCCATGCCTGGCACCTTTAGAGACTCTGGCCCGAGCTCCCTAAAGTGAGGCACTGGTAACAGGACTAGCTGGGGCCCACTACATCTACTGGTGTCCGTAACCCCCAACCACGAGCGCGCTACAAGCGACCCAAACACAAACTCTCACAAGTCGCTGTCCCACTGTCGTCTTTCCCTCAGCCAGACGTACTACTTAAACATAGGAGTGAGGGTGTTCAGGAAGATGACACAGACCTCAAAGGTACACACTGTACTAGGACACACCCCGAGCACAACACACGTGCCTTACTCACACAGAACCTGGGGTACCCGACTGAAGAGGCATTCCAGAATAGGTGCCGGACCACCACACTTGTCTAGCATACAAACCACGTCAATCACTTAATACCTCGGTATAATGTATATTAAAATATACTAAACCTAGCTGGCTTGTCATCGATCACCATGTGACCGCCAAACCATCTCACATTAGCACACACCTATATCACAACAGTACAACACAACCTTGCCTGTCATTGGTCACTCCGTGATCTCCATGGCAACATACACTACTTAACTCATATATAAATATTTGTTCATGGCAACGGGTCATTGGGGAAGATTTACCCGATGATCAAGTTGGCCAAAACATAGCTAGGAAAACACATGTGAGAGCTGAAAAGCCACCAATTCACTGTGTGCATGAGCTTACTGGATCATTGTCCCTCAAGTCCACCAAATCAACATGATGTAGGACTTCACCAAATTACTGCTTCACCGGACTAAAGTGTGAAGACCTCACTAGATTGGAAAGCCGTTGGTTCCCTGAGTGCACAAGCTCACCGGATCATTGTCCCTTAGATCCACTGGATCATCATGATGTAGGACTTCACTGAGTCACTGCTTCATCGGACCAAAGTGTAGAGACCTTATTGAATGGAAAAGCCACGGGTCAAAAAACCCCACCGATTCAGAAACGTCAATGGCTCAAACATGCCACCGGGCTCATTGAATCACCGTATCAGACAATTCACCAGTTTAAGAATCCCACCGGGTGGACTCACCACTGGGTTAGCAATATAATAAGTTCAGCAATTGCACTCACTTAGCAGTGCTGCCAGATCAATAGAGCCACAGGGTCAAGTTCAGGGGGGAAAATTCGGCAACACCTTCTCTTATTTTGCACCTTTGTGGGGGGTGGGTACACGGTATCCGTCCACCGCAATAGATTCAGTACCAACATTACGGTGCAAGTCGGACATCGACCGACAATGATATAAACTAACCAATCAAAGCTTCACTTCGTCGTATACAAAGCTACACTTCATCATTTACGATGTCCTACTTCGACCAACAATGATATAAACTAACCATTCGAAACTTCACTTTGTCATATACGAAGCTACACTTCGTTATATACGAAGTCCTACATCGACCGACAGCGATTTAAACTAACCAGTCGAAGCTTCACTTCGTCAAATACGAAGCTACACTTCATCATATATGATGTAACGGCCCTGGATATTCATACCCAATAGGGGTCTATATCCAGATCTGTCTCCCGCGAACGGGCCGAAGTCTTAAAAGGGATATCTCACACACGTGTCCAGGAAGAATATAAAAGATAAACCACAATAGTAAGAGACACAAGAAATATTATGTGCTCATATCTGCATATAACAATTTACAACTGTCCCATTACATTATTACATGTCCAAATTAAGAAGTGTACAACTACCCGGGGTATACCGCGAGGGAGCACAAGCTCACACAACTGTACTAACACTACTGCTAGTGGTACAAGTCTGTCAAGACATCTCCGCAAGTCACACCAATGGTAAATCCTGAAAAGAACTGTAAGGGAGTGAGCCTCAACAAGTCATTGGCTCAGTAGGGGACCACCCAAAACCACACACAATATAGGAGGACCTCAACCACAACGGGTCTCACTGGCAACACCGGTAGCCAAACCATATCATGCTCACAACAAAGCATAATTATATCAATTCACACAAATCTTGGAAAGAAGAAGAGACAGCAGAACTAGCACCATGCTCTAGTCTGCCCAATAACTTTAAAGCCTAGGCCATAAGCCTCACGGGCACACCACCTCAACAGCTGGTCGCCTAAGTTGTAAGCCACATAGGCAAACCACTGCCCAAGCTACTAGCTTTACTGGAGAACCTTAAACACAAGGGTAACAGGACCGCTAACCAAGAGCTAGTCCTCTATACCCCTAAACCACAATATATCAAATGTCACAATTAAGTAAATAGGACTGGCTACACGATGCCAATCCATTGCACACTAAACCATATTCGGAAACTTACCCAGGAAAGTGTAAAACACAAGAAGTGGAAGGTCTCACCGCATGACCTCCACTCACCACCTGAAAAGGCTAGTACTCAGCGTACCACGAGAAACCAGTACCCACAAAGGCTACAGGTACCTACCACCACGAGGTACCACCACAAAACACAAACACAATTGTGCCACCACCAGGGTGCACCACAACCAGTCAAACCACAACCAGAGAGTCTCCGCTTGCCAACTACAACGTCAACCGTGCCAACACCATGGCACACCTCGACGGGTAAGACCACAATCAACACACGCTACAACCAGTAGCAAAGCACGAGTCGGAAAGCATGCCACCACCCCATGGGACGAACTATTGGTTCATGACGCCAGTATCCAACCCGAACAACACAACACAAGAACTACCTCTCAGTCTTGCAGTCACGGACATAAGGTCCAACTGCCGCTCCACAACACAAGTAATGTCAAAGAACTGTGGAGACCAACCAAACCACCACAACCTACAGGTCACACACCCTGCAGGCCCATGCTTGGCACCTTTAGAGACTCTGGCCCGAGCTCCCTAAAGTGAGGCACTGGTAACAGGACTAGCTGGGGCCCACTACGTCTATTGGTGTCCGTAACCCCCAACCACGAGCGCGCTACAAGCGAACCAAACACAAACTCTCACAAGTCGCTGTCCCACTGTCGTCTTTCCCTCAGCTGGACGTACTACTCAAACACAAGAGTGAGGGTGTCCAGGAAGATGACACAGACCTCAAAGGTACACACTGTACTAGGACACGCCCCGATCACAACACACGTGCCTTGCTCACACAGAATCTGGGGTACCCGACTGAAGAGGCATTCCAGAATAGGCGTCGGACCACCACACTCGGCTAGCATACAAACCATGTCAATCACTTAATACCTCGATATAATATATATTAAAATATAATAAATCTAGCTGGCTTGTCATCGATCATCATGTAACCTCCAAACCATCTCACATTGGCACACACCTATATCACAACAGTACAACACAACCTTGCCTGTCATTGGTCACTCCGTGACCTCCATGGCAACACACACTACTTAACTCATATATCATTATAATACTCTTTAAAAGACAACCATAGACTAGGGCTAGGTTCACACATGACCTTCACTGCCCAGTCACCTCAAACCAACTATACAATTCATAGTACAATAATCATAATATCAAACCACTAGCCATGCATACTGATGCACGGCACTCAAACCGTGTAAACGCCACGTAAAAGCATGCTTACTTCGTGAGCACCACCCTTATCATGTAAACTACACATAAACGACACGCTTTTTAAGCACTACACCTGCCAATGCTTCACTAGCATTGCCATGCACAATACTTAAATGATAATCGAATAAAACAACCATCAGAGGCATCCTCGGCTGTGGTCGCGACAGAGGACAAGACCCCCTTCTGATCGCGACGCCACGACATGGCGCGATAGGAAATCCTGTCACGACGGGTCGGCCTGTTGCTACTTGGTCGCGACAGCTGGGTCTGTCACCTTCTCAGGCGAAAACCCTAACCCGAGAACCCTCTCCGGATTTCCCATGCAAACCACCCTAAACATAGTTTCAACCCGGTTTTCATGCTCATTTCACCTCCTTGACATGGTATCTATTGTTTTTAAAGCGGTAAACAAACCAACATGCAATCCACGTAACAAATCAAGGTAGAACTCCCTACGTTCATGAAGAACATGCAAACCACGCATGGCACGGCATTTCCCCCACTCCACACAACGTCCTCGTGTCGAGAGCACGTCGAACACCACGTTGGAACGCTGAATCGCCCAGAGAAGCCGCAGCAGCTCCCCTCTTGGTCGAGTAGAGCTGGTGAAAGCTCAATTCGGCCAACCTTCTTAAAAACCGCACAGCGGTTGGGATCGCAATGTACCTCCCCATCGCAACCTTTGTGGCCCTTTTGGTACGACAACAAGCTAACCTAGAGGGGGGGTGAATAGGTTTTCTGAAATCTGAAACAGAAACTTAAACACAAAAAATTATCACTTCAAAGTTTGGTTAGTTTAGTGTGATAAAGAGTAGCAGTGCAGAAGCAAGTAAACAATCACATAAATAACACAAGGGATTTATCTTTGTTCGGCCCTTCCCACATGGAAGTCCTACATCCAGTCCCCAAGCAACCTCTTGGGATTTTACTAACCAAGGTTACAGTCCCCCTCAAGGACAATACAACACCCAGCACCCCAGTTGGTCTTCTTCTCTTTCCTGGACAAGAAGGCAGCCCTCTTCTCTTACAGGTAAAGAAGCCAACCTCCTGGTACAAACCCCAGTGCGGTTCTGCTAGACACAAACCCCTAGCTAGGTTCTACACTGTATAGAGTCCTATAGCTGGACAAAGATCTTTCTTAGAAAAGAAAGAACACGGCTGAGAGTTTGAATAGATGAAAACCAACTAAAAGAAACTCTCAGCTAAAAGACTCTCTCCCCCAGATTACAAGATGCACACAGAGAGAGTGAAGAGAGGAGAAGGAGCTTGAATGCTTGAGTGTCTTAGTTGCTTGAACACTTCTTTTTAGCTCATGCTCTTTCTCACTTTTCCTTTGAGTGTATGTGGCGTTGAGGTTCCTCACTGGTTGTACACTCCTTCAAAGATCTTCAAGAAAAGCTCTTGTTGTTCTTCAGCCATGCTTCATCTTTTATATGAGCAGCTTTGAATAAATTCGTTGGAGTTCTAGCCGTTGCTCATCTTCTCTTTCTTCTGATAATTTGTGGTCTACGAGGTCTGCATGCATAGAAGAAAGTGTTTAGATAAAGGAGTGTTTCTGTCAAAAAGATTCATACCTCTATGTTTTCTGTTATCACCCAGAAGTAGTAAGTAACCCCCTTTTTATTGGCAGGAAAGAAAAGATCTAGAAAGATAAGGAAAAAGATCTCCTGTCAGAAAGATAGAAGATTACGCAAATCAATGATATATGACTTTTTCACTAGATGCCAAAAGACACTTCGAAATTTAAAGAAAATCAATGTTTAAATGATCGAATCCATGTTTGAGTGACCAAATCCATGTTTTTACAAGCGAATCCATGTTTGAGTGACCAAATCCATGTTTTTTACAAGCGAATCCATGTTTCAGTGACCAAATCCATGTTTTTACAAGCGAATCCATATTTGAGTGACCAAATCCATGTTTTTACAAGCGAATCCATGTTTCAGTGACCAAATCCATGTTTTTACGAGTGAATCCATGTTTGAGTGACCAAATCCATGTTTTTACAAGCGAATCTATGTTTCAATAACCAAAGTTTGAGTGATCAAATCCATGTTTTTACAAGCGAATCCATGTTTCACTTACCAAATCCATGTTTTTACAAGCGAATCCATGTTTCACTTACCAAATCGATGTGAGAGGCAAATCGATGTTTCACTTACCAAATCGATGTGAGAGGCAAATCGATGTGAGAATCACTTATCAAATCCTTATGGGACCAAATCGATGTGAAAGTGAATCCTTATGAGAGCAAATCCTTATGAGAGTAAATCACACATCAATAATGTCATAAAATTATATTTATTAGAAAAACATGATATTTAATTTATTATTAGAAAATATGATATTAAATATATTTAATGTTTAATTAATCATATAAATTTATATTTAGTAGGAAAAATTGATATTAAATATATTTAATAATATTTAGTTAATCATAAATTTTGTTTTCACCAAAATATAAGGGTTAAATATAGAGTGGTTCAACAATCTCCCCCTTTTTGGTGATGACAAAATTTATGAGAATTTTCTGACACAAATACTAGGCATAGAAAATACAGAAAATTCATAGAACATACATACTCTCCCTCTTTTTGTCACTAACCAAAAAGGAAGGATCTTACCATACATTCTCTCCCCTTTGTGAAAATTTCTTACCATTGAGGGGTTCAACAATGATTGACATTAGTTGATAACTTTCCCTTAGTCTAAGCTCCCCCTTAGTCTGATCTCCCCTTAAATGAGATACTCTACCTGAAAGAGACTTGCAAATAATTGTTAGTAATATTAACATAAATTAATTAATGACTACTCCCTCTTCAGATATGAGTTGGATGAAGAGCTGGCAATCATCAGTGCCTTGAGCATCCTTGATCCTGATGCTCCAAGGCTATCCTGCAAATAAACTACTTAGTAGTAGGTACCCAAATTGTTTTGGGTCCTTGATGGTTAGATGCATGAAAATAACCTTTAGGAATCCAAACTAAGTGCCTTGTTGTGCAAGTATTTACTGTGTGTCCTAATTTATTGCAATGAGAACAGCAATGAATATATTCTATTTTGCAGTTCTTATTATTTTTATGATGTCTATTTAGAACACAATTTTTGGAAACATTTTCTTTTACATGAGCCTTTTTCTGAGCCATCTTGGTTTCTTTCAAAAATTTTGGTAATGGATATTTTTTAGGAATTATGACATGTTTTCCTTTTTCAGGTGGTATGTAACCAAGCCCTTGTTTGTTATTTCTAGATTTTGATCCGTTTAAGTATAGGGCTAAAGATGTTTTTCCTTTAGTTAATTTTCTAACTGATTCTTTTAAATACAAATTTTCTTCAATTAGAGTTTTTAATTTTTCTTCTAACTCTAACTTCTCATTATTCTTCCTTTTCAAATCTTCATTTAAAAGATAATTATTATCTTTACATTCTTTTAATTGTTCTTCTAATTGTTTCAATTCTGATTTAAGATCAGAATTAGTGTTTTCCAAACAAGTAAGGTTGTTCTTGATAATTTTCAATTCTTTTACAACAACCTTGTGTTTATCATAAAGTTCATTAAAAACTTGTTCTAAATCTTCAGATTCTAATCCTGAATCTGTGCAAGAATCAAAAGATGAGTTAGAATGTACCTCATCTAGTCCTACCATGAGGGCTAGATTTACCTACTCTTTCTCCGATTCTGAGCTTGATGATTCTGAGCTTGTGGCCTCATCATTGTCCCAACCAGCCGCCATAGCTTTTCTTTTGAATTTCTTGTGTTGCTTCTTGGATTTTTCTGGTTGACCAGTCTTCTTGAGTTTAGGACAATCTGGTCTTAGATGTCCAGGTTTTCTGCATTCATAACAGACTGGTTCTTTTTCTTTTCTCTCTTTCTTTTGAATCCTTCTTGATCCATTTTTCTTCTTCTTGAGAATTTTCTGAAGCTTGGACAGTACTTCATCTACGTCACTGTCTTCAGAATCTGCATTTTTCGAACTAGAAGAAGAAGAAGTGGAAGGAGCAGCTGCAACTTTAATTGCATTAGTACATTTTTCTTTGATGAGCTTTCAGATAGTCTCTCCATATTAATTTCATGTGCCATGAGGGAACCTATTAAGTTATCAATAGAAAGTTTGGTTAAGTCATGGGCTTCTTCAATAGCAGTTACTTTAAGTGTCCATGAAAGAGTTAAGGACCTAAGTATCTTTCTAACAGTTTCCTCATCAGAAAGATTTTTACCAAGAGAACTCAAACCAACTACTATGCTCGAAAATCTATTATACATCTGAGTGATATTTTCATTTGGAAGCATTTTAAATTGCTCATATTGTGAGACAAGAATATCTATCCTAGTTTGTTTTACTTTATCTGTTCCTTCATAAGTTATCTGCAGTTTATCCCATATTTCTTTAGCTGATTTACATGCAGATACTCTACTAAATTCTCTTTTGGATAAAGCACAACATAAGTAGTTCTTAGCTTTAAAGTTTAAAGATAATTTGCTTTTATCTGCTACTGTAATGGCAGTAGTGCCTAGAACAGGAACAATAACATAATCACCTACCTCGATTACCAGCCATAGATCAAAGTCGGTGCCTCGAATGAAGCATTTCATTCTCATCTTCCAATATTGGTAGTCCTCTCCATCAAAGAATGGAGGTCTGGTGACTGATTGACCTTCAGCATATCCTTGAGCTGCCATGGATCTTCTCTAAGATTGTGGGATCTTTTTGACTAATCAGAGAACCTTGCTCTGATACCACTTGTTTGCCCTTTTGGTACGGCAGCAAGCTAACCTAGAGGGGGGGGGTGAATAGGTTTTCTGAAATCTGAAACAGAAACTTAAACACAGAAAATTATCACTTCAAAGTTTGGTTAGTTTAGTGTGATAAAGAGTAGCAGTGCGGAAGCAAGTAAACAATCACACAAATAACACAAGAGATTTATCCTGGTTTGGCCCTTCCCACATGGAAGTCCTACATCCAGTCCCCAAGCAACCTCTTGGGATTTTACTAACCAAGGGTACAGTCCCCCTCAAGGACAATACAACACCAGATTACAAGATCTTTCTTAGAAAAGAAAGAACATGGCTAAGAGTTTGAACAGATGAAAACCAACTAAAAGAAACTCTCAGCTAAAAGACTCTCTCCCCCAGATTACAAGATGCACACAAAGAGAGTGAAGAGAGGAGAAGGAGCTTGAATGCTTGAGTGCTTCAGTTGCTTGAACACTTCTTTTTGGCTCAGGCTCTTTCTCTCTTTTCCTTTGAGTGTATGTGGCGTTGAGGTTCCTCACTGGTTGTACACTCCTTCAAAGATCTTTAAGAAAAGCTCTTGTTGTTCTTCAGCCATGCTTTATCTTTTATATGAGCAGCTTTGAATAAATCTGTTGGAGTTCTAGCCGTTGCTCATCTTCTCTTTCTTCTGATAATTTGTGATCTACGAGGTCTGCAAGCATAGAAGAAAGTGTTTAGATAAAAGAGTGTTTCTGTCAAAAAGGTTCATACCTCTATATTTCCTGTTGTCACCCAGAAGTAGTAAGTAGCCTCCTTTTTGTTGGCAGGAAAGAAAAGATCTAGAAAGATAAGCAAAAAGATCTCCTGTCAGAAAGATAGAAGATTACGCAAATCAATGATATATGACTTTTTCACTAGATGCCAAAAGACACTTTGAAATATAAATGAAATCTATGTTTAAATGATCGAATCCATGTTTGAGTGACCAAATCCATGTTTTTACAAGCAAATCCATGTTTGAGTGACCAAATCCATGTTTTTACAAGTGAATCCATGTTTGAGTGACCAAATCCATGTTTTTATAAGCGAATCCATGTTTCAGTGACCAAATCCATGTTTTTACAAGCGAATCAATGTTTGAGTGACCAAATCCATGTTTTTACAAGCAAATCCTTATTTGAGTGACCAGATCCATGTTTTTACAAGCGAATCCATGTTTGAGTGACCAAATCCATGTTTTTACAAGCGAATCCATGTTTCAGTGACCAAATCCATATTTTTACAAGCGAATCCATGTTTCAGTGACCAAATCCATGTTTTTACAAGCGAATCCATGTTTCACTTACCAAATCGATGTGAGAGGCAAATCGATGTGAGAATCACTTATCAAATCCTTATGGGACCAAATCGATGTGAGAGTGAATCCTTATGAGAGCGAATCCTTATGGGAGCAAATCCTTATGAGAGCAAATCCTTATGAGAGTGAATCCTTATGAGAGTGAATCCTTATGAGAGCAAATCCTTATGAGAGCAAATCCTTATGAGAGCGAATCCTTATGAGAGTAAATCACACATCAATAATGTCATAAAATTATATTTATTAGAAAAACATGATATTTAATTTATTATTAGAAAAATATGATATTAAATTTATTTAATATTTAATTAATCATATAAATTTATATTTAGTAGGAAAACTTGATATTAAATGTATTTAATAATATTTAGTTAATCATAAATTTTGTTTTCACCAAAATATAAGGGTTAAATATAGAGTGGTTCAACAACCTTGTCGCGACGGACTCTGGTGTCGCCTTCCCATTCCCGACGTCAGCAAGCTCCGCCCCATGCGCGACACGCGGCACGCATGCAGACGTCGACCCCAGCATCGGTAACCAGAACGCGACCACCAATCCTGTCGCGTTCAGAACGCGACCCACATACCCGTCGCATTCACATTAAGTGAACCAATGAGCACTACGGGCCTAACCTACCGGCCCACTAAGCCCCGCACAACGCTCGGAAACCACGATCAAGGTCCAATGACCCCACATTAGTCATGAGCACCACACCAAAACCAGTAAACGCGAATCTGAACTACCATTAAACGACGATCTGAAAAATGCGCTACGTTACATATGAAGTCCTACTTCGACCGACAGCAATATAAACTAACCAGTCGAAGCTTCGCTTCATCATATACGAAGTCTTACTTCGACCGACAGTGATATAAACTAACCAGTCGAAGCTTAACTTCATCATATACGAAGCTACACTTCGTCATATACGAAGTCTTACGTCGACCGACAGCGATGAAAATTGACCAATCGAAGCTTCACTTCGTCATATATGAAGTCTTACTTCGACCGACAACGATGAAAACTGACCAATCGAAGCTTCACTTCGTCATATACGAAGTTTCACTTCTACCGACAACAATGAAAACTGACCAGTCGAAGCTTCACTTCGTCATATACAAAGTTTGTAAGTGACTGGAACATCGATTGGTGACTAAATATTGTTATATTTATGGGGTAAAAAGGTTATCTTTGTCTTTAGCTGGAGTGTCAAAGTCCAGAAACAACTGTTTAATGGTTGGTAGAGATTCTGAACCTAGGGTTCCACACACAGGATATTACAATTCATGCCACTTCTACACTTGCACACACAACACAAAAAAGGGGCTCAAAATAGGGGTGCCTCGTCAGACTTGTCCATCGGACAGTGGTAAAAAGGACCCAAAACCCAGTCATAGCGAAAACCCGCAAAAGGCTTCGTGGGAAAAATCGGGTACTCTACTACACAAAAATCTGAAAGGGCTTATAGGCAAAAGAAAGAGAGGATCGAATTGGGTGAAAACCCAAAAGGGTGCTCAATTCGATAATGAGAACAAAAAAAATGGACGCAAACAACAGACACTGCACAACAAAAGTCAAAGAGGAAGACAAAGATACATTAATCTATTAGCTGGCAAAGCAACACTGATAATTGTCCTTATTATTAGAGGTGGGCTACAATGTCTCCAAGACAGCGGTTTGGTCATCACAGTCAGCAATGATGGCATAGTGGTGGTCTACTTTCTTCTTCAAAGGCCTTCAGTATTGCCTCATGCTCGGATTGCTACGCTTCAAGGGTAGCCATTCAATAGGGTAATTCCATAGAAAGGGAATCTCAATGCTTCCTACACTAGCCAAATATAAACCTTTGAGGGGCCACTGACTCATATAGTGAGCTAGCAAGCCCCACTGACTCAACGAGGCCACTACCTCCATGAAGCCTCCCGCCAGTTGGTCAAACAATAGGGAAATTGTGTCTTCCCCCATTGATCAAAAGCGGCCTCACCTACTCACATGGTTTTGTTGACCCATGAAGGCTACCAACTTACATGGTTTTGCCAACTCAAGATGAGGATTCTAGTTGAAGCGAAGAGGCCGTCAGCATAGCAGCAAGATGAAAGATTACCAGCACAACAACAAGTCAAAGACTGTCTACATCGATGGAGCTAGTGTGGTCCTTGAAGGTAGCTTGTTGTGCAAGAAAAGAAGAAGAGAAGAAGGGGCAAAGGGGCTGCCAACAGCTCTATTCTTGGAGTGTGTGTAGAGGAAGAGAGAGGGGTGGGTGTATATACTATGGCAGAAAACGTCTTACTCAAAGGGCCCTGCTCTTCGTCCTCTCTCTTTGTATTTTGATCTTTTATCTTTTGTTTCATGAATGAGATACCGTTCCTTTTAGCTATATTTTGTGTTTCTTTACGTGGAAATGTGTGCATATGAGTGGATGAGATTTCCTTTTGCCCTTTGAGCATTTCCGATCTCCCCCTTCCTTCTTTTGTTTTCTTTCCCATCTATTTGAGCAATATACAATAGGGAGCTCCCTTTTAATGTCGGATTGGAGGTCTCAAGTTTTCAATCTCGGTTTTAAAGAGTTCCCATAATGGCATTTATTGGGGCATGATCGAGCAGGTTGATTCCTTACCTAATGAACGAGCAAGGCTCCATCGTGCCAATGAGCATGGTCACTAGGGCATGATGTTGCTTAGTGAACATTCGGCACTGCTCACACTTTTAATGAGGTTGATGGCATCTTGGCTCATGGTCGGTCACCCAATAACCAAGCCTTACAAGCTTTCGAGCCATTACATGTCTGCCATTGTGGCTACTGCAAATCCCCTCATGTAACTCTCAGAATGCATGGTCGACCTTTACCACATTGAGACATTCTAGGTACTAGAGGCCGTATATTGTTCTATAGAGCTCTCCCTAAATAATGGTGAACTTGGCCGCTTGGCACTTGACATCCCAGGTGTAGACACCCATTTTTGCCCCATAAATAGAGCCGTATTTCTTATTCTCATAATGCCTCCCAAGTTGGTTATCATCTTGAGCCCATAATCAATCCATTTTGTGCCCAATATGTCTAAATTCTAGCTTATCTCGTTCGATTGTTGCCCAAGAGTCCTTATTCTTATCAATATTTAGGGTTTCGGATCCTATCCGTAACACGTCAAGTCATGGGGTCACGTTATCATTATCGTGGCAAATACCTCTGATACGTTAGTGCATGCATGTCTATTCATGTCCAAACCTTAACGCGTCGGCCACACCCACAGCCCCTGGTATTACTTCTGGCGATGTCATGGGCTTCATTCAAGATGATATTTTTGGTTTGGAGATGTCATGCCCCGCCAACTTAGCAGCGGAGTAAATCGGGGAGGCATGAACAACGTGTATGGTAATGAAAATTGCACATACAGTCTCAAATATCAGAGCATCTAATAAATAATAATTACAATAAACACCTCATTTTATTGATAATTCATCTAAACTATTACAACCACTAATTCAGAGCCAAAACATAGTGCTCAATAACATCTTTACATTGGAAATGATAACTAAGCGACTAACTAACTAGACTCTATGATACTAAGGACATTCCATCGCTATAACTCCAGGTCGCTCATCACTCCAGACCATTACCGTTGGTGTGCGTAGGGTCATCATCTGACTTACCTGAAACATATTAAATAAATACGCAGGATGAGCGAATAACGTCCAGTAGGACTTAATATCTCATGAACACAAGCATGCTTTAAATAGTTAATGTTTTAGAGGCAGGTTAACTAGAGAGTAAAGTCATGTAGAGCATGTCATGATAACGGGAGAACAATTGCAACTGGCACATGGAAAATAGTACAACGAGAACGATAATAGAATGGCCATGTAACGATATAACATGTAAATTGCACAACTGTGCACTAGTAACGATCACGCTTGCACTTGTAGAGATAGCACTTTGATTGTCATAGATTAATCTAGATAGTAAACTGGCGCTGGATGCATGCCGTAACACATCTATGATCATTTTAACTCCCATGGGCACTGGCACTTTTCGGGATGCTCCCCCCAGGACCTGATCGGGCCCTATTGCACTGGCATTAGTCATTTCTTTTATCTTAGACAATCACACGAATGGCCAATAGAGTATCAAGGAGAGATAAGAGAGTACTAGATGAGATAGATGAGAGTGTAAAGAGAATGTGAACAGATGAGAAATTATAGAGAGTAGATGAGACAAGGGTATTATCATAAAATCACGTTAAACATCGATAATATGGTTGCACGGTACACCACTGCGGGCCGAAAATCTGGTAGAAGTCACCACCGCCCATTAGCCGTGCTGTGTACACAGGCTAGATGGTTCGGCGTGATCACAAGATAAGGAGAGAACATACTAAGGTCATGGATCGTACTGATCCCTAAGAGTGTAACGGGTTTTGGGGTACAACCAGCTTGTTGACTAAGGACGTGCGCCAAAGCCAAGAAGACTTACGAAGGTCTTGACAAGGAGTCCCTGGTCCAGTCGAGAGTATTCCCGATGGAGAGGTGGTCTAAGTCAAGAGAAAAGTGTGTAGAAAATGGGTCCGTTGTGCCTCGAGTGCTCGAAGGCCGAGGGAAAACGGTAATGGTCGATAAAATGCGCAAGTAAAAACGAAGACAATTGTATTTAATAAAATAGGGTAATTTAGTCATTTATTTCACTAATTTACCGAATACACTATTGCATAATTTATCAAGGTCAAATGGCATTTAATAATGTTGTGTGTGTGTAAGTGTAAAGAAATCTTGAGGATACGACAAGTCGTGCAAATGTCATTTTAAATAATTAAATTTATATCATTAATTTCATTTATTAATTTACCAAGATGAATTAACTATAACATGATTTAATCATGGCTAATTAAAGGGTATAAAGCTTAATCAACAGGGCATATGCACAATTTTCCATTCTGGTTGGATTCATGAAAACGCGGCAGACTTACTCGTCGCGATTTCAAGTCGCGACAGGGCGGTCGGGCGCGACACGGAACCTGGCCGGTCTGGCCCGGTCCGGAGTGAATCACGGCGGCTTATGCCGTCGCGTTCTTGACGCGACGCCATCGGCCGGCGCGACCCCACTGATATCACGGCGGATCGCGCCGTCGCGATAACAGGTGGGATTGCCCTTTTTCCCTTTTTCCCAGGGCAAGTCCTATGTGATATAGGGACATTCTAAATTCCATATAAAATATCACGGTGATCCAAAAAGCACAAAACTAGTTTTAAAAGAAAGTAGACATATAGATCTATCAACATGCATGATTAATTTGAAAATAGACAAGGTTTAGACATGCACTGATCGGGTAACTTTTCAGTGACCTAATCAGGCACAGTTAGGGTTCAACAAATTAATTTAAGATGAATACATGATGAAAAATTCCAAAACCAAAGGCCTTAAAAAGCTAACAAGATGTAGTATTTATGATAATTTTCTCATGATCTGAAGTCAAGTATAAATGGGGTTCACAAGCAAACATGAAGGGTTGGGTACATGTGTCTGACAGAGATTCAAAGAATTAATTCTCCCTTATGGGAGATCGAAATAGAACGAAACTAGAGGCATTTGAAATCTATTGCACTATAGTTTCAATGAGAATTTTCTCATAGCGTGGGAGCAAGTACGTGTGGGGAATTAGAGAAAACATGAGATTTTGGGTTCATGGTGATAGCAGGGCTTCATGAATTAAATTCGCCCAAATGGATGAACAGAATACAACGAAACTATAGGGCTTTTGAAGAGGTAGATGAAGGCTACCTAGGATAAATTTTACATGATTTTTGCTTGAGAGATTGCCTACCGTTTCTTGCTGATAAGAAAATCCTAGGGTTTTGATGAAGAACGAGATGAAATCCTTCCTCTCCAAGCTTCTCCCTTCTTGCTCCTTCGTTCTTCAGCTCTTCTCTTCATCCCCCAAGGTTCCAGCAACGAGTTATGGGTTGGTAGGGATGAATTTGGAGTGTTTTGATGCTTAATAGAGTCCTTAATCACCTAAAACTCTTCTCATCTCCTCCAACTCCGAAATTAGCAATTATCCACTTATTTTCTAGCCATTATCTACCTAATAGGATGGGGAAGAGGTCTAATTTTGTGGGTAGAGGGCTTGGGTAGGTTTAGGACTCTTGTAATGACATTTATAAGCTAGTTTAGTCATTATCTTATTCATTTTTAATTTATTTAATAATTAACTCCGAATTTCTACATTTATCTCCCCTTATTCTAGCATTTATCACTTAGTTGGCCTGGAGAGAGATCTAATTTCGTGGCTAATGTGTTAGGATGGGATGGAGACTCTTTTTAAGATAAGTAAGAGTTAAAATAGTCATTATCTTAACCCTTTTCTATTTATTACTATTTTTAGGTACGAATTTAACTTAATTACTTCCCATCCCAAGATGGGCTCTTCATATTTGGGCCTAACTATTCATGTTAGGACCTTTAACAAGATCCATTTCTAATTTAACTTAATGGGTATTGATTTAATGCTAATTATTCACCCTTTATTCTAGTTTAAATCCATTTAACATATTTATTCACTTGATTTCTTGCTTCATTTTAATTTAATAATTTGATCCTAATACTCCTAACATTTATCCAACCTTTAGGATCCTGCTTTTGGGCCCAATAACGTACGTGTGCTTAATTGTACAACTCATTTACTTACTTTACTTAATGAGTTTTAATATCTTTTTATTTAGAGTATCTATTCATGGCCAAAATTGTTCACTGGTTCAATTATCATAATGGACTATCAACCCATATTATTTAAAGTCTATGCACATTTTATATTTTCATTTATAATCCACTTTGGCCCATAAAATAATGAGTTCTCCGACTTATTTCTTAATTATGCTAATAAGTCGCCTAATTTCTTAAATTTGGTCTAAATAATTTTTCTATGCCCAAATTAAATGATGGGTCATTAGAGAATATTATTTAAAGTATAACTATTATTTTTATGGAGTTTTTATATAGATTTCTATGCATGTGATAATAATGCGTACCTTTTTAACTAGTTGAATTTATTAATTGATAAATTTCAATTTATCCCTAATTCTTAATTAATGAATTTTTAGGGGTACTACAGGAGACACGACTTGTCTATACCATGCACACCGAGGTCTTTGACGCCATCCAACCATAGCTCTCCCAAGCCCTCTCCCAGACGAAGATTCCTTCTTACGGAGCGACCTCGACAGCAGCACGACCACCTCATGTGAGTATTTAATTTTATTTTAATTTCTCAATTCTAACTATTAATTTTTTATAAACTAAGTTTAAAAAAAAAGAACTCAAGTTTGGGGGTCCAAATTTAGAAATACTGATCCGATCGACCTCCGATTTGTCCCAACATTGCTAGAGCGATGAATGACTTATGAAACTGACGGAGTTCAAACCAGACTCCCAATTTGAGCTCGGCACTCAAAATCTCATTCAACAAATTAGCTTAGTTTAAAAAATAAAGAACTAGCATTTAGGGGTCCAAATTTAGAAATACTGATCTGATCGGCCTCCGGTTTATTCCAACATAGCCGAGGCGATGAGAGTGACTTGTGTAAGCTGACGAAGTTCAAATCGGACACTTAGTTTTTTCTTGGTGCTAAAATTCTCTTTCACCAAATTAGTTTAGTTTCACAATAAAGAACGTGTGTTTGGGGGGTCCAAATTTAGAATTATTGATCCAACTGATCACCGATTTGTTCCAATATGACCGGGGTGATGAGAGTGACTTGGGAAAATTGTCGGAGTTCAAACCAAACTCCCAATTTGAGCTCGACGCTCAAACTCTCATTCACCAAATTAGCTTAGTTTTAAAAACAATGAACTCGCGTTTGGGGTGGAAATTATAAATACTAATTCAATCAGCCTCTGGTTTATTCCAACATGGTCGGAGTAATAAGAGTGACTTGTGAAAAGTGAAAGAGTACAAATCAGACTCCTGATTTGAGCTCGACGCTCAAATTCTCATTCACTATATTATTTTAGTTTTAAAGACAAAGAACTCGCATTTGAGGTTCAAAATTAGAAATACAAATCCGATTAGCCTCTGATTTATTCCAACACAATCGGGGTGATGAGAGTGACTCGTAAAAACTAACGAGTTCAAATCGGAATCTCGGCTTGAGCTCAATGCCCAAATTCTCATTCATCAAATTAGCTTAATTTTAAAGACAAAAAACTTACGTTTGGGGATCAAAAACTAGAAATATCGCGGAAGCCTCCTTTGATGCATTAGGCCATGCATATCTATTCACGTCTGAACCTTATTGTGTCAGATCGCTTGGATGCATTATTCCTTGTCACAGCACCCAGATATGACACGTTAAGAGTCTGCATGGAAGAGGTCATGTAGGCCATCTCTCTCTTATCCAACTGGTCTTATCTCTATCCCAACAACCTTGGGATTATCTCTAGCTCTGAGACTCGGCTCTAACTAACCCTAAGACCTTCCTAGGACTCTGATCTCATATATTTACTTAGATTTAATCCCATTTTTTGGGTAATTATCCTCCTAATAACGAGAAGACTCTTCACCTCTCTTTAAAAACACCCATTTCTCTCTTGGCCAGAGGTTAGACACCGGAGACTCCCTATTCCACATCCAGGTGCTGCTGCATTCTAAGGGGATCATCTCCTCAGCCAAGGAGTCACCCTCTTGGGGCATTCTTCTCCTTTTCTCTTCTTTCATGCATATTATATAGGTCTTATTTCATTGCTTCCTACATCACATCCATACACCCATTTTTTGAAGCCCAGGGGTTTCCCAACATCTCAGCTGAGAATTGCACCCACCATGTTGTCATTTTCCCATTTTATTTTGAATAGATACTTCACTTTCTTTCTCTTGGCGCGTACACCATGAAAAGAAGACAAGGAGATTCCTCCTCTGGCCAGCCGGAGGAAGGGGAGGTCCAACACCAACTCCCGCTCTCTGTTGAGAAGGCGACGGACAAAAAGGACGTGTTCCTGTCACGTTATTAATATCGCGTCGATAAACCATGAAGAGCAGACGAGGAGATCTCCTCCTCTAGATGGGTTTTCGACGTCCCGAGCCAATGAAGAAACCCCCATAGAAGCAGGGTGCCAACAAGTACTGCAACTACCACAAGGACTTCAGGCACACTACTGATGAGTGTCGAAACTTGAAGGCTGAGATCGCAAACCTGATGAAGCGGGGCATCATCGATAAGGACGTCATCGACGGGAAGCCCAAGCCAGATGACTCAGATGAAGAGAAGGCTGCCCCTCATGGCAAGGGCGTAGTGTTGGTGCTCACTGGTGGGTCAGATGGAGGTGGCTGAAAGCGTACACATCCGCGACTGGGCCGAGCTCTAAGCAACCCCGAGCTTTGGGTGGTGTAATTTCATTTTCGGATGAGGACTTGGTCGGAATCAATGTCACCCACAACGACACACTAATTGTTCACGCCGACGTCGATGGGTATGATGTACACCGTATTTTAATTAATAATGGAGCTACCCCCGATGTGTTTTTTTATGATTGTTTTGAGAAGATGACAAAGATGAGCATTGAGCTCAAGCCGGTGGCCACCCCTTTTTTTGGGTTTAACAGGTCACTAGTGAACACCGAGAAGGAGATCAAATTAAAAGTAACCCTCAGCACCCGACCTCCTCATGTAGCGGTTGAGGTCGACTTCCTAGTTTTGAAGGTCAAGTCGGCCAACAACGTGGTTTTTGGTCGGGGTTTGCTCGGTAGGTTAGGTGAGGTCGGGGTTTCCACCAACCTTCAGAAACTCAAGTTCTCAATGCCTAACGGGATCGGTGAGGTTATGGAAAACCAAACCGAGGCCCAACATTGCTATGTAAATTCCATTAAGGCTAAGGAACCCATTATTTCTGAGTATTATTTTGTCCTTGAGGAAATCTCGGAGAGAGGGCAGCCAACCGAGCAGACCAAGCAGGTGTATATGTCGGCTAACAAGGCACTTGTCATCGGGGCCAAGCTCCAAGATTTGGAGGTGCATCTGGTGGATTTTTTGAAAATTATCACCGACATCTTTGCCTGGTCGTAAGTCGACCTGCCAGGGTTACATTTGGTCATTTAGCATTGTTTGAATGTCGACATCAACTTCCGCCCAATGAAGCAGAAGAAGAGGTCGTTGTCGGCCGACCGACAAGAAGCTGTGGATGAGGGTCTCGCAAAGTACCTACAAGTGGGTATTGTTTGTGGCGTGCTCTACCTGAAGTGGGTGGCAAATGTTGTCTTGGTGAGGAAGGTTAGCGGGAAGTGGTGGATGTGCGTCGACTTCACCGACCTCAACAAGGCATGCCCGAAGGATAGCTTCCCCCTATCGTGCATCGACCAGCTTGTCAACTCCATGGTGGGCTATGAGCTCCTCAGTTTCCTCGATGCCTACTTAGGGTACCACCATATCAGGATGGTGCCCGAAGACGACAAGAGGATGGCCTTCATAGCTGAGAAGGGTTTGTATTGTTTCACTCATATGCCTTTCGGTTTGAAGAATGCAAGGGCAATGTACCATTGACTTGTCAACAAGATGTTTGAGTCTCAGATCGACAAGATGATGGAGATCTACATCGACGATATGTTAGTAAAAAAACTAAAGCACAGAAGACCACATTTGTGACTTGGCCGAGACCTTTAAAGTCTTACAGAGGTATAGGATGAGGCTTAATCCCGAGAAGTGCGTCTTCAGCATTCAGGTGGACAAGTTCCTCGGCTACCTTGTGTCTAGTCGAGGAATCGACGTCAACCCAGACAAGGTCCAGGCCATTCTCGATATGTCACCCCTGAGGACTATCAAGGAGGTGCAGAGACTCAATGGCCGAGTTACAGCGTTGAGTAGGTTCATGCCAAGGTCGGAGGAGAGGTGTAGACCATTTTTTGACCTACTGAGGAAGAGAAAGTTTGAGTGGGACAATGTGTGTCATAGTGTGAGAGGATGATAAACAACATCTGCTCGTGTACTACACTAGCATGGCATTACAGGAGGCCGAGCTGCGCTATTCCGACCTAGAGAAGGCTAGTTTCACCCTCATGATGGCTTCTCGTCAGCTTCAAGGCTACTTCCAACCTCATAAGGTTGTCATCCTCATTGACCTCCCCATAAAGCAAGTGCTTGGGTGCCCCAAGACCTCGGGGCAGTTGGCGAAGTGGGCGATCGAGCTCGGGGAATTCGACATCTCCTATAGGCCTCGGGTCGCCATCAAAGCTCAAGCCCTCACTGATTTCATCTCTGAGGGAACATCGAGGCTTACTGAGCCACAGAACAACGAGGGCTGGAAGGTGTTTGTTAATGGGGCCTCAAGCTCATAGAGCAGTGGAGCTAGTGTGGTCCTGCACTCTCCTGAAGGCCTCATCCTACAATATGCGATCCTCCTCGGCTTCCCAGCTTCCAACAATGTTGCAGAGTATAAGGCCGTTATCTCAGGACTTCACATGGCGAAGTTGTTGAGTTGTGTGTTTTGATGATGAACATATTATACACAATCTGATGTCATATTGTATATATGTGGGAGATTGTTGAGTTGTGTATTCATCTGGATGATGACTAAAACATTGTGGTTGTGGATGATGTCTAAACATTCATACTTTGATTTTGATGATGACATATTGTACATATTGCACATATTACAATGATAACTAAACAACATGTTTTTGATGCTTAATATTTCATATTTTAATGATAATGACATGTTTTTTTTATGGTTCACATTTCATATATATAGGTTCACATATTTTTGTGAAAGTTGTGTCAACACATCCATTGCATCCAGTAAACAGCATGAAGATAAGAAGTCAGTCGCGTCGACACAGGTCCATTGTGTGTTGACACATCCATTGCACTAAAAAACCAGTAAATAGAAAAGAAGCCAGTTGTGTCAACATAGGTTCATTGTGTGTCGACGCATCCATTGCATCCAGTGAACAATCAGAAAAGAAGAAGCCAGTTGTGTCGACACAAGTCAAGTGTGTGTCGACACATGTTAACTGCCAAGCAGCAAAATAAGGATCATGTGTCGACACACTTCGAATGACAATTCAGATCCGGATTTTTCTGGACATGTGTCTACGTGGGAATCAAGGGATTTGACCTAGATTTCTGTGCCCACGCACCCCAAGGCACCACATGGACACTTGGGACTATAAATACCCTTGATCCTCTTACTCCTAGAGAGAGACAGAGCCCATACCATTCC
The DNA here is from genome assembly GCA_014218235.1 of Colocasia esculenta. Lineage (NCBI taxonomy): Eukaryota > Viridiplantae > Streptophyta > Magnoliopsida > Alismatales > Araceae > Colocasia > Colocasia esculenta. The sequence continues at coordinate 25,919,388 of CM024760.1, read as the reverse complement.
CAGAAAAGGTATTTGGCAGCAAAAGGGGTCTCTCCAGTCCTTGCTCCATCTCCAGAAGTTACAGAACAACATTTCAAGAGGAAGGGCGTGGGAATCAAGGCCAAGCTCAAGAGAGAAGTGTGATGTGCTAAGAAAGGGAGCAGATCGAGCTGACGAGCAGCAGCAGAAGAAGAAGTTCTGGCAATTCAGATGCCACTGGAGCAGAGCATTGCCAATTGAAGAGGATCTCCATCGAATTCTTTCAAGGCTCTTCAATTCAAGCTTCGGAAAGACTTCTTCATCGAGGAACATCCAATTCACATCTATTTCACTTATTTCTTGGAGTGTTCATCCCATTTTTCATTGAGTGATCTGTGTATGCGTTCTACACAGATCACCTAATTTTGTTTGTTCTTTTTTCCTTCATTGTATTGAGATAGATTGTGCTAGAGAATCTACTCTCTAATCGAGCTTGTTCTAGCAGAACTTGGATCCATCATGGTCCAAAGGTTTTTGAGCACAGGGTGCTTGGGGTTTGAGCCATCGTGCTTAGTTTGTGAGTCGTCGTACTCACAGTTGTGGAGTAGGTCGTCGTGCCTATCTCCTGGGTTTTCTTTGAGTCGTCGTGCTCAAAGGGTTTGGAGTCATCGTGCTCTGGTTGTGTCTTGAGTCATCGTTGATGGAGGAGTTCAAGCAGAGTTGCAGAAGATCCCAGAGCCAACAACTCACAAGCTGATGTTGGGTTGAGTGTGAATTTAATATATTTCCCCTCATGATTTTGATGATGACATGTTGTGATTTTAATGCTTAATGAATGGAACATGTTAAATACATCACATATGTAATAACAATGCTCAAAAGGCATGTTTCCAAACACGTTATATCACATACATTCATGATAATACATTGTACTAATGATTTATGTGTTTAATTTTCAGGGACATATATTTCTTGTCATGGTAGTGTCGACACACCCACTGTTGGTGTCGACACTGGGCATCAATCCCTAAAGCAAATTCATGAAGATAGGGTTCACTGTGTCGACACAGTCCCAGGCAGTGTCAACACTAGACCCAGTCTCCAGAAGACCCTTTTGCCAGACTGGGACAGTGTGTCGACACAGCAGTGAGTGTGTCGACACTAGAGCCATCTCCCAGAACATCCTTTTGTGCAAATTGGGACAGTGTGTCGACACACTCTGGGACAGTGTCGACACACTCCGGCTGATTTTTCATCTTAAGTTTCACCTAGACACGTGGCCTTCTAGGGATCAATTAGATTGACCTTGGATCATGTGCCCACGCACTCCAAGGGTTCTTTTGGCCAAGTTGGGCTATAAATACCTATCTAATCGGCCCCCAAGAAGCAGAACTCCTGAAGAGCCTTCCAGAAAATGCCTTTTAGCGGCAAGAAGAGGTCTCTCCCGCTCCTGCTCTCCATGGTGCTGCTGTAACTCATCTCCATCTTTGGGAAGCACAAGAAGGTGAAGATTGATCTCTAAAGAAGAGGTAAGATCACTTCCCAAGAGAGTAGATCTAGTTGAAGCAAGCAATTGAGGAGAATTCAAGGAAGATCCAGAGGCAACTGTTGCAGAGCATCGCCCAGTGACTTCAAGCTTCAAGAATTTCCTCAATTCAGCCTTCTCCAAGGGAGTTCTTCTGAAGAACATGTTTTCTACTTAATTGTATCAACTTTCAAATTGTTCTTCTGAGTCATTCTTGAGATCGTGCATGGAATTGTTGCAAAGTCTCTATGAATGAATTCATTCTAGATCAGATCATTGCTAGAGGATCTGATTCTCATTGTTTTTGATCTAGCTGGTTGTTTGTGAGCCCTTGTGCTCGGTTGTTTTTAGTTGAACACTCAGTGTGTGGTTGAGCAGGTGTGCTCAGGTTTCTAGAGTGGTTGTGCTCTAGAGGTTGTGTGTGAATTGTCTAATTCAGTGTGTTGGAGTTGTCAAGCTCTAGTGTGTGTTGTACTCAGGTTGAGTAGTGGAGCCTCACTGTGTGGGGGTGGATGTAGGAATCACTGGTGTGATTTTCGAACCACCTAAATGTTAGTTATGGGTGTCCTCAAGCCAATCATAACTTGTACAATCTTGTTCTTTGATAATAATAATAAGGCTTTATATTCATTATGTGTAATTCGTTTACCGTTTCATTATGAAGTCCATGAATATACGCAATGGATATAATTATAATGAGATCATAACAATAAGATTAATATCCTTTAAACATATATTCTTAATTGTTCCTAGTCGGAGGATATTCGAGAAGGACATCGGATATCCGGTTAGACTAGTACAGGTTGCACCTGCTCATATGATGAGGGTGACTGATCTCATAGTCACTTGTGTGGAGACATTAAGGTGAATCTGTAGGTGCTCATTGGGGAATGAGTTCACTGAACTGATCCGTTATGAATCGCTGGATGGTAATGTTACCTAACTGTCAACCAGCTAGATTCATTGTCACAGTGGCATGATTGGTCCTTAGACCTGAGACACCAAGGACACCTTGTTGGTGGATTTCTAGGTTTTGACCTTGACTTATAGATCTCTAACCATGAGGTCTTAATCAGTTAAGTGTTCGGATCTAGCGGAATACCTTCGAAGGTGATTGTGTGGTCAATATGGGATCGCTCGCTCTCGGTAATAAGAGAGTGAATGCTCTAGGGAAGGATGCCTGATAGTCCCTGACCAGGGCAAGACTACTTATCAAGAAAGGAGTTTTCTGATATTGTTATGCGGCATCTAAACCAAGTGAGTACACACATTAGGGTTTGACAGTTGACCATACCCTAAGTGCACTCGGGAGCATTGTGCGAGCGAAGGATTATAGTCACGTGGTAACTGATGACGGAAAAAGGTTCCTTGATTGGGTTACTGAACTCCAATGCTTTCCAGGATCAAGTGGTGTTGCTTGGCACCCAACTTGATTGGAAGCCCGGTCAATTATCGTGAGATGATAATTGATTGTGTAATTAATTAATATGAGATGTTAATTAATTACCATAAGTCAATAAAGAGTTATTGAGCTTGATGGGCTGAAAACTGGACTAGTAGTTGGGCCTAGAGGGTCACACACATAAGAGTTCCGAGCAGACTGGGCAAGGTGTTCTTTATAGACAATGACTGGGTTTTTGTGAAAAACCGCGGTGTCTATAAATATACGCTGAGAGTTAAACCTGGGCCAAGCTCCAGGCTTAACCCTGGCCGTCCCCCTCCTCTCTCTCTCCCAGGGCGCCCCCCACCCTCTCTCTCCTCTCTCCGGCACATGGTGGAGCTGAGATCCGGGAGACGCATGGAGAACGAGGAGATCCCGTCTGCGTCGGAGCTCGCGTGGATACGTCTAGAGGCCGGACACTTGAACGGCTTGAAGCACCGGCGCCTCCTGCGCCACCTCCTCCCCGGATTCGGGAGTTACGCAACCCCGCAAAGGTAAAGATGAGATCTGCATGTGAGCGGTTTTCTCCGTTTTTGTTCGATCCGACCACCAGCAATGATATCTATCTGTGGAAATCGCGTTTTCGCTGCGCCCTGATCGATTCCTAACAGTGGTATCAGAGCCAGGTTGCTGGTTCGATCGGTATCGGAGTCTTATGAACGTCATTTCATGTGTTTTTGTCGATTCGCGTTCTGCATGAATCCCTAATCTTTACCTCGTTCTTGGGTTGCACATGAGATGTGCACTTCTGTTTGGTACATGGGAAGTTGTTCCTGGTACCAAGGGCTTCGAGAAGAACCCTCGTGGCGTCGTTTGGCCCTCTGTAGAGGCCACACGACCCCTGCAAGAGGCCGCCACCATACTTCTTGGACAGTCCAAGAAAAGGGGGTTTTCTTTTGCATTTCTAGGTTTTTTCCCGGGTTTTCTGGTTCTTGGGGGCGGTGGCAGGCGATCTCCGGCGCCGGCGGCGCCGTCCGCAGCCGCTGGAGGCGGCGCGGGGGCCGGCGGGGCCGCCCTCCGCCGAGAGCGGCGGCGGCTAGGGTTTCACCCTAGCCGCGCCCCTCCATTCGGGCGGAGGGGGCGACCCGCGCGGGCCGCCCGCGGCCGTGCGCGGGTCCCGCGCGGATCCCGCCGGGCCGCCCGGGGGTAAGTCGTGGGCGGACCCCCCGCGGTCCTAGCGGCCCGATCGGATCCGGCCCGCGCCGGATCCGACCGCCCTTTTCCCCAATTTTTTTTTTAAGTTTTTAAATTGTTTAAACACGAAAAATTCTAAAAATTCCAAAAATTCTAAAATTTGTTTTAAGAGTTTTAAAATTGTTTTAGCTCTCTGTAAATTATTTTCAGATGTTTGACCCAATGTTTAATTGTTAAGGGAATTCTAAAATTGTTTTAGTTATTTCCTACCATCTAATTAATGCATGTTAATTAATTTAAGAATGTGATTCTTGTTAAATTAATTAACTGTAAATTTTGGCAGATTCATGCAGCAACGGTGAATGGTATTTATCTAAAGTTGTTTAGATGTTATCCATGTTAGCTAAATTGTTTAGTTAAATGGTTTTCAAAATATAATTATTATATATTTGAAATAAGTTATTTCAGAAGTAATTATGTGATGATTTCTTATTGATGCATGTGATGTGTTGATGTGTGGATGGATGATCATGGACTTAGATGTCATGTGATGATGTTATGGTTATGACATGTGATGTAATTTATGAGGACTGCGTGCCTCCCTCTCTCCCTCTATAAATCCGGGTTGTACATTCTATCTCCCTCCTGTTATGTACTCCCTTGACTTGTTCAAGGTTTCTTATTATTATCTGATGTACATTTATGGGCCTGCGAGCCCAATTTAAATATTACTTGTAATTATAAGAAGCGGATTGGCGGAGATGGAGGAGAGTACCATGCAGGACCTTCATGGAGATAGAAGTTACATCAAGCAAATGCATTCGATGTGGGCTGCCATTTATTCACCATGTTTGTGGATTACCAACTGGCTCTGGTAATGCCACTCTAGGTTAAAGTCCATGATCATCCATCGTTTTTCTTCATATATATGATATATGTGGAATGTGCTTTGATATATATATTAAATATATATATTCCAAATTCTATATATCAATAGCACGCAGATATAGAGACCAAGATAAAATATATCAAAATCCCTCGTTTAAATTTTAAGCCGTAGCGTAATCATTAAGAATGAATTATGTGGCCCTCCATCATTATAGTTTTAGGATTACCATTAGATCGGGCAAGTTTGTTGTGCTATCCACAAGGCTTGCCAAATCTGATGACAGACTAAAACTATGGCATAGTGATGTCTTAAATGGGATAGAGGACCGGTGTAGCTTTGTTGTGCTATCCACAAGGGCTACATCCAAATCTATGCTCGTTACGTAATGATGGTACTGCTTAGACTGGATTTAATGACTTGTTGTGCTATCCACAAGGTCATTAAAATTCAGGGGCCAAAATAAGATCGGATATTGCAAGAGTTGCAAGTGTCAAGAGTTGACCGCTTTCAGATCATAGTATGGTTTGTTGTGCTATCCACAAGATCATGCTATGAGTCTGTAAGATTCCGATCCCCACTAGGAGACCGTCGGAGTCTCCCATTTTGTATATCTGAGGGTTATACAGTCTGTCGGAAAATAGTGGGAGCTAATCTTGATTAAAGTCCTAATCTAGATTTAATTATTATTATGAACATCTGCTAGTTACATTTCCTTTATAGGCAAAAATGTCGTCGGGTAACCCACTCCGTGGCATACTGGATGCCAACAAATTGACAGGCCCGAACTACTCGGATTGGCTCAAGAACCTGAAGATTGTCCTCAGGTCTGAGCGCATTGCCTATGTCCTGGAAGGAGAGTTTTAGCTGAATGCTGAACATGTTGAAGACTGCTGAGGGCAACCTTAAGAAGGAAAAGCCCACTGTTCTCATGGTTGGAAAGTCCAACAAGAAGAGGAGAGCAATGCAAGCCTTTGAGAAAGGCAATGCAAAGAAGCAGTCCAAGCAAAGACAAAGAAGGACATAAGCAAAGGAGCAGAAAAGGGCGAGTGCTTCCACTGCAAGAAGAAGGGGCACTGGAAAAGAAATTGCAAGGACTACCTTGCAATGAAGGCTCAGGAGAAGCAGAAGCTTGGCGAAGCTTCAGTATCTATATTAGATCTTCACTGTCTATAGAGATTCCACATCTTGGGTTTTAGACACTGGATGTGCTTCTCATGTCTGCAATGATGTGCAGATGTTGACAAGTAGAAGGAAGCTGAGCAAGGGCGAGGTGAACTTGAGGCTTGGAAACGGCGCAAGTGTTGCTGCACACCTGTGGGGACAGTGAAGCTCAAGTTACCCTCAGGAGATTTGCTTTTATTAGATGATTGCTACTTTGTGCCTAGTATCATTAAGAACATTATTTCTGTTTCTTGTTTAGACAGAATTGGATACAAGTTTACCATTGAGAACAATAGTTGTTCAGTTTATTTGAGAAATAAACTAGTTGCTTTAGCAAATTTGGTGAATGGTTTGTATCTGCTTGATGTTTCTTATGAAATCTCCATGTTGATGTTTCTCCTAAGAGAAGTAAGAATAGTGTGAACACTGCCTACTTATGGCATTGTAGGCTTGGTCACATTGGCGAGAATAGGCTTCAAAAGTTGCATAAGAATGGATACTTGGATCCATTTGATTATGAATCATATGCAACTTGCGAATCCTGTTTAATGGGTAAGTTGACCAAATCTCCATTTAGTGGACATGGAGATAGGGCCAAGGACATATGGAACTAATACACTCGGATGTATGTGGTCCAATGTCTACCCAAGCCAAGGGTGGCTACTCATACTTCATTACATTCACGGATGACTACTCAAGGTTCGGATTTGTTTACTTAATGAAGTACAAATCTGAAGCCTTTGGGAAATTCCAAGAATTTAAGAATGAAGTTGAGAAACAAACTGGAAAAGTATTAAAATCCTACGGTCAGACCGAGGAGGTGAATACTTAAGTACAGAGTTCACACAATTCTTAAAGGACAATGGTATCCTTTCTCAATGGACTCCTCCCTATACACCACAGATGAATGGTGTATCGGAAAGGAGAAATCGTACCTTGTTGGACATGGTGCGATCCATGATGAGCCGTTCACAGTTACCAGTTTCCTTATGGGGATATGCGCTAGAGTCAGCGGCATATCTGCTGAACAGGGTTCCCAGTAAATCTGTGTCTTCCACTCCATATGAGATATGGAAGGGTAGAAAGCCTGATTTTAAACATGTTAAATCTGGGGCTGTCCTGCCCACGTGAGGAGACATGACCCAGATAAACTGGAATCCAGAACCGATAAGTGCAGGTTTGTTGGATACCCAAAGAAACGTTTGGGTACTACTTTTACCATCCTGGTGAACAAAGAGTGTTTGTCGCCAGGAGAGCTGTCTTCTTGGAAGAGGAGTACCTTACCCAAGAGGACATGGGAGTAAAGTAGATCTAGAAGAGGTTCTAGATCCACAAATTGTGCAAAGTCCACCAGGTGAAACATCGTTCCGGAACCTGTTCAGGAATATACACACATTCAGCGTAGGTCTGGTAGAGTACCTAGACAGCCTGAAAGATATGTTGGCATATCAGTGAAGGCATGTCTTATGATGAGGATGATGATCCAAAGACCTACCAAGAGGCTGTTGATTGTCCTCAGTCAGGGAAATGGCGAGATGCCATGAATTCTGAGATGCAGTCCATGTACACCAACCAAGTTTGGAATTTGGTAGACTTGCCCGAAGGTATTGTACCTATTGGGTGCAAGTGGATCTTTAAGAGAAAGATCGGTGCAGATGGACAGATCGACACTTATAAGGCAAGGTTGGTGGCAAAGGGGTATCGTCAAAGGCAAGGAATTGACTATGACGAAACTTTCTCACCAGTTGCTATGATAAAGTCGATCAGAATTCTTCTCGCCATTGCTGCATACTTTGATACGAGATCTGGCAGATGGATGTGAAAAACGCTTTCCTCAATGGAAACATTGAGAAGAAGTGTATATGATACAGCCTGAGGGTTTTACATCCAAAGAGTGTCCAGATAAAGTATGCAGCTTCAAAGTCCATCTATGGATTGAAGCAAGCTTCTCGTAGTTGGAACATAAGGTTTGATGAGGCTATCAAATCTTATGACTTCATTAAGAATGAAGATGAACCATGTGTATAAGAAAATCAGTGGGAGTGCTATCACTTTTCTCATACTTTACGTTGATGACATCTTACTCATTGGGAATGATGTAGGGATGTTATCATCAGTAAAGGTTTGGTTGTCAAAGAACTTCTCCATGAAGGATTTGGGAGAAGCATCCTACGTATTGGGAATACGTATCTATAGAGATAGATCTAAGAGGATGCTTGGCTTGACCCAATCAATGTACATAGATACCATTGTCAAAAGGTTTGGCATGGAAAATTCCAGAGAGGTCTCATACCAATGAGACATGGGATTAATCTCTCTAAGGAGCAGTCTCCTAAGACTCCTGAAGAGAGGGCAGTCATGGATAGAGTCCCCTATGCTTCGGCTATAGGGTCTATCATGTATGCCATGCTATGTACAAGGCCTGATGTGGCATTTGCTCTAAGTGTTACGAGCAGATATCAGGCAAATCCAGGTGAAACACACTGGATGGCAGTGAAATGTATCCTTAAGTACTTGAGAAGGACTAAGGATATATTTCTGGTTTATGGAGGAGGGGACTTAAACTTCGGGCATAACCTCGACTCGAGTTTCCAGTCAGATCCAGATGATAGCAAGTCTACATCTGGGTTTGTGTTCACTTTGAACGGGGGTGCAGTGAGCTGGAAGAGTTCCAAGCAAGAAACCACTGCAGACTCGACGACAGAAGCTGAGTACATTGCTGCAGCTGAAGCCGCCAAGGAGGCAGTGTGATGAAGAAGTTCATCACCGACCTTGGTGTGGTGCCAGGTGACTCTGATCCAATCCCATTGCTGTGTGACAACAATGGGGCCATTGCGCAAGCGAAAGAGCCGCGGTCTCATCAGAAGTCGAAGCACATTCTGAGGCGATTTCACCTGATCAGGGAGATAATCACTAGAGGAGATGTACTGGTGGAAAGAGTTCCTTCAGTCGACAACATTGCAGATCCACTGACGAAGCCTTTGACTCAAATGTGTTTGAGCGCCACCTAGAGTCTATGGGTTTAAGACATAAGGTGATTGGCTTTAGTCCAAGTGGGAGATTGTTAGTTATGGGTGTCCTCAAGCCAATCATAACTTGTACAATCTTGTTCTTTGATAATAATAATAAGGCTTTTATATTCATTATGTGTAATTCGTTTACCGTTTCATTATGAAGTCCATGAATATGCGCAATGGATATTAATTATGATGAGATCATAACAATGAGATTATATCCTTTAAACGTATATTCTTAATTGTTCCTAGTCGGAGGATATTCGAGAAGGACATCGGATATCCGGTTAGACTAGTACAGGTTGCACCTGCTCATATGATGAGGGTGACTGGTCTCATAGTCACTTGTGTGGAGACACTAAGGTGAATCTGTAGGTGCTCATTGGAATGAGTTCACTGAACTGATCCGTTATGAATCGCTGGATGGTATGTTACCTAACTGTCAACCAGCTAGATTCATTGTCACAGTGGCATGATTGGTCCTTAGACCTGAGACACCAAAGGACACCTTGTTGGTGGACTTCTAGGTTTTGACCTTGACTTATAGATCTCTAACCATGAGGTCTTAATCAGTTAAGTGTTCGGATCTAGCGGAATACCTTCGAAGGTGATTGTGTGGTCAATATGGGATCGCTCGCTCTCGGTAATAAGAGAGTGAATGCTCTAGGGAAAGATGCCTGATAGTCCCTGGCCAGGGCAAGACTACTTATCAGAAAAGGAGTTTTCTGATATTGTTATGCGGCATCTAAACCAAGTGAGTACACACATTAGGGTTTGACAGTTGACCATACCCTAAGTGCACTCGGGAGCATTGTACGAGCGAAGGATTATAGTCACGTGGTAACTGATGATAAAAAGGTTCCTTGATTGGGTTGCTGAACCCCAATGCTTTCCAGGATCAAGTGGTGTTGCTTGGCACCCAACTTGATTGGAAGCCCGGTCAATTATCGTGAGACGATAATTGATTGTGTAATTATTAATATGAGATGTTAATTAATTACCATAAGTCAATAAAGAGTTATTGAGCTTAATGGGCTGAAACTGGACTAGCAGTTGGGCCTAGAGGGTCACACGCATAAGAGTTCCGAGCAGACTGGGCAAGGTGTTCTTTATAGACAATGACTGGGTTTTTGTGAAAAACCGCGGTGTCTATAAATATACGCTGAGAGTTAACCCTGGGCCAAGCTCCAGGCTTAACCCTGGCCGCCCCCCCCTCTCTCTCTCCCAGGGCGCCCCCACCCTCTCTCTCCTCTCTCCGGCACATGGTGGAGCTGAGATCCGGGAGACGCGTGGAGAACGAGGAGATCCCGTCTGCGTCCGGAGCTCGCGTGGATACGTCTAGAGGTCGGACACTTGAACGGCTTGAAGCACCGGCGCCTCCTGCGCCACCTCCTCCCGGATTCGGGAGTTACGCAACCCCGCAAAGGTAAAGATGAGATCTGCCTGTCGCGGTTTCACGGTTTTGTTCGATCCGACCACCGGAAACGATATCTATCTGTGGAAATCGCGTTTCCGCTGCGCCCCGATCGATTCCTAACACTAAAATCTTCTGTGCAGTGGTTTGATTTCACTCTGCACTAGATGCATGCATAGAATTTTCGCTCACACTACTGATTGATCTGATCACACATTCTACTCACTCATTTCACACACTCACACATCAAATCTGTGAAATGCAACTCTGATTTGATCGCTGATTCAAAGTCATTTTTCAATTGGTTAAGCTTCTGCAGTAATTGGTCTAGATCTATTCAACCCCCCCCCCTTCTAGATCTGGTCCATCCTATATTCGATCCTACAGCTGACGTGCTCTCAAAGTACACGGCGGTTTTCGAACATCATCTCGGGCCCGCGGTGCTTATTGAGGAGCTTTGTGAGCCGTCAGTAGGAGTTTCGGCCGACATCATCTACACAAGTGCCAGGTTGACTTGGATGACTCCCATCATTGAGTACATTTAGAGTGGGCAACTTCCTGAGGATCGTGATGAATCACTGTAGATCCACTGACAATCTCCCAGGTTCTTTTTGATAGATGACGTCTTGTACCGAAAAGGCTTCGCGCATCCATATCTCCATTGTGTCGGACCTTCTCAAGCCGAGGTGATTGTGCACGAGGTTCACGAAGGTAGCTGCAGAAGTCACACCGGAGCTCGGTTGCTGGTTAAGCGGATTACCGACAAGGCTACTGGTGGCCGACTATGTTGAAGGACGCCGAGGACTATGTTAAATAATGTTGTCAATGTCAAGTCTTCAGTAAGGTAGACCAACAACCACCAGCTTCTCTCACAGCCTTGTAGGCTCCGTGGCCATTCACACAGTGGGGTATGGACATTCTCGGCCTATTCTCACCTGCCTTGGGCCAGCGGAAGTTCCTCATCATTGCCGTCAACTACTCCACAAAGTGGGTCGAGGCCGAGTAGTTGGCAAAGATCACAGATGCCAATGCATGGGGATTTATCTGGAAGAACATAGTCTATCGGTTCAGGTTACCGAAGACACTCTTCACCGACAATGGGAAGTAGTTCAATAATGCAAAGTTTCGTTGAAACTACTTCGAGCTTAGCACCCAACATCGATTCACCTCTATTGCCCACCCTTAGTCTAATGGGCAAGCCGAGGTGACGAACCGACGGAAGAAATGCTTGGACAACCTCAAGGGGTGGTGGGCCGATGAGCTGGCCCACTTACTTTGGGCGTACCACATTATACCCTAAGAAGTAATAGGAGAATCTCCCTTCGTGCTCGCCTTTGGAGTGGAGGCAGGAGCCGCTCGTAGTACCAACTCAGAGAGTGATGGGCTTCGATCGCGAAGGTAATGATTAGTCTCTCCAGGCCGAGTTGGACCTGGTAGAGGAGCTTCGCAACCAAGTTGCAGCCCAAATGGAGGTATACTAGCGAAGAATGAAATGAACCTTCGCCACCAAGGTTAGGTTGAGACGCATCGACGTCAGCGACCTCATCTTGCGCAAACTAGTCATCTCAGATCCGAAAGCATTAATTGGTAAGCTTTCTCGGAGCTAGGAGGGTCCATTCCGTGTGGTCGAGGACCTCAGTCATGGGGCCTACCGATTGTTGGACCTTGAGGGCTTAGTGATTTCGAGGATGTGGAATGCCGAGCACCTACGATGTTATTATGCTTTATAAAATTTAAATTTTATTGCATTCTCTGTGTTTAACCAACGACGAGTCATTGTATGCATCGTCCTGTGGTTTATGACTAGGTGCTATATGCATTGTCTTCTCTAAATCGACAACTAGTCACTATGTGCATCGTCTTCTCTAAATCGACAATGAGTCGCTATATGCATCGTCTTGTGGTTTATGACGAGTCGCTTTATGCATCATCTCATGGCAAGTCACTTCGGCATCGCTTCCAATTAATGTCACACAGGTCGGCACAGTGAGTAATGATGTCATTTCGACACTCAACTGGCTCTAATGTTGAGTTAAAGCAGAATTTTTCGTTTTTGTCTCGTCCAACGTGGGAGGCATCAGGGAAGTTAGCGTGATGAGGTCGCTTAGGCACTCTCGGCTAGCTCCAACCTCATGAGTTGACGGAGAGTATCCCAATGTCTTCTTGGAAAACTTCATAGTTATCGGGGGGAGAGCTTGCTATGGCACTCTCGGCTCGCTCGACCTGTGAAGTGGAGACTTTCTTTTACGTCGGCTAAAATTGTAAACGTTGGTTAGCCTTCGAGTGGTTGATCGCGTTGGAATGAATTAGCGACGGCGTGGTCTAATAGTCTCGGGACATCCTAGGACTAAAAAACCATCTAAGGTTGCATTCTTAGAGGACTCCAACGGGTTGACAAAACAATTGCAATTGGAAAAAGTAGTACTTTTGTATTAAGGTTTCGATTTTTTGACCGAGATAGAGATTACAAAAGGGCCTTGGCTCAAGGCCGAGGTAGATAAAAAGAAAGAAAAAGTGACCTGCATAGGGGTCCCCTAGACTTCAGGCTCGACAGTTTTTGGGTCGGCCTCAGAGGCGGTGAAGAAAAGTGCGGTCTTGGCTTCAGGGGTGCCGATGTCTGCAGTTACGGCATCAGTGGCAACTGTAGTAGAATCAACATTGGTCGTTGTTGGCCACTTCCTCGCCTCCCTCCTTTGCATCCAACCCCGATAAGTCTTGGTCGGGGAAGAGGTCCTTGACTTGGTTTCGACAGAAGTTGATCCCATCTTGGAAGAGGCTTTCAACCTCTTTGGCAAGCTCCACAAACTTGCGATACTTATCTACCACTTTAGCCCGCACGGCCGCAACTAGGTCGACCACTTCTGCCTTTCTCTTCATGTGGGTCTCCTCCTTGGCCCTAAGTGACTTGTGCAGCTCGTCGGCCCCCTTTGCCAGGCATGCTGCAGCCTCCTCAGCCTTCTTGGCCCTCTTCTCCACCTCCACATGGAGTCTCTCTTCCTCTGCGCAGTGCCCCTTTACCTCCTCGGTCTTCTTCACGGCCTTGGCGAGTTGAGCATCGATGAGGAAGCAGCTCACGTCGACCTTCTGAAAGAGCTCCCCAAGCAGTGCCAAGTGGTCTTGTTGGGTCCAGAACAACTTTCACAACCTCCTCGACCTTTAACCCCAACGCGGGGGCCTTCACATCTGGAGCAATGGAGTGGTAGCCCCACTCTGAGGCTGAGAGGGTGTCCCTCGGATGTTTAGCTCACCGTTGCTTCAAGGTGCCGACGGCTGGGGTGACGAGCGATGTTGGTTGGACATCTTGCTTCTAGGATTGCTCACTTTGGTGCTTCGATGTGGCAGGAGGAGGAGCGATGATCTCAACGTCATTCTCGGGACTGACCTCGGTCGCTTTACCCGAGGTCTCTTCGAGGGTCAGCTCACACTCTTCTTACCAATGCGAGCTCGGAACCTCTTTGCTGCCTCCTCGGCCAAAGACACTTTCCCCTTGTCGGACATGTCCTCTACAGAATAATAAAAGCATGTCAATCTGTTCCAAATAACAAAACAAAGCATGGGGGACATCGACAGAGTTTCAAAACTTGGCCGGAGGTGCTGATCAATTTGAGAAGCTTCTCGAATGGCTTGTACAGGTCGAGGCCTTCGCCGCCTATAAGGAGTGGAACTCTGAGCGCTCAGCCTGAGAGAAGTGGCGAGGAGACTGGAAGGCCTTGTCTTTGATGTTCACCGCTGATTAGGTGATCAGGAAGGGCCACACAGCCGGACAGTGAACGAAGAGATAATTCCTCTTCTAGGAGTGGATAGAGGAAGGGATTCAGCCAAGGATCTATCATCCAATCTAAACTACAAAATATAGCTAATCCTTGAATGCCTTTACCATGAAGCAATAGAAGAACAGACAGAGACTAGGCTGCGTCCCAACTCGGGCATAGATGACAAAGAAGCTGACATCTAACCTCCACGAGTTGGTGGTCAGCTACGAAGGAGCGACTCCCATATGAGTGTGGAGAAGAACAATGAGAGAAGGCAAGGGATACTAAACGCCAATCGGATGGCTTCGATATAGATGCAAAAGCCAAGCTCCATCGAGTGATGTGCTCGGATCCCATCGAGCACGATCAAAGAAGTCCCATCAAGGAAGTCAAGCCCAGGCACAATTGACAACCATTTTAGAGTGTCCTTATCAACCTCGGAGGGAAAGTCGGCCACCGAGTCCATTTAGTGGTGTGACCTCGAGGTGTGTGCCAAAGGCTCTTTGGGCCTGTAGGACCCAAGGGTGACTTTCAGATTGTCGTCTGATTCATCACGAACCTCGGCTGTGGGTTTTGATGCTTGAGCATCAGGACAGCCCACCCTGGTGAGCCGATAAGCCCTCGTCTCAGCTGGACGAGGAGAAGAGCTTATTGTCGAGGACGATGATGAAGAAGAAGGCAAAGAAGTGTCGAAGGAAGAAGACACCTCAGAGGAAGAACCCTCTGGGAGGTGAGGATTGGAGAACGACGAATCTGTGGAAGAAACAAAAGAGGAGCTCATCGCTTACCTCTAAATTAAGGAAGCAAGCGGGTGGAGCAGCTCAGTAGGAGGTTGGACGTCGAGGAGACAAATGATAGGGCTCGTTGGCTGAAGACTCATCGGCTAGAGCTCTTGCATGCAATGGCAAGGTACGTGATTCGGCCTCAAACCTCCCTATTTATAGGGTTGGGGGGCCAAGAAGATCCAACAGCTATGGCTCGTTGCTTGGCCTCGAGCGTCCATATTGCACCACATGGCGTCTCCCCATTGGACTCTGACTTATGCCTCAAATAGAGATTCGGAGTGGGCCGCGAGGTTATAATGATGCGGTGGGAGAGTCAAGGCGGCGACGCGATGGTTGGAGTCGCGCTCGGCCGTCAAGGCTCTACCATGATGGTACTGGTGTGTCACATGCGGCTTATGGCACTTGACAGGTGATGTCGTGCCTTTGCCCGGTGTGACACGTGGCGTCATTCGGAGGGGTCTTGGGTGACAGCTTCACATCACCCCCAAAACGGTCCGACTTGAACCTAGAGGGCCAATGACACGAGGGAACCCCCACAGCTCGACTGGAGCCTCGGGCTCGGCCGACATCTCAACATCGTCCAAGGCCGACGACATTCTTCTCGGCCAAGGATGAGGCTAGTCCATCTCGACTTGGCCCGACGTAGAGTGCACAACATGACTGTGGGATCTCCTGGGTCATGGCTCACGTAATGGCTCATGCAATAACTACTGAGGTAATGGTCGGAGATCATGCATTGAGTAATGGTAGCCATGAAGGCCATGATTTGCACGATCTGGCATGACGGTTATAGCGACAAGGTGGCGATGGTTACGACGACATGACGTGATATTCACGGGGTCATCTGACAGTCCCAATGGGCGGTCTACCATAATAAGAAGGGATGCACTCGACATTATCAAGTACACAAGAACTTGACTCTTGACCGACATCTTGCTCAACCTGTTACTAACTTGAGCATCGGAGTGTCTATCTACCGAGACGCCTCGAAAGTCTTGCAGGTCAGGATCCCATAGTTGGCACTTCACGTCTGCTACACAATTTTCTTTGGTCACCTCGACTAAAGTCGACGTCTGTTGAGCAAACAGCAACAAGCTCTAATATTATTGTTTGATTCACATAGCCTACTCCCCAATCCTTAAATACTTCGGGCCTCCTAACCATGGTAAATCGGGTAACAAAGATCCAGACTGAGATAAATCTAAGAATTTCTAACACGGATCGTCACACTTAATATCACCTACTTACCAGGTCATTCTTCTAACATTTAAATCTAAGAATTTCTAACACGGATCATTACACTTAATATCACCTACTTACCAGGTCATTCTTCTAACATATATCTCTCTCGGTGGGTGAGAAAGTTATATGGAATTATTCGACGAGAATGATACCTTTCCCCCACTTATAATTTTCTAGTCTAATATAATATCACTGTATGTGTAGGTAAGGAAAGTTAAGATACATTGGCATTATATTCGACAAGAATGGTACCTTCCCCATTCCATGAGAATGATACCATTCCCGACGCTAATTCTTTAAGTGCTAATATCATGCCTTATCGTGGTGCCTGATGCCTCTGAATCGTGCTGGATGATATTGTCTATTTAGGTGGCCAGCTTGGAAAGGAAAAGACCACAAACTTTAATTAAGAAAATCTTAAGTCTTTAATGATGGGCATCATGTGTCTATCCTAATCTCAATTTAAAATCTCCTCTCTTACCTCCATAACCCCATCTCTCTCTCTCACTCACAAATTTTTTTGTTAAGGGTATTTTCATATTTTGAAACTCCTTTACCAGTTTCATCTATATTTCAATTGAATATTCTTTAGACTGTGATAGTTAATGCAAGTCAAGGGATGTAGGGATGCATTTCTATCAAATATGGGGAATATTTGATCAGATCAAAAAAATTTAGAGTATATGTGAGAATATGGTGGTTTTCTTGAGTATATAAATATTGAACTTTTTAAAAAAAGGGTCATGAACCCAAGTCCAATCTATGCAAATTCTGACTTGAGATTTGAATGATACCATCTTCAATCGTTGATGCAGCATGTAAAAGCTTCACACAATAATCTAATAGCGAAAAGGGAAGGCTGCAACTTGCCAATATATACCTACTTAATTACCCAGTCATTCTTCTAACATCTCTCTCTGTCGGTGGGTGAGAAAGTTATGCGGAATTATCCGACTAGAATGATAGCTTTCCCGTACTTATAGTTTTCTAGTCTAATATAATGTCTCTCTGTGTGTAGGTAAGGAAAGTTAACATACTTTAGGGTTATATTTGACAAGAATGGTACCTTCCATACCACGAGAATGATACCTTTCCCGGCGTTAATTCTTAATTGCTAATATTATAATCCCTTATCCTGGTGCCTAATGCCTCCCTAAGTAGTGCTGGATGATGTCCTCTGTTTAGGTGGCCAGTTTGGGAAGGAAAAGACCACAAATAAGTCTTTAATAATGGGCATGTGCCATTTCATATCTGCCTCATGCAACATCACAAGCTCGACAAGAACACCCATGCAAGTCAAACTCTCCAGATAAAAATCAGAGAAAACTATATCCAATGCAAGTTTACTTATTATTTGTTCTCTTTAGAACATGACCCACCAACTGATGGATGCCTTTGGGTTTGGAGCACGAAGGTCAAGCAAATGGACTATATCAACAACCGTTGTGCTATGTGATTAAAGAATCAAAAGAAAGATTTGTCCAGCACACCTGAGGTTGTCGAGGAGGTAGAACTTTGCTTAACTGATCTAGAGTTATCGAGATGGTGGAGCTTTGTCAAGCTAACTTACGACTTAGATGGTGGAGCTTTGTCCAACTGATCTAGAGCCGCCGAGGTGGTGGAGTGTTGTCTAGTCGACCTGGGGTTGCCGATATGGTATACCTTTGTCCAACCAACTTGGAGTCATTAAGGTGGTGGAGCTTTATCCAACCAACCCTAGGTTGCCAAAGTGGCGGAGCATGGTCCAACCGACTTAGAGAGCCACCAAGGTGGTGGAGCTATGGTCCAGCCATCCGAAGTGCCACTGAGGTCGTAGAGCCATGTCCAGCCAACCTAACGATTGTCATGGTGGTGGAGTGTTATCCAGCCGACTTGGGCCTGTCGAGGTGGTGGATCTTTGTCCAGGCTACTTGGAGCTACTGAGGTGGTGGACTATGTTTTTGCGACCTGGGACTTAGGCGGTGGAGTTTTGTCCAACTGATCTAGAGCTGCCAAGGTGGTGGAGTGTTGTCGAGTCGACTTGGGATTGCTGAGATGGTAGACCTTTGTCCAACCAACTTGGAGTTGTCGAGGTGGTGGAGCTTTATCCAGCCAACCATAGGTTGCCGAAGTGGCGGAGCATGGTCCAACCAACTTAGAGAGCCACAAAGGTGGTGGAGCTATGGTCCAGCCATCCTAAGTGCCACTGAGGTGGAAGAGCCATGTCTAGCCAACCTGACGACTGTCAAGGTGGTGGAGTGTTATCCAACCGATTTGGGCCTATCGAGGTGATGGATCTTTGTCCAGGCTACTTGGAGCTACCGAGGTGGTGGACTATGTTCTAGCGACCTGTGACTTAGGCGGTGGAGTTTTGTCCAAATGACCTAAGGTCATTAAGGTGGCAGAGCATGGTCTAGATGATCTGGGGCCAACGATGTGGTAGAGCTATGGTCTAGCAGATCCTAGTGCCACTGAGGTGGTAGAGCCATGTTCAATCGACCATAGAGCTGTTGAGGTGGTGGAGCATTGTCCAGCCAACCTGGGGCTATAGAGGTGGTGGAGCTTTGTCCAACTGACCTAGAGCCATTGAGGTGGTGGAGCTTTGTCTAGCTGACTGAGGACTTAAGTGGTGGAGCATTGTCTAATCAACCTAGCTAGAGCCATCGAGGTGGTGGTACTTTGTCCAGCGAACCCGAGGTCACCAAGGTGGAAGAGCATGGTCCATCCGACCTAGATCCACTGAGGTGGTGGAGTTGTGGTCTATGCGACCTGGGTGCCTTTGAGGTGGTAGAGCCATGTTCAGCCAACCCAAGGGTTGTCGAGGTGGTAGAGCTTTGTCGAGCCTACCCAGAGTCGTCGAGGTGGTGGACTATGGTCGAGCCTATCCAGGACTTAGGTGATAGAGTTTTGTCCAGTCAACTTGAGGTTAACGAGGTGGCAGAGTGTGGTCTATCCAACTTGGAGCCACTGAGGTGTTGGAGTGGTGGTCTAGCAGACAGGAGGGCCGCCAAGGTAGTAGAGCCATATCCAACCAACCCGAGGGCTGCCGAGATGGTGAGCATTGTCGAGTCAACATGGGTTGCCGAGGTGGTGAAGTATTGTCCAACTAACCTGAAGCCACTGAGCTGGTGGAGCTTTGTTTACGCCAAGGTGGTAGAGCATGGTCCAACTAACCTAGAGCCACCGAGGTGGTAGAGCTATGGTCCAGCCACCTTGGGTGCTACCAAGGTGGTAGAGCCATGTCCATCTAACCCGAGGGCTACCGAGGTAGTGCAGCATTGTTCAGCTAGTCTAGAGCTACCGAGGTGGTGGAGCTTTGTTCATCCAACCTACAATCACTGACTAGCCAACTTGATGTCCCAACTAGCCAACTTGGAACATGCTCGAGATGAGGTCGGTTTGACCGGCTTGGGCTTAGGCTAGTCGAGGTGGAGTTCGGCCAAGAAGAGGGACTCGAACGTTGTCGTGCCTCCCTCTGAGGATTATCTAACTTGAAAGATAATCAATTCTGGAGAAGTGTTCTCGAGGCAACTCAACTCTACCTTGTCTAAAGGGGGGAGAGAGAGAGAGAGAGAGAGAGAGAGAGAGAGAGAGAGAGAGAGAGAGGAGAGAGAGAGAGAGAGAGAGAGAAGAGAGAGAGAGAGAGAGAGAGAGAGAGAGAAAGAGAAGTTGAAGGGGTGGAGCAGGCTATAAATGCCACCTATCCCTCTCTCTTACATGTGCCCCTTCAGTCTCTTTTGAAGACAGTTGGAGGGTGAAAGATATAAGTTTTGATATGGGATTAATGTAATATCCTGGTTCTTTGGTCAAACACCTTTCTGTAAGGGTAGCGACGTATCAGGCTATCGCCTTCTGAAGGCGACGAGGTTGACCGTCGCGTTCTGGATAAGAACGCGACGGGTTATCCTGTCGCGACTCTGCTCTGATTGCAGCATGCATTTTTGTTGTTTTTCTGTCGGGGCAGATGGGACACGTGTCGTGGTGCATGCATATGAACGCGACATGCCAGACCGTCGTGTTCATGATGTCAAGTCTCCCGGGACGACACGTGGCGGGTTTGGCTGTTGGGTCTGACGGTTTTTCCAGATTGTGACGTAGGAAGCTGTCGCGTTAACGATGGTAACGCGACGGCCATCCCCATCACGTTCTTGAGACCGGGGCCTATATAGGTAAGGCCATCAGACCAGCCCTTCTTTCCCCTTTCTTCCTTCTTTCCTACTTCCCTCCAAGCCCTCTGTGTGTGTTCTCTCTGTGGGAGTGTGTGAGGGTGTGTGTGAGGGAGAGTGTGAGGGTGTGTGTGGGTATGAGGAAGTGTGGTTTCTTCCTTGGCGTGGTGTTCTTCTACGGCATGGTGTGCTCCTCCTCGTGGTGGTGACTTCTACTTCGGCGTGTAGGATGACATTCGTGGCTCATGGACGGCGTGACTGTGGAGCTTGGAGTGAGGAGGATGTGGCCATGCACACGAGAAGAGCCCAACGGGTTGGCTCTTCATTCTGAGGTAGGGACTCCTTTGCCTTTCCCCTAGTTCTATCATGCTAGGGCCTTCAAACCCACCTTCTAAGCCATTAGAATCCATGCTAGGTTGTGCATATGTGTTGGTGATGCTTCTTGTGCTTGAATTGGGGTTTGGGTGTTGAGGGTTTCATGCATGCATGTGAGGTTTTTGGAGTGTAGATCATGTGCATTGCCATGCATGGGTGTGGATGAGGGTGTTTTGAGCTTAATACATGTGTTTACATCGTTCTCCATGCTCCTCTCCCCTTGTACACACCGAAGTTGTGCTTTTGGGGCATTTGTGGAGGTCTCGGGTTGCCACCTGGCCTCTGTTAGTGGTCGCGACAGAGGTCCCTGTCGCGACCATGTCACGACGTATTGCCCCGTCACCTTCTGTTAAGAATGCGTCACCAGTCCCTGTCGCGTTATTATCACGACAGGTATGTACGTCACGCTCATTCGGCTTCTGTGTGGTGGCGACGGCCTACCCCATCATGTTATTAACACGACAGGGGTATATGTCACCTTCTGGAATAGGTCACAATGGGCAGGGTCGTCACCTTCAGGTGGTGATGGACCCCTGCGTCGCCTCTCTGACAGAGAAGGACTGGCGACCTGTTCGGAGTTCCGTTTTGCTGCGTCTCTGTTCCTTGGCACCTGTGCTGTTTCCTAGCATGGTCCTACACTAGTCTTTTGCCCGGTGCTAGGCACTTGTGGGCTTGTCCGTTGAGAGGTTGTTACCGTTACGTGGACCCCCAGTCCCCGCGCGTCTGTTGAGGGAGTTCTCCGGGCGGCGGGCGAGCTCGAGTTTATGGACTCTAGTAGCAAAGGGAAAAATGGTCGGGACAGTGGCGTAGAGTCATTTGCAGAGCTCTCTTAGCTAAGTCTAGGACGCCGAGGTGGTTGAGGCATTCTTCCGGCGCAGATCAGCTAGTCCTTTTCACTGCCACACTCTACTTGTTTTCGGTACCACTTAGAAGGGCCAGGCGTAGGACCGTAGTCCGGAGAGACTATGGCAGCTATGGTTGTTACTTGTAGTTCCACGTCTCACTCCGACGAGAGGTGCTAGACATGGATTGGTGGTCGAGGGTAAGGCGTGTGGCGCACCTGCCGGTTGACTAGTGGTAGTTGCCCTCCGCGGCTAGTGTCTTTGTCCAGACAGTTTCTTCTTTCTATGTTTTGCAGCCTTGGGGTTTGTCCCAGTGCCGTGGTTTACACGGGTTTCTAGTCCCGACATGTTTAGACCGATGGCTGTGTAGTTACTTTCCGCTTCCGCACTTACTCTGTCATTAGAATAGATTTACTTACTTTAGCTTTAGTTATATACATAGATCTATTCTGCTTGTTAGAACTAGTGGGAGATTGGTAGTCCCTACTGGGCTTCTTTGTGAAACTCATTCCCTCCTGTACAGGTGAGACTTCACAGTAGCACCACCCGCAGCGGACTGAGGAGACCGGACCGTTATAGACGACGTCCTCGTTGAGCAGTGTTCCCTTCACTAGTTGGTTCTTCTCCCTCGGGATATGCCCCTAAGGGATTTATTATTCTCTTTTTATTTCTGCACTTGTACTTTGTTATTTGGGACTGTACTAGATTTGTACTTGTGGTGGACTCTTCCTTTCACTTGTTAGTACATTTTAGTGCTTGTTTATCATCACTAATTACTTCCCTTACATATCTTGTTGGACTGATCCATAGCCCTTCCGGGTCTCCGGACCCGTGGGCGGCGGCATCGACGGCCAAATTCTCGGTGGGAGCTGGGGGTCCGGGTGTCGGGGTCGTTATAATTAACGTTGTCTTTTCCTCCTCTTGACCTCCCTGAGGTGGTCACCTCGGCCTAGTTCATTAAGGTGATAGCTGGCCCAGAGACCTATCACCCAATATTGTACTAGAGGGTCTCTCTATCATCCGTCCAGCCATGGATTCCTCCGCCAATGTTTGCATTTCTGCATCTTTGATAACACTACAAAAATATTGGGTATATATAGAACATTTTATGTAGCAACTCTCAATTTTAAATTGAGATAAATAAATTTAAATTAAGAAGAAATGGGAATGAATTAAAACCCATTAAGTAAAAATGAGTGATGGGCTTGCACTAAAGGTTCATACATGAGTTAATGGGCCACAAAGCAAGAGCCAAATGTTGGATTGGAGATAATTAAGTCTAATTTCGTGACTAAATTATTAATAAATTAAAAGGGGCAAGATAATCACTATTTTGACTTATAATTATCCTAAAAAGAGTCCTAACTCCATACTAATCCCTTGGTCACAGATCTAGAGCCCACCCCTAGTCAAATGGAAGGATAAATGCTATGAAAATGTGAGATAATTATGAGAAATTCAGAGTTGGAAGAGAGGAAAAAGTTTTATGTGTTTTGATAACTTAAAACATACAAATACACCTTCAATTCGTCCCTAGCCAACCCTATTTCACCCTTGGAGCCTGGAGGACGAGGAAGAGGAACTTTTGGATGTGGAGATCGTGGAGAAGGAGGCTAGGAACAAGGAGAACTTCGTCTTCTTCACATTTTCTTGCCTTAGGATCAAAAGTGCTCAAAGGTAGGTAATCTTTCAAGAAAAAATAAATTAAACTCGACCCAAGATAGACCATGATCCCATATTTAAAAGCCCCATATTTCCTCCAATTTTCATCATGCCATTCATGAGTATTTCGTGCTCAAAGTTCTGTTAAGAACATGTACCCAACTTGACTTGTTCCTGTTAAATCCCTGTTCATGCTTGATTTCATGCCTTGAAACCTTTATTGTGCATACTACGTGAAGTTAGGAATCTAATGATACCATTTTCCCCGATTTCTATCAAGTAACCTATTCGAATTAAATCGTTTTTCATCATTGTGTCTGATTTTTGGTTCATCGTAAAGTACCCATTCATAGCATGATCATACTATGTTAGAAATCTAATTACTATCTACTGTTGATACCTCTACAAGTCTAGTTTTTCTTAAAATGGATTTCATGATTTTACGCTATGTATACGATTTGTTATTAATTTTCAAAGGTCCATGTGTCAAGCCCTTGGTTGCATGGATTGCAACCCAAGGAGACTTGACCAACTGTCTGAGCTCGGGTCGAGACCCTGAGAATGTGACGACCCAATAGGTAGCATTCTCAACCGGGTCGCAACAAGGCATCACGTCGCGTTATTAATGCGACGGGACACTGCGTCGCGATCTACAGATCTCGATTGGTCTCGACCTAAACGCGTCGCCCCGACACATCGCGACGAGAACCACATCGTCGCGTTGGTGTCTCGGCTGAACCTGATCGCGTCAGCTCGTCGGTCGCAAACTGAACATGAGCGCATCAGCCTAGTGCGTCGCAACGTAAACGCGACGCTCACTGACGTCGCGACCTAACTGTATAATCTAGAAAACGTAATATTCATGTAAACATTGCTAATCATGATCTATAATCATTGTTTAACCTCTGCAATACATTGTTATGAATAGTAACATTATGTTAACACATTCCTAATAATATTCATGTGATTTTATTAATTAAAAAATATGTGCACAACTCTCACATGCTGTCAATGATTCTCTCTCACATAAACACACCAAACTGAATTTTTGCCATGCGACTATACAAAAATTTACTCAATAATATATCTGGTAAATAAGTGCAATTATTCATGTAAAGTTTCCTATTATTTTAAAAGAACTTGTCTTCATTTCATTCGCTCGATTTAATATCATTATTGTGTCCCTCTGCCTTCGAGCACTCAAGGCAAGATGAACAACCTTTTCTATACACACTTTATCTTGGCTCGGACGACTTCTCCGTTGGGAATACTCCCGACTGGAGAAGGAACTCCTTGTTGAGGCCTCCATAAGACTCCTTGGCTTTGGCGAACGTCCATTGCCGACGAGCAGTTTGTACCATCAATACCCATTTTACCCTTAGGGATCAACATGATCCAACGGCCTTAGATTTTCTCTCTTACCTTGAGATCACGCCGGACCTCTAGCTTGTGTTCGTAGCACGACTATTGGGCAGGTAGTGACTTCCACCGGACTGCCGACACACCATCATGTGTGTTGTGAAACTGTTATTATCGTCTGTTTAATGATGTTTTACACTACAAGAAAAAGCAGAAATAGCGACCGACAAGTTCGGTCTCTATTCGGTCTCTGTTCGATCGCTGTTAGCGTCTGCGACCGAACAACCACCAAATTGCGACCGAACATATCGGTCGCTATATATGGGTCGCTAAACAACGACTGATTATAGCCGATCGCAGAATCCGTCTCTGATAGCGACCAGAACAGGTCGGTCGCAAGGTTGGTCGCAAGTAGAGACCGCCAGGCGTGGTCGTAGGACAGTCGCCCACAGCGATCGAACATTGGTCGCTGTTTCGGTCGCTGATAGAGACCGATTCTTTTGGTCGCTCGATCGGTCTCGAATATAGAAACTGACATAGCAACCAAACATGATCCGTCGCTATGTGTGTAGCGACCAACTTCAGAGACTGAGCAGCGACGGATCTTTTTCCAACGCTGGTCGGTCGCCAATTTTACAATATATATTTTTTTATAAATTCACATAAACGACTATAAATCACCTGATAAATAACAATATCATAAAACCACGATAAATCAACTACACAAATCACAATCTCCATAAACCTCAAATTCATCACATACAAACACACAAAATAATCATACATCCATAATAAAATGACAACATGCACACAACTAAAATGAAATCACAAATCCTCTTCATATGTGTCATCTTGGTCGTCGTCTCGTCCAACATCTCGCGACGGATGATCCTGTATATCATTTAAAAAAATTAAAATTAAATACTTAATAAAGAAATCAATTTTTCTTGAAAATTAAAAGCAAGATGTTTTTCATTTAACTGAAATTGACGAATGACAATTTTAAACATTTTGCTCAAATCGTAGTCCAATTTGGACTCCGTCAGTTTCTACAAGTCACTCTCACCTTCCCGATCATGTTGGAGTCATTGACAAATTAATTGGACATATATTTCTTTATTTTTGACCCTCTTAAACTCGATTAACTTGGTTCTTTTTAGGAAATGTAAATTTGAGCATCGAGCTCAAATTTGGAGTCCAATTTGAACTCCGTCAGTTTCTACGTGTTACTTTCATCCCCCATGTCGTGTTGGAACAATCGATAGATTGATTAGACCTTTCTTTTCAATTTCGGACTGTCAAACCCAAGTTCATAGATTTGAAACTAAAGTAGTTAAGAAAATGCAAAATTGTTTGTCCAAGCCATATCGGGAGTCCAATTTGGACTCCGTCAGTTTCTACAAGTCATTCTCACCTTTTCGGTCATGTTAGAGTCATTGACAAATTAATCGGATCTATTTTTTTATTTTTGACCCCCTTAAACCCGATTAAGTTAGTTCTTTTTAAGAAATATAAATTTGAGCATCAAGCTCAAATTTGGAGTCCAATTTGAACTCCGTCAGTTTCTACGGGTTACTTTCACCTCCCATGCCGTGTTGGAACAATCGATAGATTGATTGGACCTCTCTTTTCAATTTCGGACCCTCAAACCCAAGTTCATAGATTTGAAACTAAACTAGTTAAGAAAATACAAAATTGTTTGCCCAAGCCATATCAGGAGTCCAATTTGGACTCCGTCAGTTTTTACAAGTCACTCTCACTTTCCCGGTCGTGTTGGAGTCATTGACAAATTAATCAGATCTATTTTTTTATTTTTGACCCTCTTAAATCCAATTAAGTTAGTTGTTTTTAAGAAATGTAAATTTGAGCATCAAGCTCAAATTTAGAGTCCAATTTGAACTCCGTCAGTTTCTACGAGTTACTTTCACCTCCCCTGTCGTGTTGGAACAATCGATAGATTGATTGGACCTCTCTTTTCAATTTCGGACCCTCAAACCCAAGTTCATAGATTTGAAACTAAACTAGTTATGAAAATGCAAAATTGTTTGCCCAAGTCATATCAGGAGTCCAATTTGGACTCCGTCAGTTTTTACAAGTCACTCTCACCTTCCCGGTCGTGTTGGAGTCATTGACAAATTAATCGGATCTATTTTTTTTTTATTTTTGACCCTCTTAAATCCAATTAAGTTAGTTGTTTTTAAGAAATGAAATTTGAGCATCAAGCTCAAATTTAGAGTCCAATTTGAACTCCGTCAGTTTCTACGAGTTACTTTCACCTCCCCTGTCGTGTTGGAACAATCGATAGATTGATTGGACCTCTCTTTTCAATTTCGGACCCTCAAACCCAAGTTCATAGATTTGAAACTAAACTAGTTATGAAAATGCAAAATTGTTTGCCCAAGTCATATCAGGAGTCCAATTTGGACTCCGTCAGTTTTTACAAGTCACTCTCACCTTCCCGGTCGTGTTGGAGTCATTGACAAATTAATCGGATCTATTTTTTTTTTATTTTTGACCCTCTTAAATCTGATTAAGTTAGTTGTTTTTAAGAAATGTAAATTTGAGCATTGAGCTCAAATTTGGAGTTCAATTTGAACTCTGTCAGTTTTTACGGGTTACTTTCACCCCCCATGTCATTTTGGAACAATCGATGGATTGATTGGACCTTTCTTTTCAATTTTGGACCCTCAAACCCAAGTTCATAGAGTTAAGAAAATGATATTTTTCCCTCCTCAATCTAAATTCTTATATTTTGTAAGATGATATTTAGAGTTAACAAATAGAAAATCAATCAAATAAAATACTTACCAGAGGCTGCTGTGCAGGAGGTGCAGGAGGTGCTCTATTACCAGGAATTCCCAATTCTGTTAGCATCTAGGAGACGGTCTGAGAGACGATGGTTGAGATATTCTGAGAGACGGTCTCGTTGATGATCGCCCTAAACATATCCAGAGTCATGGTCGGGGCGGCACTAGAAGAACCACCTGGGGCTGCTGGTGTGGTAAATGGAGAGGTCGCATGTGAGACCGAACTTGAGCATGATGATATCACTCTGGTCGTGCCCAAGCTATGTCCAAAACCATAGACATGGCCTTTCTTGGGTGCCCCAGATGCTGCAACCCAAATGTCAGGATCCAACTCTAGATGCTGACTGTCATCCTCATACCTCTTATCCATTCCTCTACTATATGACTCCTACAAAAAATAAAAAAACAAAACAAAATTATTCTACAGTTTAATCTTAAATGAAAACTATTAGTGTATACACTTACCGCTACCTCCCGAG
Organism: Colocasia esculenta; assembly: GCA_014218235.1. Classification (NCBI taxonomy): domain Eukaryota; kingdom Viridiplantae; phylum Streptophyta; class Magnoliopsida; order Alismatales; family Araceae; genus Colocasia; species Colocasia esculenta. Next base: position 25,891,404 of record CM024760.1, on the reverse strand, counting down.
CTTTCTCACTAATGTAATCATTTGTCCCTTTCTTTTTATGAGTTTCATTAAAAAGTTCTTGAAATTGAGGTGGCCGCTTGAACTGTACTTCCTGTTATTCAAATAAATCACAGTTTATTATTAGATTAAAAAAATTCACAAATGTAGAAGTGTACTTACCAATCTCGCTTTATGCGTTGCAAAGGAGACAGAGCCACTCGTGTGTACATTCACTTCAGGATGCGCTGCTCTGTTTTGCTTTGCTTTACTTGAATTTTCATTCCATTTCTCCGCTCCCCAAATGTTGCACAGCTCCGTCCAATACTCCTTTCTCATCCACATAGGCCCATGCTCCTTCCATTGGTTCTTATCTGTACTTGCACATGCTCTTTCTGCATTTTTTCGGACATTGTACATAAGATGTTTGAAATTTGCTCTTGCAGTAGTTGTCCATGCAGATCTAGCACGTAACTCCTCTGAATGCTCTGTGAATCGATGATTCCTCTACATATTAACAAAAAATAAATTATATGTTACATAACAATAAGTGTGTTAAAATAAGAATTGAAAATGACTTAATATGATAAAATAAGATAAATACCAAGAATATAGAGAACAATAAATCCTGAACATCCATCGAAAAATTAGAAAAGCGATGGATGGGGCCTGAAAAATGTTCTTGAATTGTCTTTGTAATAAATTGTGATGCTTGGGCTGGATCTATTTTATTCCTGAAATTGAAAATATTAATACCACAATGACGAATAGATAACAAAAATAATGCATTACATACCCTTCATTTATCCACACTGCCCGCATCGTCTCATTATAACTGCCCTCCCCCTCGTGATGACTCGTCTCGTCATCAGCACGTACTATACGAATTAAATAGTATAAATAAAAAAAACTATAAAAAAATAGAAATGTAAATTAACATACCTGACTCAACTGGAGGAGGTGTAGATCCACTCGCCATGTGTGATGGAGATGCAGAGGCCGTCAATCTACCTGCTATCAGTGGTAAAGGTGCAGAGGTCGTGGGTCCTGTAAGGATAAGAATAAGATACCACAAAATCATAAAGAATTATATTAAACAAATACTACAGTGCATTATACATGACATATTTACCTGCTACAGGTAGTAGCGGTGCAGAGGTCGTCAATCTACCTGCTGCCGGTGGTAACGGTGCGGAGGTCGTGGGTCCTGTAAGGATAAGAATAAGATGCCACAAAAACATAAAGAATTATTTTAAACAAATACTACAATGTATTATATATGAAAGTATACATACCTACTACGGTGGTAGCGGTGCAGAGGTCGGTGGTACCTGTACAGAGGTCGTAGGTCCTATGAAAATAAGAATAAGTTACCCCGATGACATAAAGAATTATATTAAATAAATACCGCAATGCATACAAATCAAAGTATACATACCTACTGCCGGTGGTAGCGGTGCAGAGGTCGGTGGTAGAGGTGTAGAAATGGAAGTAAATCTCCTCCCACTACCCTCTCCCCTCCCACCTAAAGAAGTCACACGCCGTCCTTGAACCATATCTTCAACTGGTAATAAAATACATGCATATTCATCAAATAGTGAAAGAAAGAAAGTTACAGAGTATTAAAATTTTAGGTAAAATTGTATACCATTAATCAAACATTCTCCATTTCATCTTCAGATGTTGGAGATATATCAAATTCAGCATTCACATCTTCATTATCAGATTCATTTTGATCACTAATATATTCCTCCTCATCGGAGTCCCCCAACTGTATTTCAGGTTGTTCTGGATCGACTTCTTCCACTTCATTCTCTTTAGATAAAGATAGTGCCTCCACAGATTCATCACTAGAAGCAGGCAACTCTACAAACGAATTCGGCATTCACATCCAACTCTACTGTTTCAGTCAAATCCAACTCATAATCCTGGAAAAGCCTTGTCTTAACCTTGCAAACTGCCCACCAATCATTTCTTTCTTTATTTCTAGACGATGGATACTTTGTATAATAGACCTGCTGGGCTTGTGCGGCCAAAATGAATGGATCATAAGTATTCAATTTAGACTTATGTCTGATATTGACAATCACATATGTTGTGTCATTTCGAATAGAATTAGGATCAAACCAATGACACTTGAACTGAAATATATGGTTGTCATCTCCGAGATATTGCAATTCTAAGATCTCCTCAATAATACCATAATAATCACATTCGTTTTCATTATATGTACTTCCTTTCACACATACCCCGCTGTTCATTGTTGACTTGTTCTACCCATATTGTCTAGTGTGAAATCTATACCCATTCACAATAAATGCTGGATATGTACGTGCAACTTTCGATGGGCCATAACTGATCTCTCGAATTCTTTGATCAGTAATAAAACCATTTTCAACCTATATATGGAGAGCACACTAGTCAGAATTTGTCATTGGCCAAACAAGGAGAAAGAGTAGTAATAATACTTACACGATATTTCAGCCAAGAAGCCAATGATTTTTCTCGTTCTTTTTCAACCTCCATGTTAGTGAGTGTGACGACCCAACCAACAAACTGGCCCAACAACCATACTAGTTGGTAGACTTCCCAGGAAGGTCACCCATCCTGGGACTACTCCCAACTGAGCACGCTTAACTTCAGAGTTCTTTTCCATCTCGAGCTCTGAAAATAACTAGTCCGGGTTGTTGGTAGTCTGCTGATTTAGTCCATTAAACATATTCTTATATGGGGTGTTACAATCTACCCCTCTTATATAAGCGACGTCCTCGTCGCTGCTCACATATAGCACACAATCAAACCCCAGGCAGATAGGATTCTAGAGGTGGCCCCACAGGCTCAAGAGGTGGCTCCCACTATGTAGCACTTTGCGCCATTATGGCCTCAAGAGGTGGCTCCCATAGCGTAGCACTTTGCCCTGTGTGGCACTTAGTTCCTACACTTCCGGCTGGGCAAGGCTCTGATACCATTTGTGACGACCCAACCAACAAACTGGCCCAACAACCATACTAGTTGGTAGACTTCCCAGGAAGGTCACCCATCCTGGGACTACTCCCAACTGAGCACGCTTAACTTCAGAGTTCTTTTCCATCTCGAGCTCTGAAAATGACTAGTCCGGGTTGTTGGTAGTCTGCTGATTTAATCCATTAAACATATTCTTATATGGGGTGTTACAGTGAGATATGGACATCTTGGGATTAATTATGAGTCAAATTGTCTGTATTACGAACATTGGAGCATTATAGATGGAATGAAAAATAATAAGTTATAGACACAACGTAATGTGAGCAGAGAACTTACGCAACATAAGATTCAACCTCCATACAATTTAAAAGGATGTAAATTTCTGCACAGTGCAATTCTTTATCATTTAGCATCCGACTCGAAGAACGTCCATACGCACGTCCAGGATACTTAAATATAGACAGCCGATCAGAGTGAACGGCGTCTCCCCCATCATCATTACGTGGTGGCCGAGTACGACGAGTTTGTATCTCAGGTTCAAAGTACATTGAACAGAAATTTGATATTTCTTCCATAATGTACGCCTCTGCAATGGAACCCTCTACTTTTGCCTTGTTGCGAACTTTCATTTTCAATTCATGCATGCACCTACCAGAATGTTCATAGGATAATGAAAAACACATCAAAAGAAATTGAATTATGAGGAGAAAATATATATAAATTACCTCTCAAATGGATATATCCATCTAAATTGTACTGGCCCTCCTACTTTAGCCTCATATGGTAAGTGTATAAGCAGGTGCTCCATTGAATCGAAGAATGAGGGTGGAAATATCTTTTCCAATCTACAAACTGTCGTGATCACATTCTGTTCAATAATTTCCACATCTTCATACCTGAGCTATGATGCACATAAAATTTTTAAAAACTGACTTAACTCAGTCACTGCTCCCCATATCGGCTTCGGTAGCATATCACGAAATACAATAGGTAACAACCTCTGCATGAACACATGATAGTCATGAATTTTCATTCCATATGTTTCCCCCTCATTTGTATTCACACAACGAGCAATGTTGGACACATAACCATCTGGAAATCTCAATTGTTTTAGCCAAAAGCATACTTCTTTAATCTGTGCAGCTCCAAGGGCGTAAATTGCTTTCGGTTTAACTGTTGTACCATTTCTATCAATAAGTTTTAGTTCTGGACGTTTACAATGTATTTTCAAGTCTAAATGAGCATTCACATTGTCCTTTGTTTTGCTTTTTATGTCCATAATAGTGTTGAACACATTATCAAAGACATTCTTCTCAACATGCATGACGTCGAGGTTATGTCGTATAAGAAGAGTTGACCAATAAGGCAATTCCCAGAAGATACTTTTTTTGACCCAGTTGTGATCCTTCCCAAATTCAGGGAGTTGTCTTGTGCTGCTCAACAATTGTGCTATATCTGGTAAGTTCTGTACCCTTGCTGCTAAATGTGGACCAGACAACTATTCAAAATCAGCTTCTTCCAATTCAATTTTTTTCTTTAAGAATGCATCTTTTTGCCTTCTAAACGGATGGTCCCTTGGTAGAAATCGTCGATGACAATCAAACCAGCATGACTTGCCACCATGTTTAAGTACAAATGATTTGGAACTGTCCATACAGTAAGGACATGCTAGTTTTCCATGGGTGCTCCAGCCAGATAACATTCCATATGTAGGAAAGTCGCTTATTGTCCACATCAATGCAGTCTTCATAGTGAAATTTTGCTTTCTGGATGCATCATAGGTAGTATCCCCATCAGTCCATAACAATTTCAACTCATCAATCAACAGCCTGAGATATATGTCTAGTTTTTTTCCAGGATTTTTTGGACCAGGGATCAATAATGATAGAAATAAATGCTCTCGTTTCATGCACATATTTGGCGGAAGATTGTATGGTGTCACGAAAACTGGCCAGCAAGAGTAGGAAGTCACTGAACCTCCAAATGGATTGTACATAAACCCAGCCTTACATTACGCGACTCTTTTGAGAAAGTAGGGTGAGCACGGTTAAAGTGACTCCAAGCTTCGGCATCTGCAGGATGACTGATTACATTATGTTGTCGACGTACTCTTTCCGCATGCCATCTCATATGTTGAGCTATCTTTGGTGACATATACATTATCTGCAATCTCGGTGCAATAGGAAAATACTGCAATGACATATATGGTATATGTTTTTGCTTTGAATTGTCCCCTTTCTTAGGCTTGAATCTATCATGACCACATATGGAACATGATACCTTACTTTTATCCTCATTATAATATAGCATGCAATGATTAGGACATGCATCTATTTTCTCATATCCAAGCCCTAAGTCAGTGACCATCTTCTTTGCACGATAAAAATTTTCAGGTAACTTCTCATCTTGTGGCAACATACTTTTGATAATCAGTAACAAACGATCAAAACAAATCCCACTGATGTGAAATTCAGATTTCAAGTTCAATAATTGTGACACCGCAGACAATCGAGAGTGATTTTGACATCCATTCCACAATGGCTCATCAGCATCTTTGCGTAGCTGATAAAATCTTTCAGCTGTCTTATTTGGCGGTTCTTCATCGTGTACATGCTCCTCATGAACATTGAATCCTGGACTAGCAGCATGACCATATCAACATATGAACTTCCACTTCCAACATTGGTAGGCTCGATAGGCTCGTAGGACCACAATGTTTCACCATGACATATCCAGTTTGCATAATCTTTAACAAACCCCTTTCTGTATAAATGACGTTGTACATCCCATGTTGTCAGCCACGTCAAATTCTTACAGACTACACAAGGACATCAGATACGACCCTCACAATCTACAGCTTCAATAGGATTTCTCAAAGCAAACTGAATGAATCTCTCAACTCCATTTTTAAATTCCGTAGACACCACCTGATCAACTACTCTACGGTACATCCATGAACGATCTTCAGACATTTTCCCTATGCGAATGAAATGTAAACACACAAAACTTTAACATGTTTAACAAAATAAAAAGTCCAACCCTTTCCTCACATCGTCCATCTCTGTCATTTTAAATAGGAAGGAAATACCATTTAGATTTTCACTTTTTAACCCATCTGTGAAGGTTTGATCGCATGATTAATTACTATATGTGTTGTGTTATTTGCTAAAAATTTTGGCAGCATCTCCCCACACCTCTCCGATATACCACAAAATATTTATTGATTAAAAAATTTTCTTAAACACTTACTAATAAGTGGTTAAGAAAATAATCAAAATCAATAAAGGTATATCAGAGAGGAGTGATAAGACGCAACCAAAAGTTTTAACAAACAACACAAACACATATAGTAATTAACCACCTAAGTGCGATCAAATATTCACAGACTGTCCAAACGGGACAATTCAAGACTTTGAGTTAGATATACACATTCTCATCATTCAAAATGAGAACGTGCACATCAATCCCAAAGTCTTGAACGGGTAGGTTGATTGACACGGGCTTAAAACGCTCTCCTAAGATGCATGCAATGTTAGGTTGCACCCACGCATCTCAGCTCACATACAACACCCAACTAATTAAATATTGACAAGATAATAACACATTCTAAAAACATAACAGTAACATGTGAAATTGACAACTAATGTAGACAATGAAAACATGAATTTTGTTTTAACATCCAACACATTCATAAACATGCTAATAAAAATGTTTGAACATTAATAAAACAATTACACAATAGATTTTATCATAAATTGTCAACAATATTTTAATTGATATATTAGAGATATAAATGTTACCACAAAATGCATATTAAAACTTCTAGACATTAAACTATTATTGACAGGAAACAACTTAAACTACTTTAATATGTCAATATGTACATTAAAACCTAAGACCATAACAGGTCAGATTTTAGTACTAATTACACATTCATTACACTGTAATTCCATAAATTAAGGAATAAAAACCTGTTAAGGCAGTGAGATAGTGGACAGAAGCTGAGTAGTAGGCTCCTTTCCCTGCACATATGGACAATGAAAGGCATGGTTAGAAAACATATATTACATACAATAAATAAAAGGTCATGTCATCCTGATGTCAATTAACAAATAAGCGAGCCAATCACAACAGGTAATCTACCATGAGATTCCCTAAATTCCTCTACTTCAAAATCTGTGGTTTTGATGGGAGGTGGGGGCATATACTCATAGCATCATACTGAGTTCCCTCGTAAAACAAAAGAAAGAAAATGTTCAATTCAACTGCATATTCTCTTTATCCAGCATTCAACTGCTATATATTTGACACAATAATAACTTCCAATATTTGTTAGAAGATTTGATATATTTGAAAGAGTTAACTTCCATTTTTTATTCTTTTAACATAATGTTTATGGAACAATTAAATCACCACATTCAGATAACAAATAAGCAACATATGAGGCCTTAGATTTATTTCTTTGCATAGATCTATTGCTCTTATGTCTATATATTTGCTTTAAAAAAAACACACCTAATATCTTCAGTAATCTACTTCAACTTTATTGCAAGACCCTTCATGCTTCGGTAGATACAACAAAGATATGATTCAAACACTACAAACCTTATAATCTATAAATTCATAACAAGGGCAAACTTTTGAGGACATAAACTAAACAGAAGCTCTTGTTCTATATAAAATCGCATGGACACAGAAATGTGAGAGGAAAAAAATAGAAGATGTGATAGAAGTGTGGGCCTCAGAATTGCAGAATAACATGACCATTAGCCGTTCAGCCCCGAAACATGGTATTTTTTTTCTGTGAGACGTCATCACAGAATATTAAATGGTGAGAAATTAAAATAAGCAAGCAACAATGATAATTCAAATATTGTTGCCCCTGCATACGAAGTAGCAGCAGGTGCCGAATTAAAGCTACGGATAACCATAGCAGAGGGTCTTAGATTTGCCAATATCAGCATGGCTTCTTTTGATGAAAATCTTTCAGAAGATGGTTCTTTCAGAAGATTTCATCACAGCCCAACGTAATTTTTTTCATTTTCATTTGCATCCAATATTTGCCACGAGAGGACACTTTGTATTCCACCGTATTTGTTCCAGTTGGACTGTGCAACTCACCTCCGAAGTCTCTTCAGGATTTGATGGGCGTGGGTTCTTGTTTAGTTAGTCCACCAACCAGACGTTGCACAACTTGAAAATTGTTGCAAGCAGAAATATGCAGTCCGTCCGGTCAAAAAACAAACAGCCGACTGTGCACCTAAAAGAGAAAATCCCAAGGTAAAAGTGAGATATTTTCTTGGCCTCATGAATTCCAAAATTAAATAGAACAGAAAATACATCCAAATCTAGGACATGTTGATATGAGCATAAAAACGCAATTACGAGAAAGATCCACAGAGTAAAATTAGAATCACCAATGTATGCCGGAAAGACATGTAGCATAGACACGGACCTCAGAATTACAAAATAACATCATGGAAAAGGGCGGGTGTAGCACCCTTGATTTTTATAACCCGAATAAAAATAAAATTTCTATTTTAATAAATGAGGAAAATAGAATTAATTGGAATAAAGGGGAAATAAATGGAAACAAAGGGAATTAAAGCAATAACCCATTAATCTAAATTAGTAGTGGGTTAAACAAATGGTCCAAACCAAATAGATTGGGCCCAATAGGATGAAGCCCATCTTGGGAGGAGATGTAATTAAGTGAAATTCGTATCTAATTAATTAGTAAATAGTAAAAGGCTAAGATAAACACTAAATAAGTCATGTTTATCCAAAATAAGAGTCCTAGCCTTGCTATAACTCATTACCCACGAAATTAATCTCTTCCCCACCCAAAGAAAGAGATAATTGCTAGAAAGGAAGGTGATAAACATGGAAATTCGGAATTAATAGAAAGGAGGGGTTTTAGAAGGGGTAAAACTCTACTAGCAACCCAATACACCACCCAAGTTCATCGCTACCACCCATAGTTCGTGGCTGGAGTCCTAGGAGATGAGGGGAAGGCTGGAGAACGAAGGAGCAAGGAGGAGGAGGCTTGAACAAGGAGGATTTTCTGATTTTCGTCATCAAATTAGGGCTTTCTTACTCCATGAAAAAGTAGGCAATCTCTCAAGAAAAAATCGTGTAAAAATTATCCTAGGTAGCCTTCATGTACCTCTTCAAAAGCCCTATAGTTTTGTGGTATTCTGCTCATCCATTTGGGTGAATTTAATTTGTGAAACCCTATTGTTACCATGAACCTGAAATCTCATGTTTTCTCTAATCCCCTGCACTTACTTGTTCCCATGTTATGAGAAACTTCTCATTGATACTACATCATACTAGCTTTCAAACGCCTCTGGTTTCGTTCTATTTCGATCTCCCATGAGGGAGAATTAATTCTTCGAATCCCTATCAGATACATACACCCGACCCTTCATGTTTACTTGTGAACCCCGTTTATACTCGACTTTAGATCATGAGAAAATTATCATAAATATTACATCTGGTTAGATTTTGAACGCCCCTAGTTTCAGAATTTTTCACCATGTATTCATCTCAAATTAATTCATGGAACCCTTACTGCGCCTGTTTAGGTTACGGAAAAGTAACCTGATCAATGCATGCCTAAACCTTGTCTATTTTCAAATTAATCATGCATGTTGATAGATCTATATGTCTACTTTCATTTAAAACTAGTTTTGTGCTTTTTGGATCACTGTACTATTTTATATGAAATTTAGAACGTCTATGTATCAAGGAGGATTCGCCCTGAGAAAAAGGGAAAAAAGGCAAACCCGCCTGGTATCGCGACGGCGCGATCCGCCGCGATATCAGTGGGGTCGCGCCGGCCGATGGTGTCGCGTCAAGAATGCGGTGGCATAAGCCGCCGCGATTCCACTCCAGACCGGCCAGGTTCCGTGTCGCGCCCGACCGCCCTGTCGCGACTTGAATCGCGACGGGTAAGTCCGCCGCGTTTTCATGAATCCGACCAGAATGGAAAATTATGCATATGCCCTGTTGTTTAAGCTTTATACCCTTTAATTAGCCATGATTAACCCATGTTATAGTTAATTCGACTTGGTACGTTAATAAATGGCATTAACATTATAAATTTAATTATTTAAAATGACATTTGCACGACTTGTCATATCCTCAAGATTTCTTTACACTTACACACACACAACATTATTAAATGTCATCTGACCCTGATAAATTATGCAATAATGTATTTGGTAAATTAGTGAAATAAATGACTAAATTACCCTATTTTTATTAAATATAATTACTTTCATTTTATACAAGTATTTTAAATACCGTTATCGTTTTCCCTCGGCTTCGAGCACTCGAGGCACGACGGACCTGTTTTCTACACACTTTCTCTTGACTTGGACCACCTCTCCACCGGAAATACTCTCGACTGGACTAGGGAATCCTTGTCAAGACCTCCATAAGTCTTCTTGGCTTTGGCGCACGTCCTTAGTCAAGGAGCTGGTTGTACCCCAAAACCCGTTACATCCTAGGGATCAGTACGATCCATGTCTTAGTGTTTTTCCTTCTCATCTCGGGATCACTCCGAACCATTTGGCCATGTTCACGACACGACTAAGTGGGTGGTTGTGACATCTACCAGACTGCCGGCACTCGACCTAGTGCTGTGCAACCGTTACTATCGAAATTTCACGTTGTTTTACGGAATTGTCCCTATCTCATCTAATCTCTATATCCTCTTATCTGTTCATGTTCTCTCTATACTCTCATCTATCTCGTTTAGTACTCTCTTATCTCTTCTTGGTACTCTATTGGCCATTCGTGTGATTTTCTAAGATAAAGAAATGACTAATGCTAGCGTAATAGGGCCCGATCTGGTCCTGGGAGGAGCGCCCAAAAAGTGCCAGTGCCCATGGGGTTAAAATGATCAAGGATGTGTTACGGAATGCATCCAGTGCCAGTTTACTATCTAGATTAATCTATGACAATCAAAGTACTATCTCTACAAGTGCAAGCGTGATCGTTACTAGTGCACCGTTGTGCAATTTACATGTTATAACGTTACATGGCCATTCTATTATCGTTCTCGTTGTATTATTTTCCCTGTGCCAGATGCAATTGTTCTCTCGTTATCGTGACATGCTCTACATGACTTTACTCTCTAGTCAACCTGCCTTTAAAACATTAACTATTTAAAGCATGCTTGTGTTCATGAGATATTAAGTCCTACTGGGCGTTATTCGCTCATCCTGCGTATTTATTTAATGTGTTTCAGGTGAGTCGAACCATGACCACACTCACGAGGATGGGACCGATGAGGAGACTCAAGAGTGACCATTCAGCAACCAATGCTATCTAGTAATAGTCTGTTAGTGTAGTTATGAGTTAGTGAGTCAGTTAGTCGTTATGTAATAGTTTGATTTTGAATAAAGTACTCTGGGCCTAGTTTTGGCTCTGATACGTTGATGTAATAGTTAGTTCTTGAAGTTTGATGAGTTATTAGTGAATGTACTGGAGATTGTTGGATTGTTAATGAAATTGGAGTTTATTTGGTGTTATCCAATTGTGCAATGGTTTACATTTATTTTCTCGCTCTGTACTATTTAATAACTGTAATCCCGCTCCGATATTCCGCATCAGGGCGTTACAGCAGGGGCAGGGAGGGAGGAGGAAGGGGGCAGAGGGCGGGGGCAGGGAGGGAGGAGGAAGGGAGCAGGGGGCGGGGGCAGGTGGGTGGATGGGAGCCGGAGGCTCCTCCGGCATGGAGTCACTGGCAGGGAGAAAGATAGAGAGGTCCAGAGAGAGAAACAGAGGACAGAGGGAGGGTTGGAGGGGGAGAAGGGGAAGCTAGGTGGGGGGAGGGGGTAGGGAGGGAGGAGGAAGGAGGCTGTGGGCGGGGGCAGGGAGGAGGGAGGAAGGGGGCAGGGGCGGGGGCAGGGGGCAACAACGACCTTGGGAGGGGGAGGGGGGAGGAGTGGGACTTACCAGCGATGGAGAGGCGGGAGTGGCCGGTGACGGGGTTCCACACTTACGGTGGCGGCGACGACGTCGTCCACAGCGGCTACAGGCGACGGGGATCTCCTCGGCGGCGACGACATCGACAGTGACGGCCGGAGTCGACAGCGGCCGCAGGCGGTGGCGAGCTCTTTAGCAACTCTGGCAGCGACGGGAGGGAAAGGGGAGGGAAAGATTGGGGTCGGGTCGACGGGAGGGAAAGGTTGGTCACGCGGGAAAATATGGTGACAACGATCGATTTTGCGATCGACATTAGTTCCGTCTCAAAATCGGTCTCTGAAGGGCGACCGACAGTATCCGTCTCTAGTAGGCCACTTACAGAGACTGAATTTGTGACCGATATAAGCGGTCACAAATTCGGTCGCTATATCCGCTTTTTCTTGTAGTGTTACGAACATGACCCTCGTCCTCATCTATTATCTTTATCCTCTCATCTATTCACGTTCTCTCTATACTCTCGTCTATTCTTCAATTACTCTCATATATTCTTGGTACTCTATTTGGTCATCTATTAATTGTCTAAGATAAGAACATGATCAATGCCAGGCAATATTATAAAGGACTCGATCTGATCCTGAGAGGTGCGCCCAAAAAGTGCTAGTACCCATGGGAGTTTAAATGATCAGGGTGTATGGCATAACATCCAAGTACTATACTATCAAGATTAATCGATGACAATCAAAGTACTATGTTCTCTCAGTTGATAGGAAGATCGACTAATGTGCTATCGTGACTAGTGCACTGTTGTGCTAACTTTACATGTTATCTCGTTATATGATCAATTCTTTATCGTGCTAGTTGTGCTATTTGCATGTGAAAAGTACTATTGTTCTCTTGCTATCAGGTGACATTACTCTCGTGACTATACTTGATTGTTCTCTCTAGTTATCCTGTTTTACAAGACATTAATCACTTAAAGCATGTCTGTTTTCACATGATATTAAGACCTACTGAGCATTATTGCTCACCATGCGCTATTTATTTTATGTGTTTCAGACGAGTCTGATGGGAATACCACACATACAAGGGGATGAGCATGAGCAGGAGTGACCCTACATTTCGACAACAAATACTTTTAGTAGTTAGTTGGATAGTTAATTTGTTTTGTTTTAAATAAAGTACTCTAGGCCTATAGATTTTGGCTCTCAATTAGTGGATGTAATAGCATTTAGTGAAATTATCAATAAAGATGGATCATTTGACATTATTCCAATTTGTACAATAGTTTGATGTCTATTTCTCACTCTATATTATTTATTTAACTATTTATCGCTCAGATATTCTGCGTCGGGGCATTACATTTTCTTTCATACTTTTTTTTTCCAATAATCCTTTTGGTCTATACACTTTCTCAAGAACTTCTTGAGTCTTTTTGTTACCAGATTTCACTATGCATTGCTTATCAAAATGACCAAAAGAATTGCAAGTATAACATTTCCTCGGCCTCCATGGATACATGATCCTCTCTTTTCTAATGCCAGAATCTTGATCCCCATATTTTTATCGAGAAACGGGAGCATAGCATGATGTGGAGGGGCCGTGCCCCTCCACAACGCGTCATGTGGAGGGGGGGGCCAGGTGCATTTAATGCATCATTTATTTATTTTTTTTAACCCTCAAACAATACATATAAATATCTATTTAGTACACATAAATATCCATTTAGTACACACAAATAGTGATTTAGTGTGTGCACTAAATCACTATTTGTGTGTACTAAATGGATATTTGTATGTATTATTTAAGGATTAAAAAAAATAAATGATCCATTAAATATATATGAGGTTGCGCCTCTCCGCATGACACGCTGTGAAGGGGCACGGCCCCTCCACATCATGCTATGCATTACTCATTTTTACCTCATCGTCTGCTTGAATCAACACACAAGTCCGCGCAAAAGTCAATCGTTTACGCTGCGGTGTCATCTAGTCTACATAAAAAGGTTCTCCAAGAACACTACAGATTTTTCCCAATAAATCTTAGATGTAATGGCAGAACATAAATATTAATCCATATTGGAATAGTTTTCAGAGCATCAGATCCCAAGCATCAAATCCTTCGACCATTTACGAAGAATAATTGGATGTCCACATATCGTCCAAAATCCATCGAGGACTCGATCCATATCTTCAAATCCCACCAGTTTACATCTGTTCTTAATGAATTAATTCAGACAAAGGCATAAATAAACACTTCAAACCAACAACAGAGCAGACGGCCAGATGGCTTCCAAGTCTCTGGAGTCTTCCTCTTCAGATACTGCAATACCATCTTCACGTGGAAAGATGTTGAAACTTCATATCCTGGGGCCTGGGGGTCTTCTGGTTGTGAGAACAAATTAATCAGTCCGACTCCAACTACGTGGGACAGCAGCTGCTTGTCGTGCAGATGCTCGAGATCGAGAAGGAGATCTTCCTCGAAGACGACTTCGAAGATCATCCTAGAATGGAATGTCCCGCGAGAGAACCTCCTTAGTGGTGTTACGAACTCTTGCCCTGGAGAGGACCTGCTTGTGATCGAGTTCGATAGGAAACTTCCTTCGCGCCGATCACCAAAGGTATGTTGACGGTGGTGCGATCGACCTCGCGTCTTGGCCCCCAGAACTCCCCTGCGCAGCCGTTCGCGATGGTGCTTCTCTCTCCATAGAATGCCCAAGAGTGCATGGTGTAGCCCTCACAGCCAGATTAAGAGCCATGTAAGGTTTAGCAAACATGGTTCTCTTTCTCATCTCATCTCCATTTCTGATCGACTCCCTGCAACGTTTATTCTACCTCGTTTTATAAGCTTGGTTTCAACTAAGCTGTGTTCGGACTAATTAGGAACGAGTCAGAACAATGAAAGACCGAAAGGAACCTGTTGCGAGTTAATTACTCTCACAAATCTCCAACCACTTCGTTTAATTCCTGATGTGCTCGAGTGCCCACAGAAAGACGCACTTTTCGTTTACGCTGTGATCAATCTCCCGTCACTGTCGTCTCTAGCTAGTCGAACCTGCCAATAATTTGACCGATATGCAAATGTTAACGAGTAGAAAGCGAACAAAATACGTACTTATGCTTACTTCAGACTGCTGCGGCGGGGAACATGAATGCCTCAAAGGGGGGCAGTAGTAGCACAGTACAAAATGATCAATTACACATTGAAGCTGTGGCCACATGAACCGAAAAGAAATCAAGACTACATATGATTAAAAGGAAAAGGGATGCCCCGAGTGTTATTCTCACACCATAACTCTTATTCCAGTTGCTGTCGCCTTATTTTCCAACTTCAGGGCGTACACAACTCTGCGTAGTAGTTACTTCACGGCCGTCTGCTGATCATACATATAGAGCTTTAATTTGGCCGGCTCAGCGCCAGGAGTTGTCTCCTCAGGCTAAGAGCTTGAAGGAGACGAGCTCCCTGAGCTTGACATAGAGCTTCTCCCACACCACGGCCTCGTACCTTTGCTTCCTCCCGTGGTCGTTCGCGAGGATGATCAGCTTGTAGTACCTTCCGTCGAGATAACCCCTGATGATCCGGACGAACTGCAGTTCCTGTCCCGTCTGCTTCTTGTGCTCCTCGATCGCGTAATTCGCTATATCCACGACGTGGTAGTACTTGACGTCCTTGATCCGTTTATAGCCGTCGCCCCGGCCGGGGAACTCCTGCGCCGTGGCAAGGTGAGAAAGAATGGTGGTGCTACAGAGAAGAAGAAAAAGAACCAGAAGAGACGACTGAGTACTTGTCATGGTGACAGCTCTCCCTCTCTCTTTCTCTCTCTTCAGTGAGGATGGATGAATGGGAGGATCTCTGCACTACCTCGACCCAAGGAGAGAGGGCACAACGCTAGATCTTATGCAAATGATAGCCGACTCCAGGCTGCAACCACTAACGAAGACCACTGGAGAAGCAGGCTGTAATCTGCCGTGGTTTTTTAAGTGTTGGGTGTCGTACAGCTAGTGGCCCAACTGTATTAAACACATCTAAACAAAGCAAGAAATGGGACGAATGCCTGTGTGCTGGGAAATCGGTGTGGAAGTATGAACGCAATCTCCAAGCATTGGACTTGGCTTGCCATGCGGCGCGCGGCCGCTCGATCGAGAGGCCACCGAGCAGGCAGAGATTTAAAAATTCGCCGCGGCGACCTTAATCAATGGATATGGACGGGGAGATGGGTCAAAGTAAAATTGTTGAACGCGGTTCGCCTCATGCATGTAGGCCACACCATGCCTCAAAAGTCCAGACCAGATGGGTGACGTGGGCCCCTCTAATCCATAACCCAAGGTACGAGCTCGTGATGAGTGAGATAGCCATACTTGACCACCGTCGTCCAATCCCAAAGCTTATAAGATCTGGAGTAGTGCTCAGTGTCCGGCTGATCAGAAACCCCCCAACTAGTTGGCGAGCAGGGTCAGTCATTTGCCCGGTTTATCCAGAAATCAAGCATTTCCTTAAGATGTGACGTTTGGCTTGAGCTCCCTACGCACTCTTTCTTTTCCCTAAAATTAGATACCGTTATTTGAAATTTAAAAATTTAACATTATGCCATTTTTGGAAAAAAAATCTCTTTTCCAAAAAAACTTATGTACATGCGTTTCTGTACGTAGAAGAAGAAAATGCGAGAACTTGGCTCACGATATTGGTCGATGCCAATTCTAACCCTATCAACTACAGAATTTTCCTTTTTTTCTTTTTTCTTTCTTTGATGGGAAGCATAGGTCTTCATATAGTATGGAAATTATTCGTCACTCGGATCGTGCTTTAGCTTAAGAGAATTTATGTTATATTAAACATTCAAGTAGTTGTAGATTAAGAGAATGTATATGTGAATCGGTATCTGCCCTTTCCAAACTTCAGCTTCAAGATAAATGTCGTCTAGGGAGATTTCAAATTTAGAGCTCTTTTATTAAATAAATTTTATCAAAAGTTTTTTTTCTCTGTAAGTCTCACCTACCTATGGGCTGAGAAAAATCTTTCCACTCTAGATTAGGGCTTCGTTCAAAAGGAAACAAACAGAGTTTAGGGAACAACTGAACAAGGTATGCTGAGGCCTGTAGCCCGCTCTCGTCATGTTATGGAGCCAAAGGGTAACCCAATTTCAGCTCATAGACGGCCCAGCTTGATAGGCCCACTGGTCCATTAGGCCCATGAGCAACTTCCTAGATTTAGGCCTGAGTTTTACTTGCTTGTAGTCTTGCCCAATGTGTAGCCTGTTGATGGGCCCATTTGGGAGACGGCTGGTCGACCAGACGCAATAGGTAAGTAGTAGATATAGGCCAGAGTCGACGGACATAGATAATTTTCATTAGCGCACTTTTAAATTATTATATTTTGCTTGTACATTCATTTGCATTATCATGTATACTCTTCCATCTACACTTTTAAATTATGATTTTTTTTTTTTACATATATACTCTTGTTATCCGTCTTGCATTTGCATTGTTCTCAACCCGGATGGCGTCGGGAACACAGCGGGAAGCCTGGGCATTGGACATAAGAGAAGCTCTTTGCGTCGAATCCTCCGCCCAGCAGGAGTGTAGTGACAGGGGGCTTCCCCTTCAGAGTGTACTGGCCGCATGCATCACCGCACATCTAAAAGCCCAAAGCCGGCCTTACCTCCGTCCTACGTACACCACAAAAACCTCAACTTCTGATCCGCTTCTGTCATCTTAATTTCTTCCCCCATTAATCCTCCCATCATCATCTCATCTCCGTCTTCTCTCCCAGTTTCGTCAATCACGCTGTTCTCTGCCAGAGACCCCATGGCGGGGAGGCTCGGTGAGTATCAGCGAGCCCAGTACTGAAGACATCGAGGACCCATGCGTCCCGGAGATCGGCAAGTTCACGGTGGCGGAGCACAGGCCGGCGAGGAGCTGGTGTTCATCCGCGTGGTGAGCGGCCAGCATCAGGTCGTCGCCGGGACCAACTACAAGCTCTTCCTGGAGGCAAAGGACGCCAGCGCGAGGCACACTTACCAGGCCGTAGTGTTCGACAAGCCGTGGAAGAGTTCCTCCAGGACGCTCATCTCCTTCGAGCTCATTACGCTCTGATCGATCAGCCAAGCACTCGAGTCCATAATTATATACATAGTATGCTCGAAGATACTATCATAGTAGTTTAAAGATATGTTTGATATTAAGATACATTGGAGATAAAATGATGATATTATCAAAATTTTAAAGATATTTATTTTTAAAATTTTAAAAATATTTTCATTCTATCTCCGATCTATTTTGATACCAAACATGTACTAAATTCCTATATCATTACGAAAAGATCAATCACCATGATATATATTTTATGTGGTTAAATACTAGTGATAAGTATTGTTACACATGACATCAAAAGTGGTTGAAGTCAAATTGTAAATATAGATCTCGACTCATAAATTTGATTGGAAAATAATAATAGATAGATAGACCAGTTCCATAACTCGATAAAAAAAATTTAATAGAAGTACAAGACTTTTATTTTAGAATGGCAAAAGAACCACTCGTAAAACAACTGGCCCAAGAAATGCAAAGAAAAAATATATTTTTGAAGACCCTTTTAATCACTATATGGTAAAAAAATGTAGAGAAGTTATCAATTCATATTAAAATTTGATGAAAAGTACCCAAGTCCTATACAAAGATGATATTTGGTGGTTTATATAGGTATAATAATCCTCTCTTCAAATAAATTGTGTGTTTAATTTATGATCAAAGTTGATGGCTAACACTTTTTTTTTTCATTTTGTAACGAAAGTATGAAATTGATGTTGGCAGTGAGTGATGAAGGATCTTTCTCAAAAATAAGAATACAGGAAATATCAAGTCTGCAAATGGTATTTCAATGTCAACGAATATGTCTCAATCCCAAAGTAAGATCAAATCTTCAAAGACCTCGTGACACAATTGTGATATCTATAGATGGATAGAAAGGAGCTATAAAAGTGTGATATATTTAGGAATGGCCGGTAAGAAAAGATTCGAATGTTGGATCTAAAAAAGTTGATCTTTATTTATTATTTACAGTTAGAAACACTACAAGAGAAAGAAGATATGTCAACGATTTTTTGACAAATGTCAAAAAATCATTGACAAATTTTTATGCCAGCAGCTACATATCTATTGACAAAGTCATTGACAAATGTCTCATCGATTTATATTTGTCAATGATTATTATCGTCCATCGACATATGATACATATGTCAGCGATTACGATCTAAAGACAAAATTCACATTTCAACGGTTAAAAGAGCCGATAAATATTTCACATTTAAGATAAATATTTTACCTTTTGTCAGCAAGTACAGTGGCAGTTGACAAATGTTATTTTCATTTGTCAATAACATTTTTTGACAAATGAAAATAACATTTGTTATTGACAAAGTCATTGACAAATGTCTCGTCGATTTATATTTGTCAATGATTATTATCGTCCATCGACATATGATACATATGTTAGCGATTACGATCCAAAGACAAAATTCACATTTCAGCGGTTAAAAGAGCCGATAAATATTTCACATTTAAGAGAAATGTTTTACCTTTTGTCAACAAGTACAGTGGCAGCTGTCAAATGTTATTTTCATTTGTCAATAACATTTGTCAGCTGCCACTATACCTACTGACATATGGGCCTATTTTTTTTTACATACAATTACTATTACCCTATTTAATCATTTCTAAATCCTTTCAGATTATCTAATTTACAAGCATTTGGAGTTTGAAGATTTCTATTCCCATAGTTTACACATTTAAGCACAAAAATATGAACAATCAAGAAAAGTAAACAAAAAAACTGGTGTTCAACTAAACAAACATGAAACCTATACATGATTATAAGCAACAGTCAAGACCCTTATCCTATATCAATTTTGATTACAAACTAATCACTGAACTAAATATGCAGGTAGAAACAACCATGAAAGCTATTACAGAGAAAACTTTATGCCATATGACTCTTATCTAAAAATATTTGACCTTTTAGTCTTGAATGTAATAATTTCATGAATGCATGGCCACCAAAAATTATTCTTTCCCAACAATCATAAACCAAGTAGCAAATATTTTGTAGTCTAGAGCCATCATTTGTAATGGCCCTGTATATTTATGCCCAATAAGGCTCCATATCTAGATCTGTCTACCACGAACGGACCGAAGTCTCGTAAGGGATAGCTCGAACACGTGTCCAGTAAGAATATAAAAGACAACCACAACAATATAAGACACAAGAAAGTACATGTGCTCATACCTATATATAACAATTTACAACTGTCCTAATATATTATTACATATCCAATTAAAAGAGTACAACTACCTAGGGCATACCCCGAGGGAGCACAAGCTCACACAACACAACTAACTCTACTGCTGATGGTACAAGTCTGCCACAACACCTCTGCAAGCCACACAAATGGCAAGTCCTGAAAAGAACTATAGGGGAGTGAGCCTCAACTAGTCACAGGCTCAGTAGGGGGCCACCCAAAAACAACACACTAAACTGAAGAGACCTCAACCTCAGAGGGTCTCACTGGCAACACCGATTGCCAAACCATATCATGCTCACAACAAAGCATAATTAACAACAATTAAGCATAATTACATCAGTCAATACAAATCCCAGAAAGGAAAAGGGATAGCAGGACTAGCTAAGCACCACTAATCCACTAAACAACTACAAAGCCTAGGCCACATGCCTCATAGGCAAATCATTACAACAACTGGTCACTGAAGCTACAAGCTTCACAGGCAACCTACCCACGAAGGGTAACAAAACTGGCATCAGCTAGCCAATCCACCTCACACCAACACCTCACATCAAAACATAATCAGAGGTATACCTGAAGACGAGTAAAAACACAACACGTGGAGGGTCACTCCAAGACCTCCACAGAACACAAGTTTACCTCAACACCTGAAGGACTGGTACACAATGTACCACAACACAAAACTACCCATGAAGGGTACAAGTACCTACTACCACAACGGAACCACAACCAGAATCATGCCACCACCAGGGCACACCACGACAGTATAACCTCAACCAACCTGTCACACACACAAGCCACCACCAGTGGCAAAGCATGAGTCGGAAAGAATGACGCCACCACACGGGAACGGACTACTGGTTCATGACGCCAGTATCCAACCCGGATAACACAACACAAGAACCACCTCTCAGTCTTGCAGTCACAGACGAAAGATCCAACTGTCGCTTCACAACCACAAGCCAAAGAACAGTGGAGACCAATCAACACCACACCTGCAGACCACACAGCTGCAGACCCATGCCTGGCACCTTTAGGGACTCTGGCCCGAGCTCCCTAAAGTGAGGCAGTGTAAACACAAGACTAGTTAGGGCCCAGTACGTCTACTGGTGTCCATAACGCCCAACCACGAGCGCGCTACAAGCGACCAAACACAAACTCTCACAAGTCGCTGCCCTCTGTCGTCTTTCCCTCAGCCGGATGTACAACTCAAACACAGAAGTGAGGGTGTCTAGGACAGACAACACAGACCTCGACAGTATACACAGTACCGGGACAAACCCCGAGCACTAACGTGCCTGGCTCACACAAAACCTAGGGTACCCGACTAGAGAGGTATTCCGGAATAGGCTCCGAACCACCACACTCGGCTAGCACACAAACCATGTCAGTCACTTAATACACTGAAACTTATATCACTATACATTGAATATAATTGGCTTGTCACCGGTCACCATGTGACCTCAAGCTAACCGACATTAACGCATACTTAAATCACAATGACATACAACAATCTTACCTGTCATTGGTCATCTCATGACCTCCATTGCCATATCAATACAATATATAATCACTAATAATACAAAAGACATTAAAGGACCGAAGCTAGGTTCACACTGGAACCTCACTGCTCAACCACCACAAACTAACCACAACAGTTATATTATAAAAAACACAACGTCAAAACACTTGCCATGCACACAGAAACCACATGAACAACACTCAAACCACGTAAACACCATGTGTGCAATACACTAACTGTGTGCACAACACGCCAACCACGTAAACACACGCTCACTTCGTGAGCAACACACTTACCACGTAAACAACATGCAAACGACACGCTTCACGAGCACTACAAGTGCATTGGCACCACATATCCATGACATGCACAACACTTTAATGATAATCGAATAATCGTACCAGTAAAGCAGACACAACCAATTCTCTCGGTTGTGATAGCGACATAGGCAACTGTCGCTGAGGATATCAAAAAAATAAAACAACAAAACAAGATTTGAGCCCATACAAGGGGTCATCTTAAGGGACCTCTAACCTCCCCATTACAAAAAGGTACCCCCTGCAAAAGCTGAAAAAGAAAGGGGGGTGCGTACCATACCTTTTGGGGCTGCTGCTTGGAGAGGAAGGCGGTTGGAAGAGAGAGCCAGAGGGGAGAAAGGGGGCTGGGCTTCCTGGGTTCTCTGCACAGCAAAAAGGGAGCTGAGGAAGAGACCAAGAGGAAGGGAAAATAAGAGAGAGCAGAAGAGAGGAGGAGGGACCTGTTCGCTGCTGCTTCCAAGAAAAAGAGAAGGAGAATAGAAGAAAAAGAGAAGAAGAGGGAGGCCAACGTGAGGAGGAAGAGAAGGGCTTGAAGAAGGGAGCTCCATCACCTCAAAAGGTGTGTAAGAGAAAGAGAAGAGAAGGGAGAAGAGAGAGCCCATCGCCACCTCCTTATCCTTTGTTTCTTTTGTGTTTCTTTTCTCCCCCTCCCCATGTCTTGTCCTGTCATAGTCCTTGTGTATATTCCTTTGTCTCTTTCCATTCCCCCCAAATGTGATGGGAAAGGCAATTAATGCCCCACTCCCTTTTGAATAGAATATATGACATGATATGCTTGTGTTGCTTCTTACATTTAATGCATGTGTTGAATTCTTTCTCTTTAATGTGTATATTTTGGTGTTTGAGCATGTGGATCCCTCTCTCCCAAGTATTTTTCCCCTTTTTTTAAAGTGATTTGGAGTCTTCTTCACAAGAACAACTCCCTCTCTGCTGCGTTGTTTCTGCTCTTGGCCTTTGAAGCCCCCCTGCCGACTCACCTGGGTGTGAGTATTAGGGCCCCCAAAAGGCGGACGAATCGGTGTCCCTCCCTTTTGGGAGCTCCAAATTTGGGTGACAGCCCTCCACCCATCATGGGGGTGCTACATGACCCTCCTTTGTAGCAAGAATCTCCCTCATTTCATAAGATTTCAGTTTGAATGTTCGCTGCCGAATCACCCCAATTCTGGGTCCAAGCACAAAGGGTTGGGTAATATGATACCCATGCCCTACTTAGGACTCAAATGAGATGTATTTGGCCCTAACATCACGCCCGCATCGCATTTGTCCCACTTTCCGGGGAGGAAAATCACATAAGTTAAGAGATCTTTGTTGAAGGTTTGCTGCCGACTCACCTGGGTAGTGAGTTTTCGGCATTTTGGGATCGATTGGTGCGGAGTTTCACCCATGTAAAAGGATGAAATCAACCAAAATACACCTCAGTCCCCCCCATAAAAATTTTGTGCCGTCCCGACGTGATTTGAGTGGCCGTCTCGTTGCAAATGGATAGTACTCCCTGGCCGCCGACTCACTTGGGCAGCGCGTGTGTTTTCAGCAGTTTGAGACCGATCGACATGGATTTTCGCTCATGTAAAAGGCTGAAATTGACCGGGACATGCCTCAGTCCTCCCTATAAAAATTTTGTGCCGTTCCGACGTGATTTGAGTGGCCGTCCCTTTGTAAATGGACGTTGCCAACTCAGCACTGCTTGGCTGCCAACTCACCTGAGCAGTGCATTTTCAGCGGTTCGAGACCGATCGGCACGGCTTTTCGCCTGTGTAAAAGACTGAAATCGATCAAAATACACCTCAGTCCCTCCCATAAAAATTTCATGTCGTTCCGCCGTGATTTGAATGCCGTTCCTTTACAAGTGAGTGCTATCGACTCACAGAGGCAGAACTGTTCGCTGCCGACTCACATAGAAATGAGACTCTATGAGGCCCCGGGTTAGATAATATGATATCTATGCCCGAGTTCTTAGACTCAAACATCGTTGGATCATCCACCGGACTATTTTTGGTCTTAGTACTCTTTGGTTCCCTCGTAGCCACGTCTCGGGAATCGGTACCGTGTGCCGTTTGGGTAGTGTCGTATACGGCCAACACCCCGTTTTGGTACCATCTCCTTTGCGGTGGATGGATACCGCGAACTCCCCCACATCTCATGAGCCTGGGGGAGATGCTGCCGAATTTTCCCCGTGAGTTTCAAACCATTAAGTGTTTCTAGCTGGTGAGTCGGCAAGGATTCAGCAAGCTGCCGACTCACTGAATCAGTGAAGAGACTTGAACAAGTGAGTCGGCAGGCCTCATACATGATGAGTCGGCAAGCCTTGGTTTATGAGAACACTTGCTTTCGGTCTCGGTACTCATTGGTTCCCTCGTAGGTAAGCCTAGGGAATTGATACCGTGTGCCGTTTGGAATACGCCATACGCGGCTGACACCTCATTTTGGTGCCATCTCTATCATGGTGGACGAGTGTCGTGCCCTCCCCTTTTCGCTATGAGTAAGGGGAGGTGCTACTGAATTTTCTAGTGCATTCTTATGAGATTAAAAGACTTTATATGATTAAAAGACTTCAAAAGACCATGCTGGCTAAATGATTCGGCAGCACTGCAGCAGCCTGCCGACTCACTGGTTCAGCAGGACCCTGTCAACTCAGCAGTCTGCCGACTCATGGTTGTAGCAAGGTTCTGCCAACTCACTTGACTTGGCAGTCTGCCGACTCACTGGTTTAGCAGTCTGCCGACTCAGCAGTCTTCCGACTCATGGTTGCAGCAAGGTTCTGCCAACTCACTTGACTTAGCAGTCTGCCGACTCAGCAGTCTGTCGACTCATGGTTGCAGCAGGGTCTTGCCAACTCACTTGACTCAGCAGTCTGCTGACTCAGTTGCCTGCCGACTCAGCAGTCTACCGACTCAGCAGTCTGCCGACTCACCAGCATAACTACAACTATCATGTTTTAAATGAAACAAAGAGAATACAATTGACATTAATTGATAAATATCAAATGAATGAATGAATAAAAGCCTCCAAAATTGTTTGTGAAGATGATAATGATCACAAAGAGCCAAACGCTATTAATAGAAATTTTTCTCGTTGTCATTTCCGGCTTCACTTCACCACACACTTCACACCTTTATCGGATGTTTCCGCTTTAAGGCCATGAGACTTTCTAATCTGACGATTAATCAAGGGTTTTCTCTCTCAGAGAGATGTAATTAACGTCATTGTGTTTAAGCAACGGCGGGATCTTGGTCCCGACCCGATCACTACTTTCGTTTGATGAAGTCAAATGGTGCGCACAATAGACCTAAAGTCCTTCGACTCTCGGAGGCAGAACACTTGTTGCCACTTCGGTGGCTGGCACGCCTGCGCTATGCAAATTGCCGATTCATCTCTCGTCACCATCGCTCAAGTAGCACCCGACGAGACTTGGATTAGTAATACGCATCCATGAGAACATTAGAAAATATGATAAAAAGAACATAAATTTTTTAAATTGATAAATTTTCCATTTCCACAGCCGCCTTCTAATCGCGACACCCTGACATGTCGCGATCAAAAAGCCTAACGCGACGGGTTGGCCTGTCGAGTTCAAAACGCGACAGAGGGCTCCGTTGCCTTCACAAGCCGGAACCCTAATCCGGGTTCCCATCTCCGGATCACCCCCACAAACCATACAAACCACGTTTAATTCCCATTTTTCATGCTTTATTCAATGCCCTAGCATGATATCTACTGTTCTTTAAGCGATTAACAAACCAAACATGCATCACATGCTATTCACAACATGAAAATGGGCAGAATCACGCTACCTTCGCGAAGAACATGAAGACCGATCACAACCTGGCATTTCCCCTGCTCCGTGCGATGTCCTCGTGGCGAGAGCACGCCAAAAACGACACAAAAAACTCGAATCGCTCGAAAAACCACCGCAGCAACCTTCCTGGCCGAGCAGAGCTTGTGGAAGCTCTGTTTGGCCAACATTTCTTAAAAATGCATCATAGTTGGGAACGCGACGTACCTTACCGTCGCGACCTGAACGTGACGGAGAAGCCCGTCGCCTTCCCATGGTCGACGTCAGCAGGCCACCCAACGTGCGACATACGGCGGACATGCAGACGAAGACCGCTCCGCGGCGGCAACCAGAACGTGACACCCAGGGTCGTCGCGTTCATAACGCGACGCCAGCCTCTGTCGCATTCACAGACAGAGAACTTGTGAGCTCTTTGGGCCCAACCTGTCGGCCCACAAAGCCTCACAACTTGCGGAAACATCTGAAACACAGACTAATGGGCCACACACTGGCCACCAAACCCGCTAAGCAAAGATCCGCGAAGATTTGAAAAATGCGCTACGTTACATTACTATCACCTAAAAAGGAATGTCGTCCCCGACATTCAAAACGAACCATAGTAAACCGGACTATCACCTAAAGAGAAATAAAACCATATCCAGAACAAGTAGGATACACTTTCTCTGTATCTGCCTTTCAAATCATCTGTACTAACTGAATTTGCTCATTTCCGTGCATGTTTCATTCAGTTATCAATCTGACCCACTTTACCTTTCAATCGTAAGCAATTCTATCTTGCTGTTGGCACTTTATCTCTATGGACTCAACCTACTTCCACATTTTTCCGGCTGTGTTTACAACATTTCTTTCTGGGCTGCTTTTCTTTCTTGAATTTATGTATTACGAACTGCCACCTTTAAATGCTTTGCCATGTAAAATCATTCTTAAATTCTTCAAATTTTTCGGTGCCTTTTCATTATTTGCCTTTGACTGCCAACTGTTATCTACCTCATCTATACTCACATTCTCAGTCGCCAACTTCTTATCAAAAATCACACTACCATAACTGAATTTCCTACCTTTCTATACCATTCTGTCCATACTATTTTTATTCCTTTCTGGTCAAAGTATCACTATCTTTTTTTTTTTACTTAACTGTGCAAAATTCCCAAATTTTCTTTTAAGCACTCAATCTCGGATAACCTGTGAATATTCAACCTCCCACTGCACCACTCTGATCACACTGAATACCTAACAAAATATTCCATAAATTCTGCTCCCAATATTATTCACAATTGCTTCGCACTTTCATTATTACTCTGACTCTAGCTGGATTCAATACTAATTTTTCTCGCTTCTTAAATCACTTTACTCAGTTAACCAATGCTGGAAGAAAATATCAAAATTTCTGAACTGCTTTCTCTAATACTTTAATTCTAATTGTGCCACATGCTTTATTTCTGAATCCTGCCATACCACTACTGACATACCTTGCTCTTTACATTTCTTTCTTACTTAAATAACATTCTCTGACTGATCCAATCAATCTATTACTTAATCCTTCAAATATCTGCTCTCATTGTTGTGATACTGCATTCTTTTATTAGAAAAAATAAATTGCTCAACTAATTTTACACATATTCTATCTTCATCTTTACCAAACTCTTTCTCAATCAGGTGCCACATGTCTCTAAACTGTTAATTGTGTATCTGATCTTACTTTTCCTTTTTGTACTTACCAATTGCAATTTCCATACATTTCTTGTTCTCTCTGTTCTATTCTGCCATATTCTAATCTTCTTATTATTCCTTAATTATTCTGCCTTTTATTCTTACATCAGACTCTGAAATACCCTTATAGAAGAATACATTTACCCAATTAAATCACTTTATGTATACTCGCAGGCCAACTCTTACTGAGCATTTTTCTGAATCCTCTGATTACATCTGTTTCATAATCTACTATTCCCTTTCTTTCTCTGATTAATAACTCTTAATTTGATCTGTATTGCCACTTACATTATTCATGATACTATTTCTGCAAAACATTTCTTTTATCTATTCCACTATCTGGCTATCTTCATTGTACCCTTCATACTGCAATCCAGCTAATACACAATCATCCTTTATTGAAATACTGCCAAAGCTAAAATTTGAAACTGATCTCTTTAAATACTATAACTTGCTTTGCCTGATTTCTCTATTCCATTTTGCTACTCTATTCTCAAATGCTGAAACCATTGCTGCTACATCATACTTACCGTAATCCTTTTCATTCAGACCTTCACTTTAATTCCTTTCATAATTTGTATTGCTATTCCACTTAACCTGATATTTCTCAACTGCTTCTTAATCAATCCATTTCTTTCTATTCTTTCCCACATAACTCTACCTTATTTCAAACATTCTTAATCTTAACCTCAATCTTTAACACTGTATTCTTTAATAAACCATTCTGTACAATCCTACAAACTTCCACTTACCAAATAAATATTTTTCTTATGAAATTCTCAGAAAAATATAATTATACAGTGATCTTCCTTTACTCTCTCTCTACTTAGCTGACCACCTCTGTACATACTTACATAGATCTCTATATCTGTAATGACCCCCTTTATATCGGTACGATTATACCAATCCCCATCGGTACAAAGAGCATCGTCACAGTGGGATAGTAACCAACACTAAGCGATAAGGTTGATATGTCCATGAATAATAAGAGAGTACAGCGGAATTAAAAGAAATATATTACTTCATTCCATCATCACCACACATTCCACAGTCTATGTAGTAAAAAAATTATTAGAGTCCACATTATTACAACTTGAAAAGATCTACATTGACCATACATTGTCCATATGAATTACATCATTCAAACTATAAATTTAAGCAACCACCAAAAATAAAATCTCCTCAAGTGCTATTTCTTGTATTCGATATCAATCTTCACTATTCTCTCCTCAGCTACTGGATAACCTATCACACCTGTACGCCGAAGCAAGTATGAGTCTTACAAGACTCAGCAAGTAATCTAAAACATCAAACTTATACATATCACATGCACATTATACTACCACCATAATGAGACACATGCTATCATACTAATCACAATAATTCATATAGCACAAACTTTAATGATTAACAACACATAGGTCTCCCAAACACATTCCAAATTAACACATGCTCATATTAAATTATAAAATAACAGACATCTACACATGATATATTCTATGATACATAGTTCAAATCCTTATCATATCATTGCACAGTTTAATCAAATTTGAACACAAGGTTATGTACAAGATGGTGAATACTTTTAGCATAGTATTTAGTCAATTTCACATGCATTCATATCACTTTATCATATAACTAACTTTCTGTTTTAAGGTAAGATTTATCATACACTCATGACACTTGCACATGGTTTCTAGTGAACTTCATAATATGATGCTAATCTTCTATCGTAGTTAAGCATAATCCAATTAATACATACATGACATGAACATATGCACTCTTAAACACCTATCATGTAACATGATATATTAATCTAAACATTTTTCCTTATTGTATAACAACTCTACCACTTAAAACATGCAATTATACATAACGTAGATAATAACTAACATGATCTCTATTTATTTTTCACATGCACTTTTCTCATGTATTTGCACCTTTCATTTGCTGTTTTAATATGAATAATTCACCATGATACCACCTTTATTAAACATGGAATGAAGATTTAAAAAAATACATTCAAATAGAATGACAATCATCTACAATTAACATGGAACTACATACAAAATGAATAGCAATTTCTATCATGATTTAGGCATTATTTTATGTGTTTATCAACATCATAATCCCATTTAGCTTGCTGTTTTGACATGAATCGAACTTGATTACATGAATTTACATGTATTCTCATGCTATCTTATTCATTGTCAAACTTACCTACTCATTCTTTCACATTGCATTTCTTTACATGTTTACATGCACATATTCATACATACCACCACATGGAGATTATTAAACTATATTACATAACATTTAACATGGTACAAAACATGATATTATAAATATGATAGTAACACATGAATGACATAAATAAATAAACATGTAATGATACATTGGTTTTCACCTACACTTGTACTTTTGCTATCTTTTACTCTTCCTTACATATTAATTTTCACTCCTTCCATTGCACTTACTCTTGCATTCACATTTATCACTTTACACTATGTTCACATTTAATCTCTTAAGTTGCCGTGACACATAGTCCTAACTACCAAGTAGAGGAAAACAATCACTTTAGCACTTAGCGCTTATCACTTAGCACTTAACACTCACTTTCACATATTCATCACCTAGGCAATGCGGTGACAAATCTAGGTAACTGCGCAGAACCGGGAGAAGCCCTCTCCACCCTAACCAGCGGTACTTGTCCACCTCCAGGATTTTATCCTAATGTCCTTAGGATTTATCTCATAACGTTGAGCCTTCCATAGGGACTTTTCTATGGTACAACTCTCAGACCCCTATGGTAGCAGTGTCACACTTGGCACACATTTTACCTTAACCACATTCTCATTCTCATCACATTATTACTCATGCTTATACACAACTTTCATTCAAATTCTACGTTCACTTCGCTTAATACTCACATTCCCATTTACAGAAATTCACATTGCTATTTAACAGTGATAAATCACTCAAGATAGGGCATTAACATGCTGCTAACTTTCCATTTATACTATATTACTCTAACATGCACAACATGGTTATTTTCACATTTAAAACCATGAAAATACCTACTATCATTAGAACTTCACGAAAATTTTACCATAAGTTAAAGACAGTAAACAAAACACATGCTCAATTTTTCAGATTTTTATGAATAGAAAATGTAATTATAACAATTAAACCAAACCGCAGGTGCATTTCTCACAAATTTCTTAAAACAGAGATTTCCAATAAAGCAGTCTAATTTGCCAGTGTCAATGCATTTATACTATAATCATATCATTACAGGAAATTCACCATGCTTGAACTCACAATTGTCCAAATTATACAAATTAAACATGCTTATTTTATGGTCATAATTCGATCTCCAGAATTTTAATAAATAACATAAATCATGAAAATTCACGAAAACCTCATGATATGACCTACTAATCACCCTTGACCCCTCATAAAAATTTCAGCAGGAAAAACACACCCAGAAATCATTTAAATATATTAAACAACATTTTTCAGAACACTGACGAACTTAATTGCATGGTCCTGGCCGCCAACTGGGTTAACTGTGACATCTCTTGCCGTCAACTGATGAACTTAACGGCAAGGGATGCTGCCGTCAACTTCCAGACAGCAATATGCACAGACACATTCACATGTACGGGGAAGTTTGAGGGTCCAGGATGCGAGGAAAAATCCGTAAAAATCATAGGACCTAGGGGGCATGTATAGGAAAGATGTACATAGGTTACTTGC
Source organism: Colocasia esculenta (assembly GCA_014218235.1). Classification (NCBI taxonomy): domain Eukaryota; kingdom Viridiplantae; phylum Streptophyta; class Magnoliopsida; order Alismatales; family Araceae; genus Colocasia; species Colocasia esculenta. Next base: position 25,860,133 of record CM024760.1, on the reverse strand, counting down.
CTCTAATAAAATCCTAGAAGATCAAATCTTTGTCGTTGAAGCCCTCCTCGGCTAGAGCAAAGGGTGCTCAGAAACTCCTTGAATCTTGTTCTCCCGTCGATGTAGATCGTTCCTCGGGGTTGGGGATGCCTCCTTGATAGTTAGACTACGTTTCAGTCATCGTAGATCTCCCAGAAAATCCTCCAGTCACAGGATCAGAGCTTGGGAAGTTCAGCTTTTCTCACAGGGAAAACTAGGGTTTCACAATGACCAAAAGGGCTTTGTGCGGCCAGAAAATCGGTTTTTATAAAGTTGGATAGGTTGGGTAAGCACTGGGGTAGGTTACCCAAGTTTAGGAAGGGTTTCCTAAACTGGAACCGGCCATAAAGTGAGCATTAACAAATCTGGAACCGTTACGCAGGATGATATAGACGTCAACATCGGTTGTAGTCAACTGCACAGTTGATGTCAAGGGTCTGGCCGCCAACTTGAGGTTGGCGTCCAGGGGGTGGTCGCCTACCTGGGGTTGGCGTCCAGGGATGTGGATGCCAACCACTCTGGCATCCAGGCCTTGGCCGCCAACTCCCCATTGCAGTCAAGACCTTGATAAACTTCGAAATAAATGCGTAAAAATACTAAAATAATTTAATATATATATATAAATAATCACATATATCCTTACCACATGAAGTACACTCATTCCATAATTTTTGTTTAAATATAACTTACACTAATCATAATTAAGGATAATATACATCAATAACATGCACATAAGCACATATACATTAACATTACATGACTACATACACCGCATGTATTTATAATGAAATGCGTTCATCATTATTCAAATTCTACATATACATTATCATTCAATCACTTTACACATCATAAATAATTTAACATACTTAAAGTAATTAAATATCATTTAAACAAGATTAGCATATATATGTACACCTATATACACCATGGTTACTTACAACATGTTTAAATTAACTAAATGCCATAGATACATTAATAATTAAATAATGCCTACATTGATAGCTAGAAAATGCATGCACACTCATGTTTATATTTATACTTGTACAGAAATAGCTCTCATGATCCTACATGGCCTATATCATTATTTACTTATCACATGCACAATATTACTTAACTATTTTATGCCTCAGATTTTTTTTTTGGTATACACATTATACATAAATTTAACTAATTGCCTATTCTTACCTAACTATCATGTATATACATGCATGAACTAATGAGAAAGCATAGAAATGATAATATACACAATTGAATACACACGCTACTCACGCGACAAGTAAAGACATATGTACCATATAAAAGAAAGAAAATTTCGGGGTATCACAATATCAAATTCCCATTATCGTCATTATTTACAAGAATCACAACATCACTATTTCCAAGCTCTTTACTGTACTCATCTATAATCACCAAATACACTTATCCTTGTATGACTGCCACAAATCCTTGCTTCTCTATTTACCAGTACCTCATCTGAAACTAATCTGCCTCTCTCAATTATTCCAAACTTCCTATAACACTAATCACATTATCACCCAGGCTGCCTCTTTAATACTTACTAACACAAATCTTGAACACTACAATACCTCTGCCAAGGTCCTCAACCACAATTCTTAACACATACCATTCCTCATTAATAATACTGCTCCTATTGCTGTCCCATCACACTAACACCTTATACCTGTCTCTGTCAACACTGTACCTTGTCAACTCTATACCTTGCTAACACATATCAGACATATCCTTCTCAGAACACTACTCTACCTTTCTTGATTATCATAGCCAAATTCACTAATCTCTTTTCAATTTCTATAACTGAAAACCTTTAAATAACCACACTTTAACTGCAACTGGCACACTAATGTAACCACTCAACTTATACCACAAACCACACCATTTCTCTGCCATTACTAACAACTGCCCGGTGCAAGAAATCAACCACATTTCACAAACTAGATTTCCTTTAACCACATCTTTCCTCGGCTACTACCAACAACTGGCACACTTATAAAAACAAACACACAATTCACATGACAAAATTAACGAAAAAACCACTTTAAACCACATAAAACCACAGACTTACTACTAGCAGTGGACATTAAACCATGTCTTGGGACATTGTAATCTCTATATCTTTTTATTCTAACTGGACCATTGCTCTGATACCAACTGTAATGGCCCTGGATATTTATGCACAATAAGGCTCCATATCCAAATCCATCTCCCGTGAACGGACCGAAGTCTCACAAGGGATAGCTCTAACACGTGTCCAGTAAGAATATATAAGACAACCACAAAAGTATAAGACACAAGAAAGTATATGTGCTCATACCTATATATAACAATTTACAACTGTCCTAATACATTATTACATATCCAATTAAAAGAGTACAACTACCTGAGGCATACCCCGAGGGAGCACAAGCTCACACAACACAACTAACTCTACTGTTGGTGGTACAAGTCTGCCACAACACCTCCGCAAGCCACACAAACGGCAAGTCCTGAAAAGAACTGTAGGGGAGTGAGCCTCAACTAGTCACAGGCTAAGTAGGGGCCACCCAAAAACAACACACAAAATTGAAGAGACCTCAACCCCAGAGGGTCTCACTGGCAACATCGATTGTCAAACCATATCATGCTCACAACAAAGCATAATTAACAACAACTAAGCATAATTACATCAGTCAATACAATTTCCGGAAAGGAAAAGGGACAACAGGACTAGCTCAGCACCACTAGTCTGCTAAACAACTACAAAGCCTAGGCCACATACATCATAGGCAAATCATTACAACAACTGGTCGCTGAAGCTACAAGCTTCACAGGCAACCTACCCACAAAGGGTAACAGGACTGGCATCAGCTAGCCAACCCACCTCACACCAACAACTTACATCAAAACATAATTGGAGGTATACCCGAAGACGAGTAAAAATACAACACGTGGAAGGTCACTCCACAGACCTCCACAGAACACTAGTCCACCTCAACACCTGAAGGGACTGGTACACAATGTACCACAACACAAAACTACGCACGAAGGGTACAAGAACCTACTACCACAAGGTACCACAACATAACCACAACCAGAATCGTGCCACCACTAGGGCACACCACTACAGTATAACCTCAACCAACCTGTCACACACACAAGCCACCACCAGTGGCAAAGCATGAGTCGGAAAGAATGATGCCACCACACGGGAACATACTACTGGTTCATGATGCCAGTATCCAACCCGGACAACACAACACAAGAACCACCTCTCAGTATCATAGTCACGGACGAAAGGTCCAACTGCCGCTCCACAATCACAAGCCAAAGAACAGTGGAGACAAACCAACACCACACCTGCAGACCACACAGTTGTAGGCCCAGGCCTGGCACCTTTAGGGACTCTGGCCCGAGCTCTCTAAAGTGAGGCACTGGAAACACAGGACTAGTTGGGGCCCAGTACGTCTACTAGTGTCCGTAACCTCCAACCACAAGCGCGCTACAAGCGACCAAACACAAACTCTCATAAGTCGCTGCCCTCTGTCGTCTTTCCCCTCAGCCCGATGTACAACTCAAACACAGGAGTGAGGGTGTCCAGGACAGACGACACAGACCTCGACGGTATACACAATACCAGGATAAACCTCGAGCACTAACGTGCCTGGCTCACACAAAACCTAGGGTACCCAACTAGAGAGGTATTCCGGAATAGGCGCTGGACCACCACACTCGGCTAGAACACAAACCACGTCAGTCACTTAATACACGGTGAAACTTATATCACGATACATTGAATATAACTGGCTCGTCACCGGTCACCATGTGACCTCCAAGCTAATCGACACTAACGCATACTTAAATCACAATGACATACAACAATCCTACCTGTCATTGGTCATCTCATGACCTCCATTGCCATATCAATACAATATATAATCACTTAATAATACAAAAGACATTAAAGGACCAAAGCTAGGTTCACACTGGCTTAAATCACAATGACATACAACAATCCTACCTGTCATTGGTCATCTCATGACCTCCATTGCCATATCAATACAATATATAATCACTTAATAATACAAAAGACATTAAAGGACCAAAGCTAGGTTCACACTGGAACCTTACTACTCAACCACCACAAACTAACCACAACAGTTATATTATAACCACTTGCCATGCACACAGAAACCACATGCACGACACTCAAACCACGTAAACACCATGAGTACAATATACTAATTGTGTGCACAACACGCCAACCACATAAACACACGCTCACTTCGTGAGCAACACACTTACCACGTAAACAACATGCAAACGACACGCTCCACGAGTGCTACAAGTGCATTAGCACCACATATCCATGCCATGCACAACACTTTAACGATAATAGGATAATCGTACCAGTAAAATAGACACAACCAATTCTCCTGGCTGTGATCGCGACATAGGCAACTGTCACCTTTTGATCGCGACACCCCGACATGTCTCGATCCAAAAGCCTAACACGACAGGTCGGCCTGTCGCGTTCAGAATGCAATAGAGGGCTCCGTCACCTTCACAGGCCGGAACCCTAATTCGGGTTCCCATCTCTGGATCACCCTCACAAACCATACAAACCACGTTTAATTCCCATTTTTCATGCTTTACTCAATGCCCTAGCATGATATGTATTGTTCTTTAAGCGATTAACAAACCAAACATGCGTCACATGCGATTCACAACTTGAAAATGGGTAGAATTACGCTACCTTCGTGAAGAACACGAAGACTGATCACAACCTGGCATTTTCCCTGCTCCGGGCGACATCCTCGCGGTGAGAGCACGCCGAAAATGACACCAAAACCCTGAATCGCCCGAAAAACCACCGCAGCAACCCTTCCTGGCCGAGCAGAGATTGTGGAAGCTCTGTTTGGCCGACCTTTCTTAAAAACACATCACAATTGGGAACGCGATGTACCCTACTGTCGTGACCTGAACGCAATGGAGAAGGCCGTCGCCTTCCCATGGTCGACGTTAGCAGGCCGCCCAACACGCGACACATGGCAGACATGTAGACGAAGACTGCTCGTGGCGGCAACCAGAACGCGACACCTAGGGCCGTCGCGTTCATAACGCGATGCCAGCCTCTGTCGCGTTCACAGACAGAGAACCTGTGAGCTCTTTGGGCCCAACCTTCCGGCCCACAAAGCCTCAAAAGCTGCGGAAACACCTTAAACATAGACTAATGGGCCACACACTGGCCACCAAACCCACTAAGCAAAGATCCGCGAAGATCTGAAAAATGCACTCTGTTACATCATCGCTTTATGAAAGAGAGCAATTAGATACATGTTAAACTTCTAGAAGACAGAGAAACACGATTCTCTCACAGTCACTAGTGGTTCACATTGAAAATGTTTACCTGATCATGCAAAACTCCAGGAAGGGCAACATCTCCTTGTCATGAATGCTTTACCCACTACGCCTTGGCCTCTAAGCAAATGTGTTCAGAGTATATGTAACGACCCCCTTTATACCGGTACGATTATACCAATCCATATCGATATAAAACGTGTCGTCACAGTGGAACATGTACCCACCACAATGTAGTAGGTAGAGATGTACACAAATAATAAAGGAAAGTATAGTGGAAATGAAAGTAGTTCTTATTCCATCATCGCCATACATCCCACAGTCTATATAGTAGCCAAATAAATATACCAAGTCCATAAATAATCATGTCCATAAGTTTATATCACAATAACAACGTCTCACGTACTAAATAAAAGAAAAGTACAAGTTATAAGAATAGTTCTCTAAGCCTCGGCTACTCCTCTCGTTCGGAGTCGCTCCTCGCTATCTCCTCCTCAATCTTTGGAATACCTGTCTCACCTGTATAGTTAATCAAGGATGAGTCTTCACAAAAGACTCAACAAGCAACCTATTGGTCACATCCAAACACTTATCACATACGTTCTACACCAGTATAACACATTAATCAATTTATCTCATGATTCATGTAACCATTAACAAGTATTAATTGAACAAGCTTAAGCATAATAACTACACATGGATTTCATAAAGCTCATGATATCTAATATAACTCATATTATGACACATTTACAAGTATTCTAATCATGAAGCTAATCACATATCTATTGGAGATACTAGCATGATATTTATCACATTCTATATATTCATATACCACAAATTCTTACCTTTTACTTGTTGTTTTAACATAAATGTAACTTATTCACATGGTTACACATTCTTACACATTAGAGCACATTAACCCATCACTTTTACATGATCACATTGCACATTCACACTTAATTTCACATATTTACACATCTTTGTCGTGACACATATTCCGAACCACCATAAAGAAGAATATTATCACACATATCACATATCCGTCACCTAGGCAATATAGTGACGAATCTTGGTAACTACGCAGAACTGGGAGAAGCACTCTCCACCCTAATCAGTGGTACTTGCCCACCTCCAAGATTTCATCCTGATGCCATAAGATATCACATACACATTGAGCCTTCCCATAGGGACTTTTCTACAGTACGGCTCCACAGCCTTCTATGGTAGCAGTGTCATAAGCGGCACATTAATCAATTAATCACATTAATCACAAGTTTAACATATATTTCTCATGTATCTCATGGTTTATTCACATGTTTATGACTCAACACACACTTCAGGTTTCATAGATGATCATTACTGTTTGATAGTACTATTACATGCTTAACAGAGTCTAATCATGGTACTAATTGTGAGAAAAACACTACTTTTAACTAATCATGTTTAACATGATCATTAAAGACTTACAACTAGAAACAGTGGTTACTGATATCGGAACATGCTCAAATTTTAACCATAGATCATATATGAGTAACATATCATATACCTATTTTCTCATAATTTTAGAAATAGTGTATCTATTTTTACCATTTAAAATAGAATTCAGTCAATTAACTAAATGCTTTGATAAAACATGGTTAACAGAAAACTAACAATTCTATCTGCCTAAAACATGTTCACAGAAACCCTAAATCCAATGAAAAATATTGAGATGAGGATACGCAATATAGTTAATTTATCCCAAATTAAATCTAAGATGGCATGCTCATTTACTCATGTCAAAAATTCTAATAATCACGGATATGATAAAAAAATATATCAAAAGTCTAGGACCCAGTCTACCCCACGTACATAACAGGACAAAAATCCTAAAACCCACTCATACATTCAAAATCTCTGAAAGTTCACATCACACATGCTAACCCAGATTTCTAGAAAAAAAACTAAAGAACTTAACGGCATGGTCATTGCCGTCAAGGGCAGTTAATGGCATGATCGATTGCTGTTAACCCAGAAACTTGACGATAAGGATGTTGTCGTCAATTCCCTGTCTATAGAAAGTGCAAACCAAAACTGAAAGAAAAGAGAATTTGGGGGTCTAGGATACGAGACAAAAATCTTTAAAAATCGTAAAACCCTAGGTGATAGACATAGGGATGAAACCCCTAAGTTACTTGCCTTTGAAAAACTTTCTGAAGATCGAATTAAGGTGATGAAGCCCTCCTTAACCAAGCCAAAGAGGTGATCTTTGATGATCAGTCTGTCCCCATGTAATTTTAATTAATTACATATATATATTTTTTGATGATTAACAAAACCAAACAAGAGTTTATCAATTATATCTAATGAACATTTCATAAGTTTTAAGTACAGGAAAAACACCAAGGTCAAACAAGCACACAAAAGGTATGCATTACTTCTCTGAAGCTTTAATCTCTTCAACATATTATTTATCTTAGTTCATATCGACTTCTATTGAAGGCCATAACGATTTCTTTATAAGCATATCGATTTCAATAGAATTATCATAACGATTTCCTTTCTGGCTGAAAAAATCATGTTGTTTCAAACAAGTTGACATCGTAACGATTCTATAAGTCATCGCAATGATTTCTTTAGAAAGCGTAATGACTTGCCCATCGTAACGATTCTATAAGTCATCGCAACGATTTCTTTCTTCAGAGCCCGTAACGACTTGCTCGTCACAACGACTCTATACGTTATCATAACGATTTCTTTAGAAAGCGTAACGACTTGCCTGTCGTAACGATTCTATAAGTCATCGCAACGATTTCTTTAGAAAGTGTAACGACTTGCCCGTCGTAACGATTCTATAAGTCATCGCAACGATTTCTTTAGAAAGCGTAACGACATGCCCGTCGTAATGATTTTATAAGTCATCGCAACAATTTCTTTCTTCAGAGCCCGTAACGACTTGCTCATCACAACGACTCTATAAGTTATCATAACGATTTCTTTAGAACTCGCAACGACTTGCTCGCCGTAACGATTTCATAAGTTATCATAACGATTTCTTAGAACTCGCAACGACTTGCTCGCTGTAACGATTTCATAAGTTATCATAACGATTTCTTTATAAGCATATCGATTTCAATAGAATTATCATAACGATTTTTAAGTGTTTCACAATGATTTGCTTTGTATAACGATTTGTTAAGTGTTTCACAACGATTTGCTTTGTATAACGATTTGTTAAGTATTTCACAACGATTTCTTCTGTGTCATAACGACTTGGTCAACTTGACTTATTCATAACGATTTCATAAGTCATATAGTCATCGATTTCATATTGACTTGATATTATCTTTGTTGACTAGTCAAAGACCACGTATGCATCTCTCTGACGCACCTGCATTTAATGAGACCTGAACGTATCTCTGTATGCATGCAGACAATATCATCCTTTATCATGCTTACTCTGATTACGTCTTTTAGACTTAAGCTATTTGGCATTACTATTTTCATGTCTATTGCTACTGACGTTGACTGACATCAGAGACAGCTTAGCTGTCTGCTATTTGAGATTGACATCTGTGCAGATCTCTGAACCAGCTTCATGGTACAACGTTAAACAAAATAGAAGCCATAGGATACTTCTGAAGATCTCATCTCTTTGCGTGCTCAAGAGATCAAAAGACTGTTGACTGGAAGCTTCCAAGACTCCAGGTGTCATTCAGTCTAACGACTACTCCCAAGAGAGAGACAACGGATACTTCAACGTCTAGATTTCAAATTGAAGATATAAATACAAGTCAAAAGAATAAAAGAAAAACGTGTATTCAAGCATTCAAATTCTTCTGAAGAAAGTCCAGAGCCAAGAACTTCATTCTGCTCAGCTTTTGCTCTTTTGCTCTCCACTAGTTTGTGAAAATCTTGAGAGAGCTTGTGTAGTTCTGAGAGTGAGCTTAGATTAAGATCATTTGCTCTCAGTGCTAGTTGCTTCAGATCCTTGCTTGTCTAAGCTTGATCTAGGGGCGTGCTTTTAATCTTTTTCTGTGTGGTGTTTCCCTTCGGTTGTGAAGGAAGACCTGGTGGTATCCAGGGTGTTGTTCCCTTCAGTGTGAAGGAAGACCTGGTGGGGTATCCAGGGTGTAGTTGATCTCTTCGGGTGTGAAGGAAGACCAGCTGAGCTGGGTGTTGTAGTGTCCTTAAGGGGGACTGTACCCTTGTTAGTGAAATCCTGAGAAATTGCTCAGGGACTGGACGTAGGACTCCTAAGGAGAGGAGGTCTGAACCAGGATAATTTTTTGTGTTGTGTGATTGTCTTTCTCTTGTGTGTTTGTTATTCAAACTAACAGTCACTAACCTCTTTCGAAGAACATTTGTGTGAATATTTTTTGTTACAGATATTTTGTAGAATAATTTTTAGAAGACCCATTCACCCCCCCGCCCCCTCTGGGCTCGTCAACTGGGCAACAAGTGGTATCAGAGCGAGTCTCTTCGACAAAGAAATAAGATCCAATGATCTGAAGAGTAAAGATCCATGGCAGCCCAAGGTAGCATTGAAGGTCAATTTGTTAACCGACCCCCACTCTTTGATGGTGAAGACTACCCTTACTGGAAGACCAGGATGGAATATTTTCTACAAGGTCACGACTATCAAATTTGGTCAATAGTAGAAGAAGGTGACCTGGTTGTCACAAATGAGAAAGCTCAATGGACAGATGATGACAGGAAGAAAATTTCCTTGAATTGCAATGCTAAGAGCATCCTTTGCTGTGCTTTGAGTAAGAAGGAATTCAACCGAGTTTTAGCCTGCAAATCCTCGATGGAAATGTGAGAAAAGCTCAGGATTACTTATGAGGGTATAGACAAAGTAAAGGAGACAAGAATCGACATTCTTGTCACTCAGTATGAAAGATTTCAGATGCAGTCAGGTGAGTTAATCACTCAAATGTTTAGACGATTCACTGATATCACCAATGGTTTAGCCAGTCTAGGGAAGACGTATGAGATTGCAGATATGGTAAGGAAAATTCTTAGATCCTTGCCATCCTCGTGGACGCCCAAGGTCACAGCTATAGAAGAAGCTAATGACCTGAAAAGAATGTCAGTAGAAAAGCTCATTGGGTCCCTCATGGCCCATGAGATCAACATGGAAAGGCTAGGAGAGTCATCTAGGAGAAAGAAGCACTCAAATGCCTTGAAAGCAGAAGAAGACTCACCAGAAGCCAGCTCAAATGAAAGTGAAAGCGTGATGAGGATAGTGAGAATGAAAGAAGCAATGCTCTCTAGGAGATTGCAACGGATCTTGGCCAAAAAGAAAAAGTTTCAATCCGGCAGAAGGCACTTTAGAAAAATAAGGACTTGAAAAGATCAGATGGTAAAGAAATGAAGAAAGGGAGAAACCATCTGCTACGAATGTAAAAAGCCTGGACACATCAAAGCTGATTGTCCAAAACTTAAGAAACTAGAATTCAGAAAGAAAGAGAGCTCCAAGAAGTTCAGAAAGTATAAGAAGAAGGCAATGGCAGCAGCATGGGAGAACAATAGTGACTCAGACAGTGAATCAAGCTCATGCAGCGATGAAGAAGAAGCCAACTTGGCCTTCATGGCAAATGTTGATGAAAAGGTAACCTCTGACTCCTCCTTCGATTCATGTAATGATTCTAATTCAGATAACTTAGAGGAAGCATTTAATGAATTGTATAATAAGTATAAAGAAGTACTAAACTATTAAAACAAGTAAGAAAAATAACACCTGTTTAGAAAACACTAATTCTGATTTAAAACAGAAAATGAAGAATTAGAAAAACAAATAACTGAGCTTAAAAGAAGAAATGAATTGTTATGTGAAGACCTGAAAGCTAATAATGAACAAATAAACAAAATTGGAAAAACAGGAAAGTACAGATGAATTAAGAAAAGAAATTAAAAACTTAAATGAAGAAAATAATAAACTATCAAGCACACTAGAGAAATTTACTAATGGTAAAAACTCTCTAATATTAAAAGGTGCTAGAAGATCAGGTAAGAAGAAAAATGGATTAGGATATACACTCCCAGATAATGAAGAAACCATAGTTTATCCTAAAACATATCCAACACCAAAATTTATACCTGAACAAGATATAGCATACAAGCTGATTTCAAAATATATAAAAAGTAACTAAGTTATCTGCTGTAGTCACTGCAATAAGTTAGGACATATTATAACTACATGCCCAACAAGACACAAGAAATGGGTAATAAAAGGCAAAATCAATGATACTAACCAATCAGGACCCAAAAGATTTGGGTACCTAAAGCTTGATGTTTTTATTTCAGGTTAACCCTCGAGCATCCAAATGGTACTTAGATAGTGGGTGCTCAAGACACATGTCAGGAAACCAGAAGTTATTCTCGCATCTCCAAGCTGAAGAAGGAATAGTCACTTATGGAGATAATGGGAAAGGAACAGTAACATGCAGTGGTTCTGTGAATAACAAAGGAAAAACAGTCATAGAAGATGTGTTATTAGTCAAGGGATTGAAGCACAATCTCATTAGCATCAGCCAGCTGTGTGACAGAGGCCATCAGATCAAGTTTCAAGAATCAAAGTGCAGTATAGTGAAGGATGGAGCAGTCATCTTTGAAGCAAATAGAGAAAAGAATTTGTATGTGCTCTATCTTGAAGAACTCAAAGAGCAAAATATTTGTCTGACAGCAAGTAAAGACAAATCTACTAAATTATGGCACAGACGACTTGGACATTGCAGTTTAGATGGCATGAGGAAATTGCAGAAGAAAAGTCTTGTGGAAGGTCTGCCAAAAGTCAGTGGAAAGTTAGAAAGTGTCTATAGAGCCTGTGCTAAGGGAAAGCACACTAAAAGCTCCTTCAAGTCAAAGACGGTGGTGACCACCTCAAAACCCTTAGAGCTCCTACATATGGATCTATTTGGGCCAATGAGGACTACCAGTCTTGGAGGAAAGAACTTTGGATTTGTCATAGTGGATGACTATTCAAGATTTACATGGGTATCTTTCCTAGAGCATAAAGATGACACTTTTGAAAGCTTTGTTAGTTTCAGCAAGAAGGTCCAGAAAGATCAAAAGTTCAGCATTATTTCTATACGATCAGATTATGGTGGTGAATTTCAGAATGAAAAGTTTGCTAGATTCTGTGATGATCATGAATTGAGCATAATTTCTCAGCACCAAGGACACCACAACAAAAATGGTATTGCTGAGAGAACAGAACCGAACCTATTGGATATGACAAGAACTATGCTCTCAGAATATGATCTGCCAAGATATTTGGGCCGAAGCAATCAACACAGCAAGCTACATTGTCAACCGAGTGATGCGAAATGAATGATCAGGCAATGAAGAAGACTGAATGAACTGTCAAAGGGAGGAAGCCAAAGATCAGCCATTTCAGAACCTTTGGATGTCCCTGCTTCATTCACAACAATGGAAAAAGGGACATTGGTAAGTTGGATGCCAAATCAGATGAAGGCATCTTCATGGGGGTACTCTTCTAAACCCAAAGGCTATAGAGTATTCAATAAACATACTTTACTAATTAAACAGTCTGTACATATATCTTGATACTAATTAAACAGTCTGTACACATCTTTTGATGAAACTAACCCTTCTTGAGAAAGGAAGTAGATAGTGATGATGCAGATGAACTGTCCAAGAAACTAAAGGATACATCAATGAGGACAAGGATGATCCACCTCTAGAAGAATTGCAACAAGAAGAGTTACTCATGAAAATCTTCCAAAGGAGTGGAGATACAAGAAAGATCACCCACTTGAGAATATTATTGGTGATCCATCCGTAGGGGTAAGAACAAGAGGTAATGTTATCCCTTGTGATTACTTAGTTTTGTATCTAAAATAGCCTAGGACAGTCAATGAAGCTCTCTTACTGATGAATCTTGGATAATAGCCATGCAAGATGAATTAAACCAATCAATAAGAGAAACCAAGTATGGTCACTTGTTCCTAGACCATCAGATCATCCAGTCATTGGCACCAAATGGGTGTTCAGAAATAAATTGGATGAAACTGGTGTAATAATTGAGAAACAAGAGCGCAGATTGGTAGCTCAAGGCTATTCTCAAGAGGAAGGCATAGATTTCGATGAAACCTATGCACCTGTAGCTAGACTTGAGGCTATTAGAATATTATTAGCTTATGCATCTGCTCTAAATTAAAACTATTTCAAATGGATGTAAATCTACTTTTTTAAACAGTTTTATTAAAGAAGAAGTAGTTATGTAGAACAACCTCCTGGTTTGATGATATAGACTTTCCAAATCATGTTTTTAAATTTCATAAAGCTTTATATGGTTTAAAGCAAGCACCTAGAGCCTGGTATGAAAAGCTTAGCTCTTTCTTTGAAACATGGTTTCAGTAGAGGTCAAGTAGATAGTACTCTATTTATTAAATCAAAGTCAAACTATATTGCTAGTTCAAATTTGTAGATGACATTATCTTTAGATCTACTGATGAATCCCTTTGCAAGTACTTTGAAAAGTTAATGCAGGGAGAATTCGAGATGAGTATGATGGGGGAGCTCAACTACTTCCTTGGACTTCAAATCAAACAAGGAAAGATGGCACTCACATCTGTCAAGCTAAGTACACCAAGGAACTGCTGAAGAAATTTGGATTTGATAACACAAGCTGCTGTCAACACCAATGGGTACATTAACAAGGATGGACAGCGACAAGGATGGTAAGAAAGTAGATCAAAAAGTCTACAGAGGTATGATAGGTTCACTACTTATTTAACAGCCAGTAGACCTGATATATTGTTTAGTGTATGCATGTGGCTAGGTATCAAGCAGATCCTAGATAGTCACATTTGATTTATGTAAAGAATCTTTCGATATTTAGCCAGAACTCATGATCTTGGTTTATGGTATCCAAACTCTTGTGAAATCAATTTAGTAGGGTATTCTGATGCTGACTATGCTGGATGCAAGGTAGATAGAAAAAGCACAGTGGTTGTTGTCAGTTTCTTGCAGGGTGTTTGATATCCTGGTCCTCAAAGAAACAAAATTCAGTAGCACTGTCTACAGTTGAAGCTGAGTACGTGGTTGCTGGAAGTTGCTGCACACAACTCTTATGGATAAAGCAACAACTTGAGGATTTTAGATTAAATATCAACTCAATTCCACTACTGTGTGACAACACCAGTGCCATCAACCTCACCAAAAATCTAGTTCAGCACTCAAGAACCAAACACATTGAGGTTAGATATCATTTTATTCGTGATCATGTAGCAAAGGGCAATATCGAAATATCTTTTATTGATACAAATGGTTAGTTAGCAGACATTTTCACAAAAGCCTTACCCGAGGAGAGATTCACATCTCTTAGAAGGGAATTAGGCATGTGCAATTTGTGAAAAATGTTTGTTTAATACTGGCACATCAAATTTTTAGAATTAAGTAATCTTTTCCCCCCATAACTTTAAGCAAAAGAAATTCAAATTATCCCTCGTAACCGCTCTCTCATTAGAGTCAGGTTGAATAGTCAAACTCTTTTGTCTTCTTCCGTCGCCGTTTGGTGCTTCACTTTTCAGCGCATCTATTTATTCCAAAATAAAAAGGATAACGATTCGTATCCCGTCTTCAACCTTTTTCCCTCTTTCGTCTGGTTACTCTGCCGATGCCCTAGCCGTTTCGACATCGACTCTCTGCTATTTTTTTTTAAGCTTCTCTCCTCTTCCCGCGAAATCTCTTGAGGGCTTTCACTCCTCCTTCCTTCTCAACCCTCCAGAAAAATGTCCTTACCTGATTACATGGCCGCATCAGCTGTTCTCGGAAGTTTAGGTGGCTACAGTGCCGAGTTCCTTACTCCTGAGGAGCAGGAGAGGTTCCAGTTCGTGAGGACCAAAGTGTGTGGGAACAAGGCAGTGGACATGCTGATCTTGAAAAGAATGGTATGGAAGTGTCATTGAAGTATTGATCAGGATGAAGTGGATGAAGTAGCAATCTTCTTTCGAGGTAAGTTATCTAGACCTCATGAAGGCCTTTTTCATATGTTTGAAGACTCAAGAAGATGGGTCCCTGGTTTCATATGTCAAGGGAACCCAGATTAAGATAGACAGAGAGCTCTTGCATGCGTTGTTTGGAGTAACAACATTCGGGCTTAGTGCGGTTCACTCCGTGGACACCCAGGTTAAAGGTCTTGGTATCATAGGACCTGGGTTCAGACTGAGGGATGGAAAACTAGATATCAACCAGTTAAATGCCTTCAACCACCTCCTTCATTTTATTGTCTGCCAAATTTTAGTTCCGAGGAGTTCAACTTTTTCATCCTGCACCAAGGCAGACTCAGATATGATGTACTGGGCCATACAGAACAAAGATATTAACATGGCCGAAGTAATGATGGAGAGAATGAAATTTGCCAAAGATCAGATTTGGGACACTAAATCGAAGTTTAATGTTTCCTTGCCTTATGCACATTTGCTTACCAAGGTTTTCAAGCACTGTGTTATTGATCTGGCAGGAGCAGTTGTTGAGCAAATGGGCAAACCAATTAAGTCCAGAAATCTCCGAAAAAGTGGTTTTTCAGTCAGAGATGGTGCTTGGACTAAGATCTCTGTGGCCGAGGGAGAGGCCATTACAGGAGACATTCCTGATATTCCTGATGTTCAGGAAGAAGCAGCAGAGCATCCTCAAGCAGAAACAGCAGTAGAGCAACCTTCAGAACCAGCTGCAGAGCGAGCAGAGCTAGGAGAGTCACAAGCAGTTGAAGTTGAATCTCAATCTCCAGTGGCCCCCGTAGCTTCAGTAGAGGAAGCGTGGCATCAGGCCACATTGAAGAGCAGGAGCAAATACCTGCTCCCGGAGGCACAGTTTTGGAAGAGGCTCCCATTCAGGGGGAGCATGAGAGGATTGTTGTGGATGCTCCCATTGAGGGGAGCAACTGAAGGAAGCTGAAGCAGGAACATCTGTGGCATCAGGCCACACGGATACTCTTTTGGCAGAAGAATCCATTCCAATGGCAGATGCCCCTGTCAGTGAAGAACCAAACGCAACTCATGCTGGAGTTCAGAAACCTACTGAAAGGAGAAGCAAGAAGATTGCTCATAAAGGCAGAGGAAGTTCTGAGACAAGTCAATTTGAAGCCTATCCTGAAAAGATTGGATACTCAAGATGAGAACCTGGGCTTGGTGCAATCCAGTATAAATACCATTCTTGAGAATCAGGCATCGACCTCCAAGGAATTCTCTCAGATAAGAAATGCCATGAAGTGGTTCAATAAAGAAATGGGCACTATGAAGGAGTTGCTAGAGAAAATTCTGAAGGTGGTTGGAGATCAGATTCCTCCTCCTCCTCCTCTTGCTGACCAAGCCCAAGAATTAGGGCCTTCAGGGCCAGAAGCAGCAGCAGTAGCTTCACCAGAGGCAGCAGTGCATGAGCAAGGGCCATCAGGGCCATTGGTTCAAGAGGCTGGGCCATCAGGGCCATTGGTTCAAGAGGCTGGGCCATCAGGGCCATTAGTTCAAGAGGTTGGGCCATCAGGGCCATCAGTTCAAGCAAGTGGGCCATCCGGGCCAGAAGTCTCCAAGGATGGGCAGGCTGCTGTAGTTGAGTCAGCTGTAGCTTCTAAAGCCCCTGAGTCTTCATCCCTTGCCACTCCAGCCACTTTCTCACCACCATCTTCTTTCACAGCACCTCCAGCTCCATCCACCTTCAAACACCCCATGTTCCGCACAATCACCTCACCAACACCTTTTCCATCTTCTCTTTCTCCTTCTATCATTCCCTCACCTCCATCTATCACTCAAAACCCTCCAGCCTCCACATCAGCTGGAGAATCCTCCTCATCTGGTCCTCATTCCACCAGATCCTCATCCACCTTTGATCCACACTCTCTTCTCTATCCTTCTACTCCACCTTCCTCCTTACATTCACTCCTGAAAACCCTCAACTGGCCTGTGTCTTCTCCTCCAAGTTGAAGATGAGTCTGAACGTTCTACACTCATCTCCATCCTGGCAGTTGCCACTCACATTCACAGGACTACTCCTCCTAGTCCTGTTCAGAAAAAGAGAAACTCTCCTCCTCCCTGGCTCTATCCTCATCCCCTAAGTTTCCTCCTCTTTGGTTCTCACTCACTGTGAAAATCGAAGGAGACCAGTCTACTGTGAATACCTCCAAAAATGCATTCTTTCCACCATTTTTGGTATCCCCATCTCAACCTCACTGATCATCTAAACATTGTTCTTCCCTTGAGCGACCTGTCCAAACACCACCAATCTCAAGTTTTCCAGTTGGCTGAGTGCAAGTCTGAAGATCAGTGGGCAAAAGGGCACAAGACTCTCTACAGTAAATACCTTACTGCCAGAGATGACAGCATTTCCAGCAAAAATCACCCACTCACTCTCTCTGAGTGGTTTGTCCTTCATCACCAAGCCACCTGGGGTCAGTTCATTCTTAAAGAGATCAGAATAGCACGATACTTTCAACTCTTTAACGATTACTGCTATCTGCACAAGATTCCTGAAGTACAGTTTGGTCAATTCCATGGAGCTCTTGCTATTCTTCGGACAGAACATCCTATCAATTGCTCCTTCCAAGTGGAACTCTCAACTCTCCGCATGCCAGATATAGTTTTCCTTCCCAAATTACATTCTCTAGTCTTTGATTCGTTTGCCGGCTCTCATGCCTTTGAGAGATATGCTCAGGTAATGGGACGTCAATCAGCCAAGCAAGGTCGACTCCCCTCCTTTCAGCGCTTCATCTTCCGGGATTATCACTTGGGTCACATCTCCTCTGAAGTTCTAGCTCCATTACTCTCAGAATGTGAAAGGTTCTTTCCTTCAGAATGGGAAAAGCACTATCGTCAATCTGCTTTCCAGTTAGAAACTGTTAACCGTGACTTGCTTAGGGCTAACAAGCCCACTTTGTCTGCTGAAGCTTTCTTGGATCTGAACTCCATTAATCCAGTTCAAGAACTGTATGTTCAATGGGCAGCAAGATATTCTGCTTTCTTTGATTTGAAGAAGGATCTGCATGATCATCAGATTTTCTACCCTATCTCTCTTGATCATTTCCTTCAGCATGCCAGCTTTGGAAACAATAGCTACTTCAGATTCTTGCTTGACCAGGATGCGTATGCGCTCTTCTTGGAAGAACATAGGCAACTCTATCTTACGCACATGATTCCCACCATGGGTGACTCCTTCTCTATCGCTCTTGGGGTTTTCAGACAACTCTTTGAAGATCAGGAGATTAAGGCCTGGGTTGTTATATCTCAGCATGCCTCTCTTCTGTCTCCTCTTTTTTATTTACCTGTACCTCCTCAGATTGAATAAAACTACCTTGTTTGTCTCTCTTTCTCTTCCTCTTCTTCTTCTTTGTCTCAGTTCATCTTTTTGCTTAGTGACAAAAAGGGGAAGAAAATACTTAGCATGTTTGAATATTCATCCACTAGTTTAAGGGGAGAAAATATTTAGCATGTCTGAAATATTCATCTAATTTTTTAAGAAAGAAAATTAGCTCTTCAGAATGATTTTAGATATTTTTCATCCATGCTTATTGTTCAGTTTTGTCATCACCAAAAAGGGGAGATTGATGATCAGTCTGTCCCCATGTAATTTTAATTAATAATATATATATATATTTTGATGATTAACAAAACCAAACAAGAGTTTATCAATTATATCTAATGAATATTTCATAAGTCTTAAGTACAGGAAAAACACCAAGGTCAAACAAGCCCACAAAAGGTATGCATTACTTCTCTGAAGCTTTAATCTCTTCAACATATTATTTCTCTAAGTTCATATCGACTTCTATTGAAGGCCATAACGATTTCTATATAAGCATATCGATTTCAATAGAATTATCATAACGATTTCCTTTCTAGCTGAAAAAATCATGTTGTTTCAAACAAGTCGACGTCGTAACGATTCTATAAGTCATCGCAACGATTTCTTTAGAAAGCGTAACGACTTGCCCGTCGTAATGATTCTATAAGTCATCGCAACGATTTCTTTCTTCAAAGCCCGTAACGACTTGCTCGTCACAACAACTCTATAAGTTATCATAACGATTTCTTTAGAAAGCGTAACGACTTGCCCGTCGTAACGATTCTATAAGTCATCGCAACGATTTCTTTAGAAAGCGTAACGACTTGCCCGTCGTAACGATTCTATAAGTCATCGCAACGATTTCTTTAGAAAGCGTAACGACTTGCCCGTCGCAACGACTATAAGTAACCGTAACGATTTCTTTAGAGCCCGTAACGACTTGCTCGTCACAACGACTCTATAAGTTATTATAACGATTTCTTTAGAACTCGCAACGACTTGCTCGCCGTAACGATTTCATAAGTTATCATAACGATTTCTTTAGAACTCACAACGACTTGCTTGTTGTAATGATTTTATCAAATACCGTAATGATTCCTTAAGCAACGATTCCTTTAGAGCTCATAACAATTTGTTAAGTGTTTCACAACGATTTGCTTGTATAACGAATTGTTAAGTGTTTCACAACGATTTGCTTTGTATAACGATTTGTTAAGTATTTCACAACGATTTCTTCTGTGTCATAACGACTTGGTCACCTGACTTATTCATAACGATTCATAAGTCATATTATGGACGTTTCGTTTCGCCTCCGTCTTCGAATGCCGACTATGTGGCCTTCTTCGATAGTGGTTCGCGGACGTGCGCTCCTTCGTTGGCGATGGAGAATGTGCCGGTTGACCCTGTTGACCCCGAGTTGACTGCGTTGACTGAGGAGAAAACAAAGGAAACCGGTGATATAAGGGAGATATTGCGATCGCTAGGCCTTACCTGTGCCCAAGGGGTTGTTCTGATCACGTTGATATAGCAGCCTCACGTCGCGGGTGATGGTGAAGCTCCAACTTCTCCTCCTTCAGCGGCCAAAGGAAAGAGAGCTCCACGGTCTTCTTCAGATCGTTCCTGCCACAGACACAGACTCTATTAGACCTTAAATAGTGCAGCAAATATTCGAAATGAAAGGTGGAAGGCCCAAAAGGAGAGTCCCGTACCGGTTGCGGACTTGAGAAGAGGGGTGGCCAAGTGTTATGACCACCCTTTCCCTCCGTTTTTGGTTGGGAAACCCCTTCTAGGTGTGTAGGAAGGTGCCCTACGTGCCTAGAGTGTGTGGGAAAGTGTGTGTGATATGCAAGTATCTAAGAGAGAAAAGGAAGAAGAGAGAGAAGAGTGGGGGAGGTGATCCTCGTTGTTGGTGATGCTAGCTCGTTGCAGAGGCTCCTTCAGCTTCAGAGAAGCCTCCTTGGACGTCCCAAGGTTGAGAGGAAGTAGAGGATGACTTGGTGAAGCTTGGGTGTAATTTCTCTCTCCTCTCTCAAAGCTTGAGCATATGGACGTCCAGCCCTCCCCCCCTTGTTCAGAGGGACCAAGGGGGAGTATATAGACAGTGAGCTCGGGGTTGAAAGCATTGGATGCTCAAGTGTGAAGAAACACACTTGTACATGTGGCAATATATGTGTTTAAGCTCCAACCAATAGGGAGAGGCCAAATGGGATTTTTACTGGGTCAAGGGACTGCCAAGGTGGCCCATATGCCCGTTGGGAACGGCTACATGCATTGCATGGCCGAGATATTGGTGTAAGTGGGCTGGAATCTCGGGTTAGTTGGGCAGACCTGGTAAACCAGTTGACGTCCAGGGATCAGGCCGCCAACCTCATGCAGACGTCCATCGAGATGGACGCCAACTTGGGTCAACGTCCAGGGGCATTGCCGCCAACCTGTAGTCGGCGGCAGTCGATGCTGCCGTCTACATGGGATCCGAGGCTGGTCAACACATGGTCAAACGAGGCTTAATGGGCCAAATAGCCTTGCGGGAGATGGGCCAAATCTCGCGTCTACAAATGCCCCTCCGAGACGTCCGGCCTTGCAAGGGAGCAGAGCGGACTGAAAGGTTGGTGTCTCGGTAAACAAAGGACGCAGAGGGCCATCTCTGAGGATAGGAATTCTAGCGAACCAAACGAAAGAGACAAGCTAGAAACAAATGACGAATCGTCTGAGAGACAAATAGGGGTAGGAGGAAATGGATGATCTACCCGTGTAACTACAACTGCGACCCAATGGCAGGGTCCCTGGCATGGCCGTGGACTTGACTTGACTAGTTTCCGGCGTGTCTGAGTCAAAGGAGTTGTAATATGACGGTTGAATCAGGAGGGTCTCGTAACCGGAGCCGTGGGCTCGCTGGCCTAATCAGGACGTCGGTCCCGAATTTAGGAGGTCACGAAGACAAGGAGTTGGTTGATCTCTCAAAGGTTTATCAAAAGATTCTAACTAGAATCACATGCCTGGAAAGCCTGAAATCCGGAATTAAGCTCGCGGCTGGCGAAGGCTCAAATGAACTCAATAAGGCTGGAATGATCATTTGTTGAAAGCACGGTGGGACAAGTAAAGAAGGGGGCAACAAAGACCCGATATCAACCTGGATAGTCACGAAGGACGAACCCAGTAGGCTACCTGAGCTGGGGAGCCATGGAGCAATCATATAATCGAGGAAAATCACCATTTTTTTTTGAGTGTTAGTAAGAGAATGTTAGCAGTGAAGATGCATGCTGGTGTCGGTTGCTATCTAAAATGCAAGTTAGCACCAGAGGAAATTCTAAAGGCCATACGAATAACTGAGAGATCGCAAACCCATCATGGTTTTTGGTGAAGGGGAACTCAGGGTTCACGGTCGCCAAGTTATTCGCCTCTGGTGGGGTCCTATGTTAGACATACCTGTGACGCTCAAGGTCGCATGAGCGTTCCGAAGTTGAAGCGCAGCTTGTGCTTAAGATATCTGCAAAAAGCTCGAAGCACAAGATAAAGGATAATGGCCATATAAAGATTAAGAATTTAAGCATTTCCGGTCAGTCAACGTCCACATCGATGGCCGCCAGTAATCTTGTTAACGTCCACATATGTGGCCGCCAACCTACAACTGACGTCCACCTATATGGACGCCTACCTGACAGCGGATCAAACCGAAAAAATAGGTGATGAGAGTCCAAGGACTCTTTCATCTCCTACCTCCGTCCCTCCCTGCTCCTGCTGCGAACCAGAGAGCAAAGAGACAGAGAAGACCAGCAAGATGGCCGCCTCCATCAACCGGACGATCTACAGGTGCGAATCCCGGAGTTCTGAGTGAAATACCGGGACACCTGAGCGCACGTCTGGCCAATGGAGAGGTAAGTGATGATTGTTTCTGCTTTTTCCCGGGCTGAAAATGCTCCAAACAGCACTCTTACAGAACCCCGCCCTCATGCAGGAGATCCCGGCATTCCCAAGCCAAGGCCAGGTACGGGCCTTTTCCTGGCTCGTGAATCTGGTTAACGCGATAACACTGGACATGCGAGGCTTTATCGGAATGTGGCACATGAACTTCATGGTAATCTTGGCCAAGAACATGAAAGAGATGTGGTGGGGATTCGACGCTCTGGGGGCGTTGGTGGAGAGATGGCACCCACACACACACACCTTCATGTTCCAGGGATTCGAGGCGAGCGTGTTGCTGGAGGAGGTGGAGCTGTTCTTGGAATGGCAGTGGTGCCTGGAGTATGATGCAGCGACTCCTCTCCTCCCGTGGGAAGAGATTCTTGCTGACATCGTGCGGGACAAGAAAGAGGTGCTGCGAATGACGAACAAGGATGGGATCTTTCTGGACCGGCTGGCTTGGTGGCTGATCCAGCATGCCCGGGAGATTGGCGGGAAGAGGGCGACGCGAGGCTGACTCTTTGCCTGGCCAGGGTGTTCCTGTTCCCCACGAGCGGCAACTTCATCCTGTACGAGCATGTTGGGATACTCACTCTGCTATGGCGCGGGCAGTCACTTGCCCCTGCAGTGCTGGCCCACCTGTACAGTTCGCTCACCACCATGAGCCTAGGCGACGCACGTGCGGGAGTTTGTTTCTGCTCCAGGTATGGATGGAAGCTCATCTAAAGTTTGATTTTGCTGATGCACAACCTACCCCCTCCAGAGTCTTCCTTCGGAGTTCAGTGCACTGCAGCAGGGCATGGTACGAGCCAGAGGATGAGATCAAGTGTATGACCGTGCACTTGAAGGGCCGAGATGCTTGGAGAGATCACTTAGCATATCTGGGCATGGATGAGTTCATTGTGAGGCCACTATTTATGAGGACTATCGAGTTCAAAGCGCGGACCAGGGAAGACAAAAATTTATGGTTGATTGGAGCAGATCAGATGGTGGCGTATCAACCACATCGGTGCCACTGTCATCTTGGGATTCCACGGGGAATTCCCATTTCATTCAACGGCATCGATATGATAGTCACCGGAAGAAATGAGAGGCTGATGAAGAAAGTGATGAAGGTTTGGGCGAGACATACAGTGAGCAGGAAGGTGGGACTGGCTGTTCAGGAGAAACGGGAAGAGATCTTGAAGTATGAGGAATACAATTATAGCATTATTCCCGTTGCTTGTGGTTATTTCATGGCCCGCAGGGCAAAGTGATGTACTTTTCAGATCTGAATAAGTGTAACACAATTAGATGAATAAGATGTTTTTGCATTTGTGTTCAATTGACTTGCATTGATTAATGTGTGGAATGGAATGTGGTGAAACGGGATGAAATGACCTCAAAGAATGCTGTGAGGACTGAGTACGGAGTAGTTGGCGTCCATATCGATGGCCGCCAACCTCTGTTAACGTCCAACCTCTGGTCGCCAACCACTGAGACTGACAATCGACGTCCACATAGGTAGCCGTCTAGTTTAAAATAGATGTCCACACCTAGCCGTCGACCAGACTTCGAGGTCTGACATTGAAAGGGCATTGACGTCCAGACCCTAGACGCTGAAGGTACGTCGGCGGCCTAGAGTTGACGTCAGCTAAATGTAAACGGCCAGACCTGGACGTTAAACCAGAAAGTTGCCTCTTTTTTTGAACCGACGCCTTCTCCCGGGCGCCCTTCCATCTTCCCAAGCGCCGGGAGAAAGAAAACCGAACCCAGACCTTCTGCTCACTTTGCTCGTGACAACGATGAGGACGAGAGAGAAGCGGACCATCACCCGGGGCCGTCGCTAAACAGAGGAGGAAGAAGAAGAGGTGGAGATGGCTACGGCGGGGGAAGAAGAAGAAGTGGCGGTAGAGGACGTACCGGAGGGGGACGAGACCGAGGGAGGAGATGAGACGGAGGCGGAGGCACCTCGACGACCTCGGGTGAGTACCCTAAAACCTCTGTGTGTGCGTGATTTCATTTGGTGAAAAGAAGGGGAAACAGGGAAGTGCCGTTGGACAGACAGGAACTTGACGGCAACATCGGTTGTCCGTCGAGTTCCTCCTGGCGTCCACCCCTTGACGTCAAGATGATCTTGACGGCAATGTGTTGGACGTCGACACAGGAACTAAACGGCCACCCCCTGGACGCCGACTATGAGTAAACGGCAGACCCTTGCCGCCAACTTTGAGTAAACGGCAATCGATACTGACGTTAAGCTTTCTGTGTTTTTTGCAGGGCAAAGGCAGAATGAGGAGCAGGGTGACCTGGGACTTGTGCTGGGCATGGTACCACGCGCTTCCAGAGGCCCAGCAGGCTCAGATAGCGAGGATGGGGTTCGGACATCTACTGTCGGTACGCCCTTTCCACTTAGACGTACCGTACTTGGAGGTGTTGAGGGAGAGATGGGAGGAGGACTGCAAGGCATTCATCATGCCTTGGGGTCACATGATACCCACATTGGAGGATGTGGCGTATCTGACGGGACTGCCGGTTCAGGGAGAGCCGGTAGTCGGATTGGAGAGGAGGGACTACTATGACGACATAGTAGAGCTACTGGGGCCAGAGTTCGTGGCCGGGAGGAGGAGACCGATCCGGAGCATCCTGCTTGGATCGTTGTCGGAGGCAGTTGGATTGAGGGGGAGGAGGAGAGGACCCCTAGAGTCACTTGATGAGTTCTATGCTGGAGTGCGGGGGGCACTCGACCTAGGAGACCGGAGCGAGGAGCGCTCGGTACGGATTTTCGTCAGCTACCTCTTCGGACGCCTGTTGTTCGCGACGCAGTCATCTCAGATGAACTGCAAGTTCGTGCTGTTGCTGAGGGACTTGGCGCAGGCGGGGAGGTACGCTTGGGGTGCTACGATGCTGGGACACCTTTTCTCTCTCCTCCCCAGCAGCTCGCAGCGCTCTCAGAGCACTGGGGGCTTCACCCCCTTCCTTCAGGTACGCAATTTTTTTCCTTTAAAGCTCAACTTGAATTTCAATTGATTAAATTGCTTGACTGACTGACTTTCTCTTCTTGCAGATCTGGGGTACACCCGCTTCCCCATGGGGCGCGGGACACTTGTAGAGGGGTGCCAGATGATGGTGCCTCTCATGACGAGGTGGGCGGTGGCCCCGGACCCCAGGGTCACCGACAGGAGGGCAGGGGATGTGCGGGTCGCACTTGACCACTACCCGCACGACCAGGTATGAAACCCTCAACTAGCTTTTGCATTCTTTCAATTACTGCTGCATTTGACGTTACTGACCAGTGCCTTCTTGTTCTTCTCAGGTGGTGTGGACCCCCTATGTGGGGAGGCGGACGCCTCGCACCCGGCGGTGGCGGCAGCAGTCGCCCCTTGTTCGACCGCCACCTCCTTTTACTGTGCCTCGGGACATGTGAGGTACTGTACTTGGAGTTGGTGGTACGGACCCTGGGCTGGCACCAGCCGGCCATCGAGGTGCCTTCCCTCGGGAGAGAGGGACACTCACGCCGGCGGTTCTTTGCCGAGGACCGCGACTGGGGGGCAGACCACGGCAGCACCGTCGCATATTGGCGCGAGGGCGGCGAGCAGGTGGTACGAGTGACCGACCTCCAGGACAGCTCGGCTTATATGGAGGATTACCAGGCACGATACGCCGGGCGACTCCGGCTTGATCGACGAGTGGTGAGTGAAACTCCTAACTCTAAGCCTTGGTCGGATCTGAATTTGAATTGAATCTAACCTTGAAGAATTTGGCAGATGCCGGAGTCACAGGCCATCCGCCTCTTGGAGGGGCGACTGGCTGAGCAGGAGGTGGAGCTGACGAGGCTCCGGGCCGAGGTCAGACCCTGGTGAGTACCTTCAACCGTTGATCTTTAAATTGCCATTGATTTGATTTGATTTCTGACCAAGATTTTGTGCATGCAGAGAGGAGAGCTATTGAGAGCACAGGCGAGCCGGGATGCGGGGGCGAGCTCGTCCGCCCAGCCGGCCGGAGGGGACCTGGCGGTCCGCTTGCAGAGGGCCCTGGACCGAGCGGAGGTGAGAGTCCGGGAGCTTGAGGAGCAGGCTCGAGAGATTGGGGCTCAGGTAAGACACCAAACTAGCACTTTCTTTCTTTCAAAGTCTACTGAATGCTCTAACATGCTTGCCCCTTGACATGCAGCGGCAGGGAGGAGATGTGGCTACTCTCCAGGCACAGATGGAGAGTTACGTCTGGAGCTAGAGGCGCGGATTTCCGGTCTGGAGGCCGAGGTAAGACACTTCCTTCTTTCCTCTTTTTCCTTCACATGTTCAGGACTGATCCTCTTTTGCTTTTGATGCGCAGCGGCGGACCATGGTGACAGCCATGGAGGAGTTGAGGGACGACCGGGCCACCATGAGGGGTCGCCTGCTCGAGGCCCGAGAGAGTCAGAGGGAGGCCGAGACAGCTCGGTCACGGATTGCCGCGGATTACGAGATCCTCAAGGACCGGTGCTGAAGAAGCGCCGGGAGCAGCAGCGGCAGGCTCAGCAGGGGACGCCCGCGAGGACTGTTTCGGCATTCGCGTCCCTTGACGACATCGTGTCGCTGGGGGATCCGTCCGTGGTGCGAGGAGGAGGACTGCCGCGACCGGAGGCTTCCACGGCTTCGAGACCTCCTCTCCCAGACCGGCGTCGGGAGAGGGAGGAGGAGGAGGTTAGTAGCTCGCGTAGGCCGAGGCCTAGCGAGGGTGAGAGGAGAGAGGAGTGACACTTTTGTACCACCAGGGGTATGCCCCTGTCATGATATGTACACAGACTTGATTATCATAGTGGAATTTGTGGATTTTTGTGAGCTTTTGTGCACTTGAGTGCTTTGCTTCCATTCTTTGATTCCTGCATTCCACAACACTTAAAGAAACAGATTAGTGTAGATCTGTTTTTAGCCCCTTGCCTACGATATACCTTTCTTGAGATCTGGTCAAGGGGCTAATTTCTAATCAAAGATAGGAACATAAAATAACCGAAAGGGAAATATGCACATGCATTTTTTTTTGTTGTTTTCTTGATTTTTTGTTGTTTTTGTTTTTGATAAGAAATAAAGAGAATGTTAGCATATATACATGGTACCACTAATTTTTTTGATTTTTTTTTATTTTCTAATTTTTTTTTGCTTTTGAAATTTTGGGAGAAAATATGTACAATGTGAAATATATACATCAAAAGACTCTCTTTTTGTTATTTTTTTTGCATTTTTTGTATTTTTTTGGATTTTTGGACTCTAAGTCACATATTCATCACATGTTGTAGTGTAGGGTTTACACGATCTACTTAACCACAGAGGCCAAGAGTGAGGAGGGACGTGCATGAATTCCTTGATGTTGGACATTGCCCCTAGCCTTCTTGATATCTTCCACTACGGAGGATCTTATACAATCAAATTGCCCCTAGTGGGAGAAATCGGAAGAAATGTATAGGAAGTCATGTAGCGCTTTTGGTTCAAACTACTTTTTGTTTCCAAACCGACATCTCATATCAAGCAGACTTGGTCAACCATTGTTTTCAGGGGAATTTTTTTTTTTTCTGATTTTTGGGGTGGAGGCACGTACTTTTTGCTACCTCCTTGAGTTGGTCAGCCTTTTTCTGGGTACGTACTTTTTGCTACCCTTTTTTTGACCTTTTGGCTCTTCTTTTCCCCATTGAGGCTTGATTTTGACATTTTGCCCCTTGCTTTTATTAGTTGCCCCTGTTTTATGGTGACCTTGTCCTTTTAAAAGAGAGTGGGTGGTCCCCTACTCGTAGTTTGTTCCGCTTCCGGACACGACCGAGTGGGAAGAGAATAGGGGAAATATATTGACCGGATGAGACCGCCCGAGTGTACTAGTGATTTTCTAGCCAAAGGGCAATATCTCAACATCGTGTGGTGTGTGGTGAGTCCACCTCATTAATGACCTAGTGGAGGAGTAGGGTGCTCAACCCGCAACGTTGACATGTGATGAACGACCGATCTGACTGACTGGCTAGGAATAGAACTTCTTGAGATAGACTGCATTCCATGGATGGGTTAACTCAACTCCCTCGGCATCCACTAATCTATAAGCATTCCCTGAGTATGCTTCCTTAACAACGAACGGACCCTCCCAATTTTCTTGCAATTTGCTCCTGGGACCTGGTGCCTTTATGATTTTCCGCTTCAGAACCAATTCACCTACTTCGAATTTTCTTTCTAAAACTCTCTTGGCATAGAAACGTGCAATTCTCTGGCGGTACACCTGAGCGTGGTCAGCTGCTATCATTCGCCTTTCATCCAATAGTTCAAGTTGTGCTAATAAGCTTCCCGACGTTGACCGGGGTCAAGTTCGGAGTCCAATTGAACTCTCAGTGAAGGGAGGAAGATCTCATATGGAGTATCGCATCCGATCCGTATGTCAAAGCGTAGGGGTTTGCCCCGTGGGAGTACGGACTGAGGTGCGATAAGCCCAGAGAGCTTCAACTAAGCGTTCTGGCCAGTCAGTGTTGTTGTGAGATTTGCATGTTTTCTTGATTATTTTGATAAGAGTTTTATTAGTAGCTTCCGCTTGTCCATTACCTTGTGGATAATA
Organism: Colocasia esculenta; assembly: GCA_014218235.1. Lineage (NCBI taxonomy): Eukaryota > Viridiplantae > Streptophyta > Magnoliopsida > Alismatales > Araceae > Colocasia > Colocasia esculenta. The sequence continues at coordinate 25,831,030 of CM024760.1, read as the reverse complement.
TGGTGATGAATGATGCAAGTTAATGCCATATTTACCACACATGTCGCGAAGCTCCTGTGAAGTGAATTGCGGTCCGTTGTCGGTGACGATGTCCCGAGGCACGCCGAACCTTGCAAGGATGTTGCGCTTGATGAACTTGACAACCGTTGATGCTTTGACTTCTATGAACGCTTCTGCTTCAGCCCACTTTGTGAAGTACTCTGTGGCGGTCAGAATGAAGGATTTCTTCCGGATTTCTCCAGTTCTATCCGCAAGGGGACCTACCACATCGAATGCCCACATGGCGAAGGGCCATGGAGCAATAAGGGATGAAGAGAGGAAGAAGGAGCATGAATTTTATCACCGTGTAATTGGCATTTAGCACAGTGACGGACGAAATGGGTGCAATCTTCTTCCATGGTAGGCCAGTAATAGTGTCGTAGCAACTTCTGGGCAATTGCTCTACCATTGACATGGCCACCACATTCACTAGAGTGAGCAGCTTCAACAATGCTTTCAGATTCGATTTCATCAAGGCAACGGAGATAGACCCCATTGAGGGATTTCTTGTAGAGAACGCCACCTATGATCTTGTACCGTTCGGAGACACGGCGAATAGCCCGTCTATCGGCAGAAGTGGCATAATCCGGGAAGGATCCATCTTTGAGGTAGTTCTCGATATCAAAATACCAGGGATGGCCATCATCGAGATCGATTTCAGGCTCCTTTGAGAGTGCATTGATTTGATGGGAGGGAGATTGAAGTTGAACAAACCATGGATCAGCATGAGACGGGATTCTTAGCCTTTGAACAGAGATGGTTTCGGAGAACCTTTCTAAAGGGATGGGAATGGAAGAGGCCAGAGAGGCGAGGGAATCTGCTAGGATGTTTTGGGCCCTAGGAGTGTGGACAAGGGTGAGCTTCCTAAACTGCCGGATTACCTTTGCTACCAACTCTTGATATGGTTTCAACTTGGGGTCCCGAGTTTGGTACTTGCTGAGAGATTGCCGGAGTATCAACTGCGAATCTCCAATAATCCTTAATTCCTTGACTCCGAGCAACAATGCCATCTTCAACCCAACTAGGAGAGCCTCATACTCAGCCACATTGTTCGTGGCACGGAAGGTTAATTGGTAGGCGTGCGGGATGACTACCCCTTCCGGTGAGAGGAGGACTGCCCCTATTCCACTCCCTTTGGAATTTAAAGCCCCGTCGAAGTAAAGCACCCAAGAAGGCTCACCATCGATGATGGCTCCTAACTCTTCATCGGGAAAGGTTTCGCCGACAGGAGAATACGAAGGTAAGGGGTGATGGGCTAGGTGTTCGGCTATGGCATGCCCCTTGATTGACTTCTGGTTGACGTAGGTGATGTCAAATTGATTGAGAAAACTTTGCCACCGCATCAACCGCTCAGTTAGGACGGGCTTCTCTAGCAAGAACCAAATTGGATCGATTCGTGCCAGAAGTTTCACTTCATGTGCCAGGAAATAGTGCTTCAACTTCTGGACCACCCAGGCGACGGCTGCACATGTTCTTTCCATGGCGGTGTACCTCTTTTCAGCTTCATTGAACAATTTGGATAAGTAGTACACCGCTCTCTCCTTCTTCTTGTCGTTATTGGGCCAAAACTGCTCCAGTTGAATCTTCAGTAGTTGATACATAGAGCAATAAAGGCCGACCCGGGACCGGAGGAGCGAGAACAGGGGGATTGAATAGGTAACTCTTCAATTCATCAAAGGCCTTTTGACATTTATCGTTCCAATCAAATTTTGCCTCTCCTTTTAGCATCTCGTAGAAGGGCTTACAACGGATTGAATGCTGAGAAATGAATCTCCTAATGAATTGAAGTCTGCCAATCAGCCCTCTAACTTCTCTGATCTTCCTAGGAGGAGGCATTTCGATTATTGCTTTGGCCTTGTTGGGATCAATCTCAATCCCCCTTTTGCTAACTATGAACCCAAGCAATTTCCCCGAAGAGACTCCAAAGACACACTTCTTGGGTTCATTTTAAGCTTATGCTCTCTAGACCGTTGGAGAACCGCCCGGAGGATCTCAGCATGGCCATGTCGAGTCTTTGATTTTACCAAGACATCGTCCACATAGACCTCCATGTGCACATGCATTATGTCATGAAAAATTGCCATCATTGCCCTTTGATAAGTTGCTCCAACGTTCTTCAATCCGAAGGGCATGACGACGTAACAGTAAGTCCCCCAGGGTGTTGTGAAAGAGGTTTTCTCCTGGTCTTCCTCCGCCAGACGGATTTGGTTGTACCCCGAGAAACCATCCATGAAAGATAACATTTCAAACCCGGCAGTGTTGTCCACTAGGACATCTATGTGTGGGAGAGGGAAATCGTCCTTTGGGCAAGCACGATTAAGGTCTCGGAAATCTATATAGATCCTAACCTTACCGTCCTTCTTCATTATGGGGACGATATTGATGACCAAACTGTCCATAATAAATATTTCCATCTATTTATATATTAATTTTGATGATTAACAAAATAACACTAATGGATTACTTGAGCCTTGAGAACAGGAAATAAAAGAAAAATGAAAGTTCAAGACAATCTGGTAAGTCTCATCACTCTTCTATACAAGTCTTTGTATCGACTTCTTTGATAAGCAGAACGATTTCCTCTTTGACCGGGAAACTCAAAACAAATCGATATTGCAATGACTCTCTGTCGTAACGATTTCTTTAGACCTCGTAACGATTTCTTTAGAACTCGCAACGACTCTCTAGCCGTAACGATTTCTTTAGACCTCGTAACGATTTCTTTAGAACTCGCAACGACCCTATAGTCATAACGATTTCTTTAGAGTTCATAACGATTTCTTTACTGTTCATATCGCCTTGCTTTGTGTAACGATTTCGTGTAACGATTTCTTTATAACTTGATAGTCATAATGATTTCTTGTAACGATTTCTTTAGAACTCGCAACGACCCTATAGTCATAACGATTTCTTTAGAGTTCATAACGATTTCTTTAGAGTTCATAACGATTTCTTTACTGTTCATAACGCCTTGCTTTGTGTAACGATTTCGTGTAACGATTTCTTTATAACTTGATAGTCATAACGATTTCGTGTAACGATTTCTTTATAACTTGATAGTCATAACGATTTCTTGTAACGATTTCTTTAGAACTCGCAACGACTTGCTTGTTGTAACGGCTTCATAAGTTATCACAACGATTTCTTTACAGTTCATAACGACTTGCTATAATTCATAACGATTTCATAAGTTATGAAGTCAGCAAAGTTCTTTTTATTGAATTTCTTGATGTATCAGTATAATGCCTTTTAATAGCGTTGAAAAGTCAAAGTCATATCTTGTCCGTTGACTGCTATGCATTAAATGCTCTCTGATCGTATCTCCCATGCATGCAGACAATATCTTCCATTTCTATGCTACTCTGTCTACGTACTTGTTTAGACAAAAAGGAGCTTTGCTATATACTGCAATATCTGTTCCATCTCAACTAACAATAGACAGCAGTCTTAGCTGTCCTCTATTTATTGATGATATGCTTACAGATATCTGACAAGACTCATCTGGACATCGTTGGACACAAGATACAAAGTTCTATGACATCTCTTTGGCGTGTACACAAGGATAAAAAACTGACGATCAGAAGCTTCCTCAGTGACCAGTCTAACGTACACAAGGATAAGAGACAACGGACACTTCAACGTTCGAATTTGAATCAGCAGTTTAAATAGAAGACTCAAGACGGAAAAGATAGAGAGGGTGGAACAACGCTTGATTTTAGAAGAAGAAAGAAATCCATCTCTTAGAGTCTTTAGAACTTTGAACAAGAGCGAAGCTTCCACTCCAATGTTGTTCTAAGATCTTAGCTCTCTGTGCTCAAAAGGAATCTTCTCATTTGTAAGAGCCTGTGTGGTCCTTGGAGAGAAAAACCTTGTTAAATCTCTTTCTCTCTCGGGGCTTAGGAGCTTCAGTGTGTAGCTGGTCAAGCTAGAGTCTGAAGCCTGTTTTCACACCCTTTTTCTTATTAGGTTGTGTTCCCTTCTGGACGAAGGAAGACCTGGTGGTATCCAGGGTGGTTGTGTTCCCTTCTGGACGAAGGAAGACCTGGTGGTATCCAGGGTGGTTGTTGTTCCCTTCAGGCTGAAGGAAGACCAGTTGAGGCTGGGTGTAAGGATCCTTAAGGGGGATTGTACCCTTGGTAGTAAAATCCTGAGGTATTGCTCAGGGACTGGACGTAGGTCTCCTGTGGAGAGGAGTTCCGAACCAGGATAAAAATCCCTGTGTCTTGTGGATGTGTTTTGTGTGATTGTTGTCTTGTTTGCTCTAACTCTAACCTTGTTATTAAGTTGTGCAATCCTTTCAGTAAACAGGTTTTAATTAGAGATCGAAGTTTTAATAACCCATTCACCCCCCCCCTCTGGGCTAGCTAGCTGGGCAACAGATATTAGCTACCCAATGTGGATATAGCACAACCCTGATGAATTTGGCTTTATGCAATTTGTCAATCTCCTCTTTGATCTTGAGTGCTAGCTTGGGATGTAGCCTCCTTAGCTTTTGTTTGACGGCGGTTGCATCGGCTTTTAGGACTAACCGGTGTTCGACCAAAGAGGTGTCGAGTCCCGGCATGTCCTCGTAGGACCAAGCAAAACCGTCAGAGAATTCTTTAAGGATAGCTACCAACGCATGCTCTTCTTCTTCACTCAAGTTGGCACTGACTAACACTGTCTTCGGGGATTCTTTGGTGCCAAGATTGACTTCTTTAGTAGGTTCGTCTACAGCCGTGGTGGGCTCGTCGAACCTCTTCGTGCCATCCACATAGGAGCTCACTGGGTCTTCCTCTTCTTCTGACCCAGATTCTCCTAACCCATCTTTCTCACTGAAATCTAGCAGATAGACTCCTAGACCGTCATCTATAGAATCACCTTCTTCAAAGTCTGTCTCCACGAGGGCAGGTTCCTCAAGAAATTCCGGGACTTGACTCAATTTGGCACACCTCTCGGCCAAGGCCATGACATACCGGGCAGGAACTTGCCTACCTTTTTCTTTGCGAATGCATGGTTGAGAGGGACCAGACTCTCCTAATCCTGACTCTAGACTGGACTCTAAACCTGACTCTAAACCCTAATCTAAACTAGGATCTAGACTGCTATGTATAGGACAACTATGTACATGGGAAGTGCTCCCAGAGGGGTGAAAATTTAACGGGGAGAGGGTTGGCCCTTGGCCGAGCTGAAGAGATTCCAAAGAGGAAGGGTGCTCAACGGAGATCTCGCACTTCCAACTTTGATAATCGACGTTTTTTTTTTGGAATCAAGGCCCAAAACCATGAGTTGCTGACTCAAGGTGGCCTCGACTGGATGGGTGAGAGATAGAGATGGCGATGGGAGTGGAGTAGATGTGGATGGAAGATTAGAAGCAGAAGGAGATGAGGGTAGAGATGGTGAAGAGGGAGATTCGGACCCAAAGAGTGAGAGGAGGCCGAAGTCATCACAGGCTTCCTCTATTTCTGCCATTTCCTCTTCTACTTCTTCTTCTTCTTCCTCACTCTCAGAGCAAGGCAGTTCCTCTATCAATGGCTCTCGGGTTCCCATTTAGGTGGGTCCTCGGACGAAGTGCTCCTTCAAGGTCCAGGTAAGAGGTTGATAAGGTATGAACGGGTCGGGATGGACCGGGTCTGGGTGAAAACCTAGACCGGCCTTAGGTAACATCCTCCTAATTGCCTGGACACTCTGGGTCTCCCCCTTTTCATCCGTACCCAACCCGCGGCCATGAACATAGCCGATGTTTGCCATCACTTCCCAACCTTTTCCCGGAGACATGGGACACGAGGTTCTACGGCGGGCTTGGGAGGTTGGCTAAGCTCAGAGGGTGTGGGGAAGTCAAGAGAGACATGACCGGCTTCTTCCCCTTATCTGGAACGAAAAGGTGTGGCATCTGCTCTGAGGTGATAGCATTAAGAGTCTCCAAAGTGGGAATGCTCTTGATCTTGATAATCTGCCCATTGTAAGGAATTTGAAACATTGATGGGCGGTGGAAGGGACTCCTAGAGTCTGTTCTAGCCAGGGACGACCGAGGATGGCTTTGTAAGCCGGATCGACATCAAACTAGAAACTCAGTGGACATGGTGATTGGTCCGATTTCCAGTTTAAGAGCAATTTTGCCTTTAGCAACCCTCTTGGAGTTGTCATAGGCAGCAATGGTAGAGCAACTCTTCTCCAGGTTTTCTTCCCCTAAACCCAATTGCTTAAGGGTCTTCATCGGACAAACATTGATAGAGGCCCCGGTGTCGATAAGAGTAGAGTCCACCGAAACCCCATTGAGGTTGATGGTGAGACAGAGAGGGAGAGAACGACACTCGGGGTGGCAAGATCCTTGTCCGAAAAGAGATTGAGGGTCCTTGGGTGAGGGAGAGAATGGCGCCGGTGACCCCACTAGGAGGGAGATCATCGTTGACCATGATTTTCTGGAGGAACTGGAGGAGAGTGGATTGATGTGATGGCGACCTCCGAATCAATTCTAAAATAGACACCCTTGCGGGCATCTTATCAAGGTGTTGGAGAATATCATATTCGGTGCCAGCTGGAGGTGGAGGCCCATTATCTTCCTCATCTTGAGTCGACCGCAAGGTGGAGGAACAATCTGATTCCTAAGCGTGACATGAACATCCTCTTGGGGTCTTGGAAGAATCAACTGGAGATGCCTAGTGGATGACTCACTGGAAGGGGAAGTGAGGATAGTGGGGTAGGTGTCCTGAGGAGGTCGGATAAGCACTAAGGGTCTTTCCTCGAGAATGGCATCCACCGAGGTGGAAGGTTCCTGGGACTCTACAGTGGGACATGGATACCACTCATCAAAGCCCTCTACCCCCCATTGTTGTTCTCTCCTCACAACCTGGGGTTCCGAACAAGTCATGGTGTGGACATTTTCCTGGGACTTGGAGGAGGAGGGGTTGCTGTTTCGATGATTGGGGAGAGGGTTCTGGAAGATGCCTAATTCCTTCTTAGTGTACCTAGACTTGGCTATGGCTACACTGACATCCTCCCAGTTGATTCTCCCTTGATCATTCACATCATACACCCAGTCACGGAATTTGAAACAGTTGTTGATATCGTGGCCATGGGTGCGGTGGTAAGGACAGTACTTGGAAGTATCCAGCCTTGGATTTGGATTTTCCCTTTGTGGGGGGAGCCGGATAGCTTCGCAAGACATGAGTGCGAAGAATATGTCCTCAAGGGTCTCGGGGAGAGGAGGGTAGTGAGACCTCTTCGGACCAGGCCGAGTGTAGCCAGCAGAGGGAGGAGGAACAGCAGAGTAAGGTTTAGAAGGATGTGACGGGAATTGGTGAGGATTAGAGGGAGGATTGGACGGAGGGATAGAGGATTTGTTGGGAGGCCTCAAGGCTGGCTGCAAGCACTTACAGACTCATTGACGGTCACCCCCTCGGTGGTGGGTGCCGCGGCAGCCTTGCGTGCCTTTGGCTTCCCTTCAAAGAAGTGTGGGAGAGAGGAGTCTTTGATTTGATTTTCAACCACCCTGGCTCTGTTATAGAGATGTGAGAAGAAGTGGAACTCACTTAGCATTAAAACAGAACGGAGCACAGGGGTAGTGTTAGGTAACCAAGAGAGTTATGGCTTGAGACTCCTGGATGGGAATGTCGGCTCTTGAAGCCATGGACCTCCATCGGTTGGCATAAGTTACAAAGTCTTCGTTCGACTTCATCTTTTCTGCATCAAGTCGGAAGTGTGGGGACTTGAGTGGCCATGTATGAAAGTGTGAGATGAATCGCTCGGAGACTATGTCAAAATTAACAAGGTCAGATGCGGGTAGAGAGGTAAACCACCTCAAAGCTTCCCCTTCCAATGACTGTTGAAAAGGTGAACTAAAGGACCCGATCATATAACCACCGATGGGAATCCATGGTGAACCGGCGAGATGAATTGGGGGTCGGAGGTCCCATCATACTTGCGGTACTTTGGGGCCTTGAGTCGGGGGAAAGTAAGCGTTGGGGAGCTTGCAGTAGTTTAGTAGCGAATGAGTTTAGAGTGGGATAAGGATCCGCTACAAGCTTCCTAACGAGACCTTCAACCTCCGAAAGGGGAACAGATTTAGATTGAATGGGGGTGCGATTTGGATAGGTGGCGAATAGGCGGAAGGAGGAGTGGGAATTGGAGTAGGTGAAAGGAGCGGGAGTGACAGGAGGAATGAAGGCGGAGACGAACCTCGGATGGGTGACTGGTTTAGGAGTGGGCCTAGATGTGGAGCATTGAATGGGGATAAAGATGGAGTGGAAGGGGAGGTAGCTGCCCGGACGGTATGCTTTGAAAGCATAGAAATGATATCTCTCGGGTGAGTACCGGGACATGATTTTAGAAAACTCGGGGTCTTCTTGACTGTTTTGTCATGAGTGGGATTGACCCTCAAACTCACTTCTTCATTATCAGCCTGAGAGGATGATTGGACTGACTCCTCAGGCTGGACATTGGTGTTAATCATACCGACCATTTCATTGATATTATCATCATATTCAAAGCCAGTTTATTAGCCATGTCAGCAGGGTCCAACCAAGTGTCCATTAGCACACAACCTATGGATTTTAAAGTGGTCAAAGTTGATTAACTTTACTGTTTAGACAGAAATGTGGGTTTCTACCAAACAATGTTAGCAATCAACGTCCCCAAATTTTAAAAATTACCAAGTTGTGTGTTGAGTTAAGTTGATTGGTAAGACCGTTCTCTCAAAGCTCACTCGAATCCGGGTAAGTAGGTGACTAGACAAGGTGGGTAAAGGTCCTCCTGCCCCGTACCGTGAGGGAATCCACGGAATTTAGGGACTTATAGAGTTTTCTTCGGAGCCAACCCGATTTACCCGAGCGGGAATCCCCGAGTAAAGGTTGTGAACTGAAGAAGGGTGATCCTAGAAATGTGAGGAGGCTAGAAAAGAGAGAAGAAGACCCCCTGGAGACTGAGAACGGTTAGTGAACAAACCAAGTAACAACAGTAAAACAAAAAGTAAAAAAAGAGCAAAACAAACAAAAACAGAGGAAAACAGGTTTCTTGAAACTCAACGGCAAACTAGTTGACGCCAAGTTTATCAGAAACAGGTCGACGGCAATATCGACTGACGCTAACAGACAGTAAACGACACCCTATATGGACGCTAAGAATACTTCAACGGCAGGAAGACTGGACTTTACCTGGGTAGGCGGCAAGATCGATGGCCGTCTACCTGGATGCACTCAGACCGCAGTAGCACTGTTGTCCCACCGTGATCGCCAGAAAGAGCTGTTGGACGTTTCGTTTTGCCTCCGTCTTCGAATGCCGACTATGTGGCCTTCTTCGACGTGGTTCACGGACGTGCCGCTCCTTCGTTGGCGATGGAGAATGTGCCGGTTGACCCCGTTGACCCCGAGTTGACTGTGTTGACTGAGGAGAAACAAAGGAAACCGGTGATATAGGGAGATAGTGCGATCGCTAGGGCCTTACCTGTGCCCAAGGGGTTTGTTCTGATCACGTTGATGTACGCCTCGCGTCGCGGGTGATGGTGAAGCTCCAACTTCTCCTCCTTCAGCCAGCCAAAGGAAGAGAGCTCCACGGTCTTCTTCAGATCGTTCCTGCCACAGAACAAGACTCTATTAGACCTAAATAGTGCAGCAAATATTCGAATGAAGTTGGAAGGCCCAAAAGGAGAGTCCCGTACCGGTTGCGGACTTGAGAAGAGGGGTGGCCAAGTGTTATGACCACCCTTCTTCCCTCCGTTTTTGGTTGGGAAACCCCTTTCTAGGTGTGTAGGAGGTGCCCTACGTGCCTAGAGTGTGTGGGAAAGTGTGTGTGATATGCAAGTATCTAAGAGAGAAAAGGAAGAGAGAGGAGAGTGTGGGAGGTGATCCTCGTTGTTGGTGATGCTAGCTTGTTGAGAGGCTCCTTCAGCTCCAGAGAAGCCTCCTTGGACGTCCCAAGGTTGAGAGGAAGTAGAGGATGACTTGGTGAAGCTTGGGTGTAATTTTCTCTCTCCTCTCTCAAAGCTTGAGCATATGGACGTCCAGCCTCTCCCCCCCTGTTCAGAGGGACCAAGGGGGAGTTATATAGACAGTGAGCTCGGGTTGAGAGCATTGGATGCTCAAGTGTGAAGAAACACACTTGTACATGTGGCAATCTATGTTTTTAAGCTCCAACCAATAGGGAGAGGCCAATGGGATTTTTACTGGTCAAGGACTGCCAAGGTGGCCCATATGCCCGTTGGGAACGGCTACATGCATTGCATGGCCGAGATATTGTTGTAAGTGGGCTGGAATCTCGGGTTAGTTGGGCAGACCCGGTAAACCCGGTTGACGTCCAGGGATCAGGCCGCCACCTCATGCAGACGTCCATCGAGATGGACGCCAACTTGGGTCAACGTCCAGGGGCATTACCGCCAACCTGTAGTCGGCGGCAGTCGATGCTGCCGTCTACATGGGATCCGAGGCTGGTCAACACATGGTCAAACGAGGCTTAATGGGCCAAATAGCCTTGCGGAAGATGGGCCAAATCTCGCGTCTACATATAGTCATCGATTTCATATTGACTTGATATTATCTTTGTTGACTAGTCAAAGACCACGTATGCATCTATCTCTGACGCACCTGCATTTAATGAGACCTGAACGTATCTCTACATGCATGCATACAATATCATCCTTTATCATGCTTACTCTGATTACGTCTTTTAGACTTAAGCTATTGGCATTACTATTTTCATGTCTATTCTACTGACTTTGACTGACATCAGAGACACTTAGCTGTCTGCTTTTGAGATTGACATCTGTGCAGATCTCTGAACCCGCTTCATGGTACACGTTAACACAATATGAAGCCATAGGATACTTCTAAGATCTCATCTCTTTGAGTTCTCAAGAGATCAAAGACTGTTGACTGAAGCTTCCAAGACTCCAGGTGTCATTCAGTCTAATGACTACTCCCAAGGAGAGACCACGATACTTCAACGTCTAGATTTCAAATTGAAGATATAAATACAAGTCAGAAGAATAAAGAAAATGCGTATTCAAGCATTCAAATTCTTCTGAAGAAAGTTCAGAGCCAGAACTTCATTCTGCTCAGCTTTTGCTCTTTTGCTCTCCACTAGTTTGTGAAATCTTGAGAGAGCTTGTGTAGTTCTGAGAGTGAGCTTAGATTAAGATCCTTTGCTCTCAGTGCTAGTTCTTCAGATCCTTGCATGTCTAAGCTTGATCTAGGGGCTGCTTTTTAATCTTTTTCTATGTGTGTTTTCCCTGGTTGTGAAGGAAGAGCTGGTGGTATCCAGGGTGTTGTTCCCTTCAGTGTGAAGGAAGACCTGGTGGGTATCCAGGGTGTAGTTGTTCCCTTCGGGTGTGAAGGAAGACCAGCTGAGCTAGGTGTTGTATGTCCTTAAGGGGACTGTACCCTTGTTAGTGAAATCCTGAGAAATTGCTCAGGGACTGGACGTAGGACTCCTAAGGAGAGGAGGTCCGAACCAGGATAATTTCTGTGTGTGTGATTGTCTTTGTCTTTGTGTGTTTGTTATTCAAACTAACAGTCACTAACCTCCTTCGAAGAACATTTGTGTGAATATTTTTGGTTCAGGTATTTTGTAGAATAATTTTTAGAAGACCCATTCACCCCCCCCCCTCTGGGCTCGTCAACTGGCAACAATCTTCACTTGCTTGATTCGACTTCCACACCCAAGTAGATGATCTCCCAGCAATGAGAGAGCCTCCCCACGTCCTGAAGAGCCTTCCTCTCACAGAAAAACGTTTGTGCAGTCTCTAGTTTGTCGGATTCCTCACCTCTAAAGCCTCTCTATTCCTTTCTCCGAACCCTAATAAACCTTAGCTGAGTAAAAGTTCACCCCTTACAGATATGATCTACTTTTATAGGGGTTTGGGTCGTGGTCATGGTAGGAAAGAGAATCTCAACCCAATTCAGGTTTCCATGTTTATCCACGAAGAAATTAAAAAGAATTCGGGGAAAGAAACTGAAACACAGACGGAGGTGTTGACATCAAGGTGCCTGCCGTTTATATGAAATAGACATCAATTGATCTTGCCATTAACATTCGCAAACCAAACAGTAAACGGCATATACCATGCCGTTAACAAACAATTAACGTCACAAGATGTTGACGTCAAGATGAATTTCGGCCAGCAACTAAAACGTACAGTAAGTGATAATTGCACAGAAAATCTAGGGTCTTACACCCTCTCCCCCTTAAGGAAACTTCGTCCCCAAAGTTAGAGAACGGGTACTAACCGAATAGATGCGGATACTGCTTCTTCATGGCCTCCTCGAGCTCCCATGTAGCCTCTTCTCGAGAGAAGTTCCTCCGTAGCACCTTCACAGAAGCTATAGCCTTGTTTCTGAGGTGCTGAACCTTGCGATCCAATATAGCTACTGGTCGCTCCACATATGACAAATTTGGCTGAAGTTCCACTGGCTTGTGGCTGATAACATGTGGTGGATCTCGCACGTATCTCTTGAGCATAGATACGTGGAACACAAGGTGTACACTCGCTAGCACTGGGGGTAATGCTAGCTCGTATGCCACAATGTCCATCCACCTGAGAATCTCAAATGGGCCAATAAACCTTGGACTCCACTTGCCATGCCTGCAAACGCCTCGTGTAGGTAACACCTTGAGGAAAACATGCTCGCCAACCCTGAACTCTAAGTCCTTCCTTCTATTGTCGGCGTAACTCTTCTCTCTATCCTGTGCTGCAGTCAATATCTTCCTGATGAGCTAGATCTTATCTGACATCTGTTGAACCAACTCAGGTCCGGCCAATTGCCTATCTCCAGTCTCCTCCCAACACAAGGAAGACCTACAGGGTCGACCGTACAACATCTTGAATGGAGCCATGCCTATACTAGCATAAAAGTTGTTGTTATAAGCAAACTCCACAAGAGGTAGGTGATGCTCCTAGTCGTCCTTCCAGTCAAGCACTCACACTCTCAGCATATCCTCGAGTGTCTGAATCGTACTCTCAGACTGATTGACTATTTGAGGATGGAAAGCTGAATTGAGCTTCAACTGAGAACCCAACGCCTTCTGGAGACCTTGCCATAGCCTCGATGTAAACAGCGGGTCTCTGTCCGAGATGATGGACTTTGGCACACCATGCAATCTCACAATGCTGTCCACATACAGCCTCTCTAAGCTCTCCACAAACTGCTTCTTCCTCATGGGCAAGAAGTGAGCAATCTTAGAGAATCGGTCCACGACCACCCATACTGAGTCATTGCCCCTAACTGATCTGGGCAAACCCGTTACAAAGTCCATGGTGATTGCTTCCCACTTTCACACTAGTATCTCCATCTTCTGCATAAGGCCGGATGGTCTCTAATGTTCGGCCTTAACCTGCTGACACACCAGACACCGAGATACAAATTCTGCCATGTCTTTCTTCTTCAAGTCTTGGTACATCTTGGTGTTTCCTAGATGAATGGAGAACCGTGACCTATGAGCTTCTGCAAGCACTTGCTCCTTAACCTCAGCAATATCCAGTATACATACTCTGTGCTGAAATCTGATGATGCCATCCTCGTCACGACGATGCCTGCCTTGCCCACCAACTCCTAAAGTTTGGGATCTGCTCCCTGCTGCTCCACAACCTTGTCCAACATAGTGGACCTGATGGACAACTGCGCCATGATTGCTTGGCACAGTTATTGTTGGTCCTTTTGGTATGGAAACAATCTATCTAGAGGGGGGGGTGAATAGATTTTCTGCATAAAATAGACACTTAACACACAAATTATTACAACTAAAAATTTGGTTAGTTGTGATAGTGTGAGATAAAGAGTAGCAGTGCGGAAGCAAATAGACAATCACACAAAGCACACAAGGATTTTTATCCTGGTTTGGTACTTCACAGAAGGAAGATCTACATCCAGTCCCCAAGCAAAATCTTGGGATTTCACTAACCGACGTACAATCCCCCCAAGGATATACAACCCCCAGCTCCCTACTGGTCCTCTTCCTTTCCGAGTAGGAAGGATACTCAATTCTATTACAGGTCATGAAGCTAACCTCCTGGAACAAACCCCAGTGCGGTTCTGCTAGACTTAAACCCCCAGCTGGGTGCTATACTGAGAACAATCCCTCAGCTGGACACAACCTGCCAGTACCCCACTAGCCTTCTCTTCACACAAGAAGAGGCTTACTGTAAACAGTCCTATAGCCGGACATAACTCTTTCTTAGAGAAGAAAGATCAGACTGAGAGATTTATAAGGATGGACTCTAACTCAGAAATTCTCAACTGAAAGACTCTCCCCAAAATTACAATGTGAGCAAAGGGAGTGAAGAGAGGAAGGAGCTTGAAAGCTTGAAGACTTCAGATGGTTGCTTGCACACTTCTTCTTGGCTCGAGCTCTTTCTCTCTTGCTTTGAGTGTATGTGGAGTTGAGGCTTCTTACTGGATGTACACTCTTTGAATGATCTTCAGAAAAGCTCTCTTGTTGTTCTTCAGCCTTGCTTCATCTTTTATAGAGCAGCTTTGAACAGATCTGTTGAGAGATAGCCGTTGGAACTTTTAGATCCGTTGGAATTGTTGTAGCCGTTGCCTTTTTGTTCTTATTCTTCTTTTCCTTTCTTTCTGTCTAACAGATATTTGGTGTAGAAGAGCTTCTAGATCTATAGGCATAGATGGCAAAGTCAGACTGAAAAAGGTGTTTCTGTCAGAAAGCCCATACCTTGTCTTTCTTCCATGTTTCCTACTGTAGTCTAGAAGTGGTAGGTAAATACCTTTTTGTCTGACAACACTTTTTCTACATTGAAGGACAGAGGACAAAAGAAATCTTTATTTAGAAGAAAAACAAAAAAGATATTCATGTGAAGTACATTTTTCATTTGAACTTTATATTTGTTTGGGCGCCAAAAGATATTTTGAATTTTAACAGCAGTTGAATACTATGGAGATCAATTTCTAAAGCATTCGACTGTGCCAATCAAAGATGTCAGTCGAATCATGTATTAAATTTTTTGAAGCATTCGACTGTGGAAGTCGGAGATGAAAGTTGACTCAAGAGTTGGGTTTTGTAAGGCATTCGACTGTACCAGTTGGTGTCATCAGTCGAATTATATATATCTGTGGTAGTCGAATATGACAGTCGAATATGACAGTCGAATCATGTTTAACTTTTAAGAAGCATTCGACTGTGGCAGTCAGATACCATGAAGATCAAATTCTGAAGCATTCGACTGTATTAGTTGAAGAGAACAGTCGAATCATGTTTTGAACTTTGAAAGGCATTCGACTGTAACAGTCGGATTCAGTATGATAACAGTATGTATGCTGTGGACTTAGAAAAAATTAGAAAGAGTCTGAGCAGTCAGAATATGCGCCATTCAAACAATGTTTATAACATATATTTTTTCTGTGATATTACTATAGTGCATTTGAAGATTATTTATGCAGATGCATTAAATGAATGTTCATACTTATAACCGAATTGCATGAGTTTTAGGTATCACCAAATCATAAGATAAAGAATAGTCATGAGTTTTAGTTATCACCAAAACATGAGATATATAAAAGAGTGGTTCAACAGTTATGGCTCTAACTCAGTCTTGGCACATGCCGCATCCTCTAACATCTTCCAATCCTACTGAAGTGCAGACCTCATCTGCTGAGAGCATCTACCACGGCATTTGCCTTCCCTAGATGGTACTGAAGCTCGAAGTCATAATCCTTTAGGAACTCGATCCATCTCCTCTGTCGCAGGTTCAACTCCTTTTGAGAGAATAGGTACTTCAAACTCTTGTGGTATGTGAACACCTCGAACTTGACACCATAAAGATAGTGTCTCCAGATCTTCAATGCATGGACCACAACTGCTAACTCTAAATCATGGGTCAGATAGTTATACTCATGCTCTTTTAATTGACGAGAAGCATAGGCAACCACCTTCCCATGATGCATCAGAACACAACCAAGGCCTATCTGCGAAGCATCTGAGTAGATCGCAAAACCATCGGCACCACTTGGCAGTATCAACACGGGTGCAGATGTCAGCCTTGTCTTCAGCTTCTGGAAATTGCTCTCACACTCCACAGACCATACATACTTAACCCCTTTCTTGGTTAGCTTGGTCAAAGGCACCACTATAGAGGTAAAGCCTTCTATAAATTGCCTGTAATAACCAGCTAGACCAAGAAAGCTCCTAATCTCAGATGGTGTCTTCGAAGTCTCCCACTCTAGCACTACCTGAACCTTCCCTAGATCAACAACAACTCCAATGCCTGAGATGACATGCCCAAGGAAGTGAACCTTGCGCATCCAGAAGTCGTACTTGCTGAACTTGGCATACAACTTGTGCTCGCGTAGAACTTTTAGGACTATCCTCAGGTGCTCACGATGTGTAGCTTCATCAGGGGAGTAGACCAACACATCACCTATGAACACCACAACAAAACTATCCAAGTATGGTCTGAACACCCTGTTCATGAGATCCATGAATGCTGCAGGGGCGTTAGTTAGATCAAAAGGAAGCACAAGGAACTCATAGTGTCCATAACGGGTCCTGAATGTTGTCTTGGAAGCATCCTCCTCCTTGATCCTCAGCTGATGGTAACCTGAACGGAGATCAATCTTGGAGAACACAGACGTATTCTGGAGCTGATCGAACAAGTCATCGATGCGCAGCAAGGGGTACTTATTCTTCACCATCAACTGGTTGAGCTTCCTGTAGTCAATGCATAGTTTGATGGAACCATCCTTCTTCTTCATGAATAGTACATGTGCACCCCATAGTGAAACGCTAGGGCGAATAAATCCCTTATCGAGCAGTTCCTGCAATTGCATCCTCAGCTCAGCTAACTCAGTCGGTGCCATCCGGTAGGGAGCCTTAGAGATAAGTGAGGTGCCTAGGAGCAACTCGATAGTGAACTCTATCTCCCTTGCTAGTGGCAATCCAGATAGATCATTAGGGAACACGTCTGGAAACTCCTACACAACCTCGATCTCCTTAAGGGTAGGTGACAGATCGGCCTTAGGAATTAAGACCAGACTGGCAAGAAAGCCGTCACAATCCTTGCTCACCATCCTCATAGCTTTCATAGCGGAGATCACATACTTTCCCGCCAGATTCCTAGGCAAAGGATGTGAGAACTCATCCTCTCCAGGAATGCGGAAAGTAATTCTCTTCCTCCTATAATCGACCAAGGATAGTGCTCCTTAAGCCAATCCAGACCAAGTATTGCATCATAGTCCTTCATATTGAGCAAGTAGAAGCACCCAAACAAACCCCAGTCTTCAATGCACACCAGTAAGGAAGGAATGCACTTCCTGGTTGCTATAGTACCTGTTGGGGTATGTACCTGTGGTGGTGTTTTCCTGTTTGGGCCTGAGCCAAACGGGCCTCCACTAAGAGGAGAGAGAGAAGATGGTCGCCGGCGCAGACAAAGACCTGCAAAACCCGAAGGGGATCAGGGGGGCCCGGTTGAGGAACTGGGGGGAACCCTCCGATGCCTAAGTTAGATTGGACTGTGAAGAGGCTTGGAGGAGGAGGTTCTCAGTGTGTGTTTCACACGGGGGCGTGTGTGTGACAGGGGTTGCGTACCTCTTGCATGTGGACTATCCATGCTTTTTATAGATGTGGGAGACCAAGAGTCCAGACAGGATCTCTCCTCATGATCATTGAGGGGATGCGTCGGTTCAGGTTCCCAGGTGAGGGGTTGTTCATGGAGACGCCCGTTGGGATCCTCTGCGGTTGATGCCGCACTATGGAAAGTGTGTCGCGCCACCTCATTAACTGTCTGGGAGGCGAACAGTTACTTTGAGGGCCCTTGACTGGTGGACACCAAACAGGGCCTCTGTTTGGTGGCCAACTAGGCCGCTTGGTGTTCGGATGTGCAGTTGTTGCTTGGTCTGGCTGCTTCGAAGGTCCGCGCTAGTCCGGTTCGGCAGACTGCGGCCTTGGCCGAACAGGTCACATAGTTCTTGGAGACCGCCCTGAGGACCTTAGGCGCCTTGGTGGCCGGAACATGTTCGGAAGCCTTTGGCTGATCCCGAGGACACGTGGCACGCTGCCTGATGGCCACGCCAGCTTACTGGGTTATGATGGGCCGTATCGAGCCATGATGGGCCTTGTAGGCCTAGGGGGCTAGAAATAGCCACCACAGTACTGATAGAGGAATCTCTAAATCTTCTGCCTCAACTCCAGACTTCTCTACTAACTGCTTAGCAAACTGCTCAGAAACATGAAGTGTAGCGGATTCCCTATATGGTAATCTAGAAGGGGGGTTGAATAGATTACTGTCTGTTAAAAACACTTGTTGCCTTCTTTTTGATAGAACACAAATAACTAGAAGTTATGCAAGGACTGAACTTGGTGTGGATGTGTGTGAATTGATGATAGATATTAAACAGATGATTAGACGTGTGTAAATGCGCCGTGCCTACCAAACATCTAACGTAGAAACGTTCAAACCACGAGACACAACGACTTACGTGGTTCGGAGTACACAACTTGGGTATCCTACATCCACGGGCCACACACAACACCACAATCTGCTTATGAGCTGGTTCAGAAACTACAACTCACACACACGTGTTCTCTTATGTATAGCCACGATCAGAACAACACTCACACGTGTATCAAGCACAAGGACTGCTTGAAACACACCACACACACACACGTATGGACAATAGTGAAACAGAGAAGAGTTTAAGAGTTGAGAATCAAATCCAATTGAAAACTCTTTCTCAAGAACGTCTGAGTAGACTTCAAGCTTCGTCTTGATGATTAGAAGTTGATGGAGAGGCTTGAATCCACGACGTCCAGACTTCACCGCTGCACGAAGGACTTCTCTTGTTGAATCT